>OX122891.2:18028771-18538771 GCA_944738655.2 Andrena hattorfiana | reverse complement strand
AGCTCTCCTCAAAGAACTAGACCCAAAATTCAGGGGCTTGGCCCAAGCAAACGCTGCCATGAGGGAATATTTCCCGAATAAGACGCTTAAACAAATAAGTGACAAAAGGAGGCAACTTAAACCTCCGGAAATAGAGGCAGTGGAGATATCGGACTCTGACTCAGAGCCCGTTAGCCAGCCCCTAAGTGAGGAAGCAGTGCCAACCGACGGTAGCACTGAAGACCAGGCGTCCGAGGAGGCGGACGACTGGAAAGAAGCGCTGAAAACGGCAATAGCCACTAGCGAAGCAGACGCTGACGAATGGGCCGGCATCCTGACCCGCATGAGGACGCTGGCCATAAGCAATAACCCCCCGGAGGCAGAAATTGACGCTCTAGTAGGCGGAATTATCCAGACCTTACTGGGAGTAGAAGCGCCAAAACCTCAAGGGCGGAGTAAAAGACGGAAAAGAGGGGGGGACAGTAATGATCTGGAAGCACGTCACAGCAGACGTACAAAAAAGAAAAGGTACACATTTTATAAGTACCAAGAAATTTATAACGAATGTCCCAGGAAATTGGCCAACATGGCGATGTTAGGCAAAATAGTGGGTGACGACGAAGAGGGCGTCAGTCACCCAGAAAAAGCCAAAATAAAAGAGCTCTACACATCGCTCTGGGGAGTTGCGGGCCCCCAGGAAATAACTATGCCGGTCAGACACGGCACAAGGAAAAATATCCAGACTAGCCTGGTCTGGACCCCCATCGAGGTCGATGAAATCATAAAGCGTTTAGCTAAAATGAAAAACAATACAGCAGCAGGACTCGATGGTATTAAAAAGGCTCACCTCAGAAGGCGTGGCGCAGTTCAGATCCTGGCCACGCTCTTCAATTTGCTGCTACTCAAAGGCTATTATCCAACACAATGGAAAGCAAATAGGACTACGCTAATCCCCAAACCTGGGAAAGATACGAAGGACGCAAAAAATTGGCGACCTATCACGATAGGCTCCCTAGTAAGTAGGCTGCTGTCCAATATGATAGACAGCAGGCTGAGAAATAACATCGAATTGTCGGAAAGACAAAAAGGCTTCGTCAGCGAAAACGGATGCAAGCACAACATAGCCACCCTAGGCACGCTAATAGCGGAAATGAAGCAAGGAAAAGGGGGAGTCTTTACCATTGTTGATATCGCGAAAGCCTTTGATACGGTCCCGCATGCCTCGCTAAACGAGGCTTTAGCCATACAAGGTCTGCCGGGGCCGATCAGGTCGTACGTCATGAAGATGTACGACGGCTGCCACACCTCCATCAAGACAACTGATGGAGACAATATAAATATTACGCTCCAAAGAGGAGTGAAACAAGGGGACCCATTGTCGCCTCTACTATTTAACGCAGTAATGGACCCCATTATCAGAAAAATCAACGAGAGCACAAAGGGGATCCAACTGAACGGCACAAATGTAGCTGCCTTGGCATTCGCCGATGACCTGGTCCTGCTAGGTAAGGAACACGGCGATGCCAAAAAACAAATTATGACACTAGCGGAATACATGGAGGGTTTGGGAATGGATCTGTCCGTCCCCAAATGCGCTGGTGTGGAGATTGTGACCAAAAGCAAGACATAGTACCTCCAAGACCCAAAACTAAAAATCGGAGATGAAATGATACCAACGATCAAACCAAACGAGATCGTCAGGTATCTAGGAATAGCCTTAGACCCATGGGTCGGGCTTAAAAGGTGCAAAGACAAGCTGAGCGAAATCGTTGAGGCAGTTAAAACGGTCGATCGAATGGGGTTAAAACCTCACCAGAAGATCGACCTGATCAAAGTACACTTACTGCCCAAGTGCATTTACGAGCTGGTGGCCAGTCCACCACCGACTAAAACCCTGCGAGAACTGGATCACGAAATAAAGCAGGTTGTAAAGGGGATCCTGAAACTCCATCCGAGCACGGCGGATGGAGTCATATACTCTGATAAAAGTCACGGAGGAATAGGACTCCAAAGAATCGAGAGTATCGTAAAATTGGCGGTACTGAGAGGTGGAATAAAGATGCTTGACTCCACCGACGATGCAGTACAAGAGGCGCTGCATGAACAGAAGGCAACCCTAGAGAAGTATGCCACTTCAATAGGACTCCAATGGCCAACCACTTTAGCGAACGTGGAAGAGGCAAGGAAACGGCTTAAAAGAAATGAGACGGATAAATGGAGGCAGCTCGTCTCTCAAGGCCACGGAGTTTCCGACTTCTGCAATGACAGAATCGGCAATGCGTGGCTCTTCAACCCGACACTATTGAAGCCGTCTAGATTCCTAGACGCGCTAAAACTTAGAACTAATACTTGCGGCACGAAAGTCGCGCTGAGAAGAGCGAACAAAGAGCTGGGGGCTAACTGTAGAAGATGCAGAGTCCAGGCGGAGACCCTTGGTCACGTATTGGGGAACTGCATTCATACGAAGCCTAGTCGGATAAGGAGACACGATGAAATAAAAGACCTTATCAAAGAAAGAGCCGCGACGAAGTGGGCGGTATTCGATGAACCCTCCGTAAACGTCCTAGGCGACATACGCAAGCCCGATTTGGTTATCAAAGACCATGATAGGCTGTATGTAGTCGACGTTACGGTACGGTATGAAGACAAAGACAACCTGAAGAAAGCAGCCCATGAGAAAATACATAAATACAAAGAAACGACCGAATTTATAAGACTAAAAACTCACAGTGCTTCAGCTAAAGTTCTACCAATAGTGGTCGGTGCTAGAGGGGCCATGCCCAAAGAAACGCAGTCCAACCTTAAGCTACTGGGCTTCAAAAACAAACACCTGGTCACGGTCTCCATGATAGCGCTAAGATCCTCCTTAGAAATAATAAATGCATTCATGGACTACGACAGGATCGAGTAAACAATAACTAGACCCGTAAATGCACGTTATATGTATATCTGTCAATGACCAGGCCAGGACGGCCAGAATAGCTTGTGGGGAAGGCGCTAGGAAACCTATCCACGAGACCAGACTTGGAGCGGAGAAAGTATCGTGCGTACGTACACGATAACCGCCCAAGTTAGTAAATTATTTGTGACGTCTGTCCGTCCAATCAATGTCACCTAAAGACCAAGCTCGGAGCGGAGTAATATCCTGCGTATGTACAGGATAACCGTCCAGAGCTGGTAAATTATTATGTACTGTCTATTATGACCAGACTTGCAGCGGAGTGGTACCACGCGTACGTACGTGGTAACCGCACAGTCAGTAAACTATAATGTGAATGTCCTTAATAGACGAAGCAGCTGCCGCTGACGCAGTTATATTTAATGTTAGCCCATCGGATCATTTACACCCGATGGAGCGAGTCACGGCTACTTTTGTAGACCGTGGCGCGGGGCGGGCGAATACCGAGGTAGGAGCCCGGGCGGCGCCTTCGCGTGGCTTTCCCTGAACAAGCTAGTCGTGACCAAGTCCGCTTCTCCCGAGAGGAGACCCCGTTGTCCTGATTTTTCCAAGCCCGTGTGGCAGTGCCCTGGGCAGGGTTCGCAAGAAAGTGGAAATTGTTAAAGTTTCTGTTAATGGGCTCCAACTATAGACTCAACTTATCGTCTAACAGGGTGGCGGTCGAAACCCCTGGAAATGTTTGGGCTTCGTTGAAGCTACTAAATAGATTCTAGCCAAATGCCTCGTCATCTAATTAGTGACGCGCATGAATGGATTAACGAGATTCCCTCTGTCCCTATCTACTTAGTTCCTACCTGACCGCCGAAGGGGACGGACGTGTCTCGCGCCGCTCCGCCGCTACCTGAGTCGTGACCGTGGGAAAGTGACGTGGCCGTGGAGTTACAGAGGACTTCTAGCATTTATGCGTAGAGTCCGTGGAGTTTCTCGAGTCATATCGCGTGCTAGGAGTGCTCTCTTCGTGTCTGTGTTTGCTGTGTGCCGATCGTAACGGGAAATTTTCAGAAACTTTTTCAAGATCTGCGATTTTCGAGTCCGTGGTTCGGCCGAGCGGGTATTTGCCAGATATCTCCGCTTCCGAGCGAGATACGCGTGAGTGCCTGCGGCAGTGAGCTCAGGGCGAGGAGACGATCAAGAGGAGCTATTCGCCATTTAAATTGGACGAAAATTGCGTTAGTGAGGATAGATTTAGTATCCGAAACTCCGACGACGCCGACGCGCCGCCATCTTGGGTCGACCCAAGCGTCACCGTCCACGTCAGTGCTGAGTTCGGACGAGAGCACTCTGTTCTGTAGTCTGCTTTGGAATCTGTATAATCTGTTATAAGAGTGCAAGGACTGTGCGAATGCAGTGTGCCAGTGCGACGGGATTATTATTGTAAATCCTAGGGAGAGATAGAAAGTGGGCTTTGACGGGGCTCTTCACTTTCGTGTGAGAAATCCACGAACGCCCAGAGTAGACATAGGAATGAATTATATGGCGCCGAGAGCGACCAAATAGAGTTATTAATAAGAGAGATACGGTATTTTTCTGTTTTAGAGAGCTGTACCCAGGGCGTCGGCGCCGAACGGTGGGAAAACCCAGGCGGGTGACGTCACCGCCGCCATCTTGGGCTGCCGGTCGGTCACGTACGCCGCCCGAGCAGCGCGCAGAGCGACAGAAGTGGAGAGCGCCCCACCAAACGTACCGAGGGCAGGAGTGGGGCAAGCCGGCCTCTGAATGGCGCCGGGAGGGACGCGCAGAGCGGAGGAGGCCAAGGCGCGGCTCAAGGCGGTGACCGCAATACCTGTACCAAAGCAGGCGACCGCTGCCGTTACCAAGACGGCAAAAAGAAAGGCGAGCACCACGCCGGTGAAAATCATTGGACCCCTGCAGGAGGAGAAGAAGATGCGGAAGGCGACGGAAGCAGCAGCACCACCACTACCACCGACGGAAAGGACAACAGAGACGGCACCACCACCACCAGCGAAGGAGCGAAGGACGGCAGAAGCACCACCACCACCGACGAAGGAGAGGACCATCGCCTCCACCAAGGAGGCGGCCAGCGCAATCGAGGACAGGATCTTTGCGTACTGCACGGATCCTGCCAAAAAGATAAACAAGGAGCAGGCAGTCGTTATCCTGCGCTGCTTTAAGGAGATGAGGGGTCTTGTGCAGGATACCCTTCTCAGGAACAGTTTTCTTGAGGGCAAACTGGAGCAGGCGAACGACCAGGCGAGGAAGTCGGAGGTGGCCTTGAGCGGGGCCGTCCAGAAGTCCCTCCAGGCGACGAGGTCCCTCGAAAGGGTGGCGAAGAAGGCGGAGACCCCTGCCACCCTGTCCTACGCGGACAGGGTGAAAATGAACACGGCGAAGGTTTCGCCGCCGGCAGTCCGGCCACCCAGGAACGTGGTCATGATTTTCCCGGACGGAGAGGAGGGGAAAATCAGGACGAGCGAGGAGGCGCGCGAAGCAGTCTTCACCCTGGTGAACCCTCGCAAGAGTGGTATTGCCGTGGAAACAACGACACCGGAGGCGCTGAAAGAGCTTGTGGATAATCCCAAGCTCAGGGACGCCGGACTGCAGACCAGGACACCGACGGTCAAAAATCCGAGGATGATCATTTTCGACGTCCCCAGGGAGATGCCTGAAAATGACATCCTAAAAAGCATGCGTAAACAGAACGCGAAAATAACGGATGGTATCGAGAATGACGGGGACTTTTCTTTATGTTTCAGGACAGGAAGAAAGGACAGCGACGAGACCAACTGGGTGGCCGAGGTCTCACCAAAGCTGCGAGAGAGGCTGCTCGAGGCGAACAAAGTTTTCCTTGGGTGGAATGCGTGCAAGGTGCGCGACTTCCTCGCAGTCAGCCGGTGCTTCAAGTGCCAGGGATTCGGACACATCGCCAAGCACTGCCGACACAAGGAGGACGTATGCAGCCACTGCACGGGCGAGGGGCACGGGGCGAAAACGTGCCCCAAGAAGACACAGTCCGCGGTCTGCGTTAACTGCAGGCGCTTCGGACTCAAAGGGGACCACGCAGCATCCAGCAAGGAGTGCCCCGCGCACAGGAAGGCTCTCGAGAAGTCGGTGAACAGGACGGTTTACCATTGCTAAGGGCAACTATACGGCTGGACGAGGAATCAAGATCCTGCAGCACAACATGCAGCGATCGAGATTAGTGCCACACGAGGTCCGGTCTGAGATGGAGAAATTAGACGCTGACATCCTGCTGATGCAGGAGCTATACAGCATCAATGGACACATACCAGGATTCGGCAACGGTGCAAGGGTGATATCGCGCGGTACCGTGGGACAACCACCATGGGCGGCGATCTGCGTCCGCAACCGAGGATTCACCGTGCTGGAAATATCGGATCTGTGCACGACGCACTGCGTCTGTATCCAGGTCTCTATTGACGGCGCGGAAATATACGTGGTGAGCCAATACTTCCCACCATCGGTGGATATTGGAGTTGGACTGGCGCATTTGGACAAGATCGTGACGAGACTTAAGGGTCAAATACTGGTCATTGGGGCGGACGCGAATGCGAAATCGCACCTCTGGCACAGTGGGAGAACCGACGGTCGCGGCGAGGAGCTGGAACAGCTTATCGCGCGGCACGATCTGCTAGTCCTGAACGGGCCGGGACAACCCACCACGTTCCAGAACACTCGAGGATCATCGAACATCGACGTCACTCTGGTGAGCTGGGAAGCGATACCGCTCATGAGTACCTGGAAGGTACACGAGAGCGGTTCCACCAGCGACCACAGAATCATCGAAACCAGACTGGACCTTGACAACGGCGGCACTAGAAGGCCGTTCCAGAAACCACGGTACAACACCAGGAATGCCAAATGGGACAAGTTCGAACGAGTCCTAATGCACGAGAAGCACTCTCTCTCTGAGGCTCAAATTCTTTGCGCCGAGGACGTTGAGAGTGTGGCCGCACACTTCGAACGAGTATTGACCAGCGCCTGTGACGCTACAATACCATTAAAGAAATGGCATAACCGGTCCAAACCGTGGTGGACGGGCGAACTTACAGGACTAAAGAGAGCGTCCCATCGAGCGCGGCGGAAATTTCAGATGACCAAGGACAGCCGATCGACCTACTGCTGGAGGAACGCTCGAAAATCTACAAGATCAGGAAAGGACCAAACCCGTCCAAAGAAGAGGAACAACAGGAACGAGAAGCAACAATGGACGCATGGCAACAGCGCTGGCGGACGTCGAGCAAGGGCCGAACGACGTTCGAGTTCTTCAACGACGTCCGACAGAGGGTGAGGTCCACATGGATACAACCGGACTATTATGTAACGCAGTTTCTTAGCGGACATGGGAATTTCAGGTGGAAACTCAACACCTTCGCACTAAGCGAGACCGCTCGGTGCGAGTGTGGGGCGGCTGAAACCTCGACGCACCTCATCCACCAATGCTGCTTGAATGAGCAGGCAAGGACGGTGATGAGGGAGGCGCTATGGAGGAAGGGCCACGGATGGCCACTAGCGGAATCGGATCTCGTCGGTAAATCGACCTTCCGCATCTTCCGGGATTTCGCGCATGCCACATTGAAGGCCAAGGAAAGGACGACAGAAGAGGACGAGGATCAACCGCAGCAGCAAGGACACCAAGAACGCCCGGGATAAAGAAGAGGAACCAGAAGAACAAATAGTATAAGTATTAAGACGGGAGGATATTTATATATAAAGTTACAGTGAGAGAAGAAAGAAGAAGAGGACCACTGAGACAACGTCAAAGACGAGGACAAGGACGAAAACGATGACAAACGGGACGACGACACACACTGGACAATGGACACAAAACAAGGACCAACCACGGAAGGAAAAGGACAACAAGGAACCGGACTCAAGGACCAAACAAGAAGAAGGGTAATTCAACCTGCGACCACCTTCGCAGGCAGTGAGCAGCAATGCGAGCTGTGGTGGTGCAGGTAAACGGCCAAAAGCCATCCTGCTGGGATCGAGCAACCGCTGGCGGCTCTACCTCCTCGTGGTCCCCGCTGGACGGCGCTTCGCGACGTGGAGCGCCGACTAAACGAGCCGCTTCCCCTTAGGGGTAGATCCAACTTGTCCAAAGACCCGCAAGGCGAGGGCAGGGTTTTTCCAAGTCGCGTGCCTTCCATCTACGCACGCCGTTTCCCCTGGCAGAGTTCCTAGAAAGATAGAAAATAACACCTTTTCTCGCGAAGCCGGTATGAGTCGGAAATCCGACTTGGTTGTACGGCGTGTCCCGAAGCGCGCACAATACTTGTCCCTATCTACTGAGTTGAAAACGATTAAAATAACATCACACGTGGCAGAATATTTATAAAGTTGAAGTTAAATGGCTGAAAAGAATACTTTGTCACCTTTAGAAGAACTGAAACATATTACTAGATTACATGTTTCAATGCTATCCACCCTAACAGGCAGCTTATTGCGAGAGGTCGCTGATATCCGGAAGAAAGCGAGTTCGAAGTCAGAAGTAAATGACTATTTCAAGAACGTAATACAGCCGCTCACCGATGATGTTATGTCGGCGATTTCTCGCATTCCACATGAAGGATGGCGTCGATCAGTGCAGTCGCGTCGCGAGTCGCTCCGTGAATATCTGTGAAATTTTCGGTAAAACTCGCTCTGGAAATCTTGTGAAGTGTCTGAACGATAGTGCCAGTCATACCAGACATTTGGATATATAAATTGTGGACTTCGAACACAGTGTGTGGAATATATCAGCGAAATTCCTGTGGCGTGGGTTCGTAGCGTCCTTTGACAGGCGTCCCCGCGTCACTTGCGAATTTTGTAACTTCTCAGAGGTGCACGATAAAACATTCACCCGTGCCTGCACTGTAGTGCAAGATAAACGCGGTGTGGTATACAGAACTCAAATTAGTGGTCAAATTACGGGAAATTTGTATCAAAAGCGTTGCATTACACGTAAGCGTTAAGGCGGCCATCTTGGACAGCATCCCTGCGTCCCGGCCCGAGCCGCCGCCAGCGCGTCCGCCTATTGGTGGAGCGCCCGAGCAGCTCAGCCGCCCCATTGGCCCGCAGTCACCAGCAGTCAGCCAATCAAAAGAGGTCTCTAACCTGACGTTAGCGGTGCCTGCCCGGGAAATTCAAATTCAATCAAGGCTTGTGTTGTTGCCGTTTATGAAACACAACGATCTATAAAATGCAGTGCGAACCGCTGAATTCAATCACCACGAGCAAGCGCAACGCTCTTAAAAGAAAGGATGCAGACACTGATTTTCAAGTCAGCAAACAAAGAAAGAGAAAGACTGAAATCAGCGCTTCGGCAGACGAACAAGAAGATACAGAAACTGAAAGCTCTCCAATAGAGGAACTTATGGATTTCTGTAAAAATACTGATACCAGCATCAGTGCAAAAGGTATAAAATACCTTAGGCGCAAAGTTCAAGAGGCATACGCGCAATTTCAGGAACTCGATGAAGAGAACATATCTCTGAAACGCAAAGCCGCCGAGGGAATCAATGTCGAAAAGAAACTGGAACTGCTGGACATTACGATCAGTGAAGTCGTTGAAAACTTAAACGAACTCAGGAATCGCGTATCAAGTCCTTCCAATTTCAAGAGCACGTATGCTCACAAAGTCAGCATGCCATCTAAGCTGGCACAGAAGCAAGCCGCAAGTTCACCAAAACACGTGGTAACAGTGTACCCCAAGGAGGACAGCAAGATCTGCAGCAGTGAGGAGACAAAAATAGCAGTAATGTCAAGCGTTCTCCCGACGAAGGAGAAACTAAGAATCAGGAACATTAAGAAAATTGGAAATAGTGGAGTTCTGATCGAGACAGCCACCAAAGAGGAAATGATCAGCGTCCTACAAAATGGGAAACTTGACTCTGTGGGATTGACGGCAAGCCTGCCCTCTAAGAGGAAACCACGATTAGTAATTTTCAACGTCCCTAAAGAAATGGAAGAGAGAGACCTGCTCTCAGCCATAAAGCAGCAAAATTTGAAAAATCTCTGCAAATCCAAGTTCGCGGAGGACTTTAAACTATGCTTTAAGACAGGCGACAGGAAACGGGAAGTGGTGAATTCGGTTGTGGAAGTGTCCCCTGAAATCAGGGAAATATTTTTAAAGGAAAACCGCGTATTCATAGACTGGTACGCATGTCATGTGAAGGACTTTATCTCTGTATCTCGTTGTTACAAGTGCCAGAGCTTTGGCCATGTGTCAAAATTCTGTAAATCACAAGAGGACACATGTGGCCATTGCGGACTGAATGGTCACAACTTCAACTCGTGCCCGAGTAAATCCAAGGACCCTACTTGTATAAACTGTAAGAGAGCAAACAAGCCGCATGATCATTCATCCAGAGCAAGGGACTGTCCAGCATATATGAAAGCAATGGAAACTTACGTAGTTAAAATAGATTATGGTAGGGAAAACCAATAAAATTGCATCAAAGCAATCCAGAAAACCTTGGACACCCACCACCCGCCTCGCACAGATCAACACGCGAAACTGCAGGGTAGTTATGGATCAACTACGGGAAGCGGCCACTCGCAATAAGATCGATATTCTGATGATACAAGAACCATTCACGCACCCCAAAGGCAACAGTGGTATGGGTATGGCGACTAGAACCTTAACCGACAAGAAACAATTCTCGAATCTCTCCGGCGCAAGACAGCCTAAGGCAGCTATCATA
This sequence comes from Andrena hattorfiana, assembly GCA_944738655.2. Classification (NCBI taxonomy): domain Eukaryota; kingdom Metazoa; phylum Arthropoda; class Insecta; order Hymenoptera; family Andrenidae; genus Andrena; species Andrena hattorfiana. The sequence goes on along the minus strand of OX122891.2, from coordinate 18,528,169 downwards.
ATTCTGAATCCAGAATTCTCAGTAGTCAAGCTTGAGCAATTCTGCAACACACACTGCATATGTGCCGAAATAACAGCTTCAGAATACCAGTTCTATGTAGTCAGTGCGTATTTTCAATACTCCGACAACATCGAACACTACCTCAGTCATATTGACGGAATAATCAGAAACCTAAGAGGCAAAAGTATCATAATCTCTGCCGACGCAAACGCCAAGTCGCATTTCTGGTTCAGCGGTGAGGTGGACGACAGGGGACTACTTCTAGAAGACTTCATTGCAACCAATAACTTATATATCGCAAACGGGCCCTCAGACGAACACACTTTTGACAACATACATGGGAGATCGAACATTGACATCACGCTCGCCACAAATGCGTGCTTCAACAGGATCAAAAAGTGGGAGGTCCATTCGGACTGGACAACTAGTGACCACAACGCCATAACCTTTGTACTGAACCCACCGGAAGAGAACGCGCCACGTCAGAACATGAATAGATATAACATTGCAAGGGCGGACTGGGACCAATTCGAAGACACCCTAAGGAATACCATAAGCCACGACTCTCACACTGTAAGTAATAACACAATCCAACTAAATGTCAACGCGTTAGCTGATGAAATAGAGAAAACATTAATATCAGCCTGCGACACCGCGATTCCGAAGAAAACGCGTTTTCCAAAATCTGCTCCGTGGTGGAATGAACAGATAACAATCTTAAAGAGAGAAGCGAATTATGCTAGGCGTGAGTTCCAACGAGCCAGAAATCCATCTGTTCGCGAGCATTTAAAAACACAGTACCGCGCATTCAGAAATCGCTACATTGCGGCCATAAGGAAATCGAAAGTACACGGCTGGCGAGAGTTCGTAGTAGGTAGGCTATGAGAGTTCTGGCTCAAATGGAGGCGAGGGGGTGAGGCGGGGCGGGGGGGTACCGCCGCGCTCTTCCGCGACATGGGCGAGGGGGTGAGGCGGGGCGGGGGGGTACCGCGCTCTTCCGCGACATGGGCGAGGGGGTGAGGCGGGGAGGGTACCGAGTTCGTAGACGAGGGGGATGACGTCACAGGGGAGGGGGATTCAAAATGGCGTCTACCGAGTTCGTAGGTGAGGGGGATGACGTCATAGGGGAGGGGAATTTTCAAAATTTTCAAAATGGCGTTGCGCGCGCAGGTCGAGTTCGTGGACGAGGGGGCTGACGTCACAGGGGAGGGGGTGGATTTTCAAAATTTCAAAATGGCGTCGCGCGCATTTCGTATTGACGCCACCTATCGGATGTTTAAGGTACTTTGGGCCCGCGTCGGTATTTGGGCCCGCCTTGGTAAATTTTCCAGGTTTTTCATACACTTCGTGTTGGCGCTACCTATCGGATGTTTAAGATACTTTGGGTCCGCGTCGGTATTTGGGCCCGCCTTGGTAAATTTTCCAGGTTTTTCATACACTTCGTGTTGGCGCCACCTAGCGGATGTTTAAGGTACTTTGGGCCCGTCTTGGTAAATTTTCCATGTTTTTTTCATACATTTCGTGTTGGCGTCACCTGTTGGATGTTTAAGGTATATTTGGGCACGCGTCGCCGCCGCGCAATCTCCGTACGCGTGCGGGGATCGGTGCGCAGGCGCGACCGCGACCGATTCGTGGAAATTCAAATCGCGTCTTCGATGATGATGATTTCTGAGAAAGAGGGCGAACCAGGATTTCTGAGAAAAGATAAGGCGATCATGGCGCGCGACAGAATTGAACGCGTTTTTTATGTCTACGTGCACGCGCTTCGTGCCGTGTGTTTATATTTGAATCGTGGGACCGATGCAGCCCACGTGCAATGATGTAAACATATAATGATAATTATTGTAAATCAATCATCGCGATAGCCCATGGAATAAACATTGCACCGCGCCATGCCGTGTGTTTATATCTGAGCAGGATTGAACGCGTTTTTGGTGCCTACGTGCACGCGCTTCGTGCCGTGTGTTTATGTTTGAATCGTGGGACCGATGCATCGCAAGTGCAATGATGCATACATATAGCGATAATTATTGTAAATCAATCGGCGCGATAGCCCATGGAATAAACATTGCACCGCGCCATGCCGTGTGTTTATATCTGAGTATTGACTTTTCCCAAGACCATGCCTCTAAGAAGGAAGTACCCTCGAGAAAACGCAATGTCCCTGAAGCAATAAATTAGGCGTTGCGTTCACGCGAGCAACTAAGCGATAATTATTCGGGGTAGAGTTCCGAGTATTTTCACGATCGAGAACAGGGCGACGTCTCAAGCACCCTTCTCGAGGGTCTGCGAGTCAAGCGTCGTGGGAGCGTGTAAGGGCGAAAAGCGAAAAGAATTCGTACATAAACCCGCGGACATCTGGTTTACAGCAGACCGGTGTTATGGTCAAGCGTCGTGGGAACGCGATTGACATTCGCTAAGACCGCGCCTCTAAGAATTAATATATGGATATGAATATGTAGGAAAGGATATTATAAATGATACTTTACAGGTATTGATATGAAAGTTGTACATTTATTATTAAACATATATGCACGTACTATAGTGGTACGTGGTTTACATCACGCAGCATGGATTGTAATCCTAACGCCAACAATTCACAATCGATCAATGAATGCTTTTCGAAGTGCTCGCTTTCGGAAATTAATTTTACATAATTCGTTGGTATGGACGCGGTACGTAGAACTTCTACGAAGGTGGCATATTTACTGCTTACAGAGTACATATTTTCAGTTAGCCAGGTGAACATATGTTCAATGCAATGATTGTACGCGAATAGTTTACGCATCGTGGCTTCAGTCATATATATGACAGTGCGATTATCAGTGATTTTAATAAGTTGATCATCATGCATACGCGTGAAGTCTAGTCGTAAATGATCAATTACGATGTGAGTTTGGGGCGATGTTGCGTTGCTACGTAATCGTTGAAGTATGTCCGCCTCGTTTTGTAGCAGGAGCTTCCACGTAGACATTGAAAAGCTCAACTCGCTGCCTTTATTGTCGGCTATGGTAATCTCAACATGGCACGAATCCATTCCAATGCGAATTCCAATACTTAGACATTTATACGCTGTTGCGGTCAGTGGGTAATCACGTCCCAGGATCCGTACGACTGATGGTTTTGGTGTTTTCAACGCTTTTGCCGTGGTGAATCCAGAACTGTAAGAAACATGTACATGAAATTAATACTTCGGTCGTATACGGTTACAGTGAAAGAAGTAAGTGAATGAAGTAAGTGAAAAGTGAAAAGTGTATAATAACGCTTACGTACCTCATATCGGATTGTTGATGATGTTGTTGTCTTTGGCGTTTATTTGGAATGCCACCATTGTTGTCGGATGCGCAGGATGAATCGTTTAAGCTGCGTTTGTACATTTTGATATGCACAGCGTATGATTCTCATCGACGGAAAAATGACGCGAGCGATACTTGTTAACACTCGAGCGTACGTGACGTTATGAAGTCTGCAAGACTGCCCAACGACATTTTATACGGATTCACGTACACGTACACGTCAATGTATGAAAGTATATCATATTAGTGATGGTGATGGTTAAGACATGTATGTATGTATGTATGTATACCGCACAAGGGTTAGAGATTACGCGGTAAATTCAAATGGCATGCGTGTCATAGAAGAGTTAGAGACGATTCGTGAGGCAAAACATAAAAAGTGTAAGTGATAAAAGTATACTATAAGCTGGAATAATTAGTATCAAATCATTGAAGAAGAAGAAACTGTGAAACGGACACCCCCACCACACCTACTCCACGACTACCTCTACCCTGTAACGTGTAGGACTAACCCTCCAGCCTAGAAAACCGGAATGCATATAAGGACGTCGACCGCACCCGCACGGATCAGTATAGTTAATACATTTTAAAAGAAGTATTTTTTTTTAAAAAAAATGGATCAAAGAATGAATGCCGCTATGATGCAGCGATGCATCGTAAGTATAGTTGTGTAAATTGAATTGGTGCAAGTATTTCATTCGCCGATATTATATTGAAATTGTGCGTTTGTTACAGCAACGACATGGCGAAATCGAGCGGGCGTGGACGAGGAGCGAGATACATTGGCGCGAAAAATCGTAAGTATACTTTTTTTTTTTTGTGTAAATTGAATTGATGTATTCATTCGATTGAGCAGTCTTCTAACAAAGTTCTACGTTTGTTTCAGTATGTACTTGATAATTTAGTGCGAGTGTGGTGCGTAGAGCGACGTGAAACCATTCGATATCTAGTAAGTGTTGTTTAGTAAAGAAAAAAAATATATTGGTGCGCGTATATCATTCAACAGTGTTTTAATCGAATCGCGTGTTTGTTACAGCAGGAACGAGAGGTTCAAATGACTGAATGGAGCGATGATTTCTTAGGGGCGGTTGGGCGCCTCGTAAGTGATGTTTCGGAAAAATGATTCTGATACGCGTACACCAATCGATGTTGTTTTAATCGTTTCGCACGTTTGTTTGTTTCAGCGTCGAGCTGACATCGAGGCCCGGGCGCGTGCTGGGGACCGCGATGTCATAATCCAGCTACTCGTAAGTGATGTTTCGTAAAATTATATTGGTGCGCGTACACCATTCAATGATGTTTGAATCGAGTCATGTGTTTGTTTCAGCATCGCCAATACCCGACCAGGAGAGACGGGCGGATCTGCCGCGAGTTACAATATAAAATTCAAGATGCTAGGCGCAAGTGGCGCGAGTGTAATATTGACGATGAGTTTTGGGACCTCCCACAACTATTTAATGAGTGAGTATAAGTGAATTTTAATTGTTTGGTGTTTCGCGTGCTAATACTAACGTTTTATATATAATAATAATTTGGTGTTTTCTCTGTGTGTTGCAGGACGTAACATCACGAAGGTTTTTTTTTAATTTTAAATTTTTTTTTTTTTTAAAAATAAATGTATAATAATTTTTCAATAAATGTATATATTTTTTTTTCTTTGAAAACAGTATATATTTATTCATGTACATCCACGCATGCATGCGTACTTAAATTATAGAATAAGTATTTGCGCAAAATAACGTTCGTATGGGAGGGATCTTCTTGCTCGTGGGTAGAGGAATCAGTCGCCGCTGTCATTACGCTCATCACCGCCGTCGCCGTTGTGTTCATCGCTATAGAAAACAGAAAAAAAAAGATAATAATTCTTACATATTCGTTTCTCGGCATATGACGCGTAAAGTAGATTGTAATGTGCGTGTATGACTTACATTAGGTGACGCTTCGTATATAATCCCATATTTTCCCGATATTCTCCAGCGTGCAAACACCGTCGTTGTTATGAAATGCACATCGAAGGGCATTCGTTGAAGACATAGACTTCAGATTAGGAACGTCAGGCATGATCCCGCAATAATCATCGTCAACGTCGTAGCCGCCGTCGTCTTCGACAGTTCGAGCATTGTTGTTGTTGTTGCAGTTGTTATTGGTGTTGTTGATCTTTTGCGCCGTCAGTTCATCCAAATCGCATACATCCTCAACGATTATGTCAGGTAGAAGTTGTAGCATCCACGTTTTCTTTTCCACACCTTTCACGATGACGAAGTCAATGTTCGCGAGCACGCTGGTGAGGAGCCCCGGAATTTTGGAGTATGGAACGTAGCCGTCGGACCAGCGAAGCCCGTGATGATGCTTCGCGAGCCAGGACGCTTGACGGTGCTCACAGGAATTCAGATGATTCCAGAAGTATGGCGGTTCGAAGATCCAATGGCTGATCGTCGTTTTATCGTTGTTGCTGTTTACGCGAATCGCGATCTCTTTGGCGACGAACTCGCGTTCGATATTGAACCCTTGCAGATCGACAATGGCGAACATTATTATCACTCGTTTAGGTAGCACCGTCGGCGATGGTGTCAGAACAGCAACTGAGGTCTTCGACATCGACGTTTTAAAACAGTAGCAGTATCCGCAGTAGGAGTAGGAGTAGTAGTAGTAGTAGTAGTAATCGATCTCGTACGCACACTATATTAATTTGCGTACCATGTTGGTTAAAGGGCCGTATTCGACTATACGATCGTGTATGAACAAACAGACGGCGGAAGTATTAGCGGGGATATTTTCTTTGCATTCGAAATCTATTCGCACGTCCACGGTAGCGCTTTTCAACGATTCGTTTTGCCTAGAACAATCTATTACCACGATAGGCGCGTATTTAAGGAATTCGTTCGCGCTCAGCAACGGTTCTCCGTGACCGTAGTACGATCGGATGAAATTCGCATACATATTGTACATGATCGCGAATTTATACTTAGAAAAATCTATTTGCATGTCATCGTACGGATACGTCTCGGAATTTAGGTAGAGTCGAAAGTTTGTGAGATTATTCGGGTCGAATATCCACGCGGGTTTATTTGAACGATTCTTTCGATCGGTTTGCATGCCGAATAACACGTATCGGGGTTTCTCGATTTGCGACGTGGTTTTCACGGTCCACGTATGTTTCGTTGTCGCTTGCAGTAACGGATACTCGTGTAGGCTCCACGATCGGAAACTCATCGCGATCGGTCGTTCGCTTTCCAAGATTCGCAGTATCGATAGTTTATTCACTTCCTCCAAAACGACGTGGGGCATACGCCACTGCACCTTGCGTATCTCCAGTTTCGGGATCGCAGTGGCGGAGGTGCAGTGCATCGCGTTCGAATCGTCTCGCGCTCGTATAAGGATCAGCTCGTGCCGCGCGTTCATCACGATGCGTTTGTAATCCTCGCAGAATCCTAATAACACGTTCAGGGGTACGCAGAAATTGAAAGCTCCCGAATGAAAAGTGTCGTTATCGTAATCGATGTCATAATTCCAACCGGCATTCGCAAGCGCTTTGCTTCTCTCGGCTGACAACGAAACGAAATTTTTCAAGGTGGTAGTGATTCCTGGATTTCGGCAACGATCGATCTCGACACCGTTCAATTCGTATCGAATCTCATCGAACATGAACGCGACGCAATTATTATCGAGAACGGCGGTCGTGGACGTTGCTGGACCTTTCGCGTCTTGCGTAGACAACGTGCCACGACCTTCGATGTATAGAAAACTTTCGCACGGAAGCGTGTACAGATCTTGCTGCTGTATGGGGATTCTTATCTCATCGCTATTATCGAACGTTGTGTTGGCATATGGATTATACGTGTGTAACTCGATCTTCGTGATACGATTGTCGAAGGTTGGCGTATTCGCCACGTCCAAAATAATCGACATCGTGACTGCGTATCTAATAAGCGACGATGAAACCTAACGATCGTAGGAAACGCGCGTTTCGACGAGTCAACGGCTTTCTTATGCTTCTTACCGGTCCTCTTCTTATCACTCCTCCCGTCTTTATTCTTCTACTTTCGCCTGTCGACAAAGGCCGGTCGAGACGCGTGACAGAGACGGTAGGAGTATCAGCGGCGATTGATGATTCGTGCGTGTGATCTAACACTAACATACTACACACGCGTGCATACACGTACGGTCACGCTACCTATCGCGCGGACGTCGTTGAACGTGTAAACGAATCGTTATTTCTTCTCCACGGAAATCTATAGGACGATCGTGTTGATCTACGATGCACAACGTTAGATCGTGTATTGCTCGTGCGACGATTGGCAAGTAAATGACGTGCCGCGGTGTTTCCGATATCTTATATCCTGGCGGCACGCGTGGCGAAAATTCATGGATCGTATGTACCTGTTTATCGTTGCTGTACGCGCCGGTAGTGACGTTGCACGTTACTCTGATCACGTTAACGTTTATAATATTTACGGGTCCGTCGGACTCGTGCCAGATTCTCGGTATTAAGACACGATTCGGGGAAAATCCTAGCAACGAGCCCACATTGTTCGGTTTCGTAAAGTCTACAAAGAACGAACAATTCAGCTCGCTTTTCATGGTGTTGTTGTTAGCTCGTAGCATTAGAGGGTACTTGTCGTCATCGTCGTTCTCGTTGTTACCACGTCTTCGAGGATATCGATCGAGTAATCGTTGCTTCAGGTACTCGGCGATAGCGTCTAATTCGTAGGAGCCGTGGGGTATCGTAATGCATTCATTAGCTACGTCGACGATTGAGTTGTTTTCGGTGTCGTAGTTCACGACGAAATAGAATTTATCGTTGTTCGAGTCGATGTTCGGTATCGTGTGAAACGTCTCCAAGTCCGCGAGTCCTAATTCGTATTGACCATCGCTCAAATCTATCGGTGGAAAATAGTTTACCGTGAGCGCGCTGCTGCGTCCCGTTAACGTGAGCGTGAACGACATATCATAGATTACACTCGCGAGACGGAGAGAGGGTGAGTGACGCGCGCGTACGAATACTCGGCAATTTATCGATATTATAAGTCTTTACTATAGAAGATGTGAATCGCCATTACGCATGGACACATTGTAACATAATCTTAGTACATACCGTTATTATTATTATTATTATTATTATTATTATTATACAGGCCATAATTCCATAGACTTTTGCTGTAAAAATTGCATGCACAAGCGACCGCAATTCATCTGATCGAAACGTTGAAAACGATCGTGATTGTACGTGATCGTTGTACCGCGTCCGAAATAGTAGATCAATTCCGCGGGAGGTCGCTGATTCCCAAAACTATCAAAGTATTGTACTCGTGGTCCGCGTTTCGCGTAAGCGACCCAGTGCGTACCGACGCCTCGATTCTCGTCCAGATTCGCGATACCGCATTCGTTGCTTCGTACACGCGTGGGAAGCGTATCGCGCATAAACACCCCTCGAAAGAACGGGATGCTGGCGCATTCGCGTTCTAATTGCAGGTTCGTCATAGGTTGTTGCGTTATCGCCGCCACCGTCGCCACGCGCCTACACGATCGACGTTTTTTTTTTTCTTTGATCGCACTCGTCGTTGGCGCCGCCGTCTCAGGTTCAAGCCCGCGCCTCGCTTGTACGGTGTCAGGTACATCCCTCGCCCTTCCATCGCTCGATGATGACGCAACGTCTCTTCCAGCTGTTTTCGAGAGGCCCTCGAATCGTTGACCGCTTTGGTTATACCAGCCGCTCCACCGGCCAATGCTCCGATACCTGATAAAGCGGGCAACACGAACGGAAGAATCGGAAGAAAGCCACCGCGTTTCGCCACTCGTAGATTACGATGTCGTCGACGGCGTTGAGGATGTTTCCTTCCAGACTTTCTCTGTTTACGTTTCGTCCTTCTCATACCCATGCCGAGTTTGGTCTTAGCCTTCATCGTTGCCCACACTCCAGTCGCTACGGCTTTTTCGCCAAATGTCGCGTCGTTCGCGAATACTCGTTCTCGCGCTCGTTCGGCTAACGCACGATCCGCCTCGTGTCGCCCCTCTAAATCCTTTCGACGAGAGTACGCGATATCGTGGTCGCGGCACGCTGCGTCCAGAGGATTCACACCTTCGTCGACACGAGCCAATCGTTTTAGCAAACGCGTTCCCGGTCCGCAGAACTGATAACCCGGAACGTGTAGTTCGAACGGCAGACGGTTTATGATACCGTTCACGAGACCCGATCCAGTCTTTTTCTTCTGATTATTATTCTTCCTCCTCTGATTCTTCCCTAGTCCGTGAGACGTCACAGTCGTTGATGCAACCATATACGTTAGAATAGTCACGATAGCTACTACAATAATAAACGCGTACGCACGCTCCACCGATCACTGTGATAGTGACCTGCGCGACGCGCACCACGAATATAAATAGTCATCCCTCGTCATAGACGTGCTTGCGAATATGCGATTCGCGAAACAGTCGGACGTTATTCGCGTGACCGCGAACAGAATGCTCGAGGATGATAGGGATGCGAGTCGATCGAACAGACACGGCCCGTTGTTGCCGAACAGCGTGCGAGGCGTTATTTGCGGGCCGTCCGGATGTGGAAAAACGAACGTGCTTCTGAGCATGCTAGAGAGTCCGAACGGTTTGCGTTTCGAGAACGTGTACGTATACTCGAAATCGTTGCATCAGCCAAAGTATCGATATCTCGAACAGGTGTTGTCGGTCATCGACGGGATCGAATACTTTCCCTACTCGGACAACGCTGAGATCGTCCCACCGAGAGACGCTCGGCCCGATTCGATCTTCGTGTTCGACGACGTGGCATGCGACGAACAGAACGCGATACGCGAATACTTCTCCATGGGTCGCCACGCGAACGTGGATTGCTTTTATTTATGTCAATCGTACGCTAGAATACCTAAACATTTGATCAGGGACAACGCGAATTTTCTCATGCTGTTCAAACAAGACGGTACAAACTTGCGTCGCGTGTACAACGATCACGTGAACACAGACATGACGTTCGAGTCGTTCAACGACTTGTGCGCGAGATGTTGGCGTCGACGATACGATTTCGTGGTGATCGATAAGGATAGTTCCATGTACGAAGGTCGGTATCGAAGAGGATTTAACGAGTTTGTCGTAGCTCGTTGACATCAGTAAACCGCGAGTCATTCATCGAGCAACACGAAATGGCCAACGAATCGACGGCGACGACTGCTATAACCTCGAGCAACGTCGACGCGAAGCATTCGCAAAAACATCGTCGACGTCATCGACAAAAAGGAACGAAACACCAAAAAGGAACAAAGCATCGAAAAGGGATGAAACGTCGGAGCGTGGACGCAAAGGTGGAAATCGCCAAAGTCAGCGACGTTATACGTAAAAAGTGCTTAGCCTTGAAAATTGGTAAAATGGCTACGGAAGCGGCTGTGGAAGCGAGTACGCGGCCCATCGTTGAACCGCTGAAACGATTGATCGAGAACTCGTCCGCGTTGATAACGCGTTCAACGCCTCGATCGCGACCAGTGAAGAGGAAACACGAATACGATCAACGACAATCATCGAAGAGACTTCGACCCATTACTCCATCGATAACCAAGGAACGTCCGAATAACCTTCCAGATTCTAGCGACTATGACAATGACTACGACGATGACGACGACGACGACGACGACGACGACGACGACGACGCTGACAATGATGACGACGCTGACAACGACAATGACAATGACAACGATACTAATAATGACAACAATGATGTTGACGATAATGTTGTTGATGATGTTGTTGGTGATGTTGTTCATGATATCGATCACAAAGACGAAGAAAAAATTCAGGATGATGAGTCATCAGCAAAGGTTCATGATTTGGATTCGCTGCGCAACCCCATCGATGATGTCGAAGTGTATGTACGGAACGCCAAGGGACCCTTGTCGCGAGAATACCTGCGACTGTTCTTCACCGATACCAAGAAACGAATCGACAACGTGTACGGTGTATACTTGGGGTCCGACGAAGACCTAATGATCGGCGATTCCGTATTCACCATCGACGAGGACGGTGATGACATTCGCGTGAACGGAACGCGATACGTGGGGACTCGGGGTTTGTACGAATTGCTGTTCATGCGAGTACCCAACGTTCGCACGTACACAGACGCGGATATTCACGCGTACCGTCGCATCTTGCTATCGACGAACGCGCATAAGCGAAACCATTCGCCGAGCAAGCGCACGCTGGGAAATAAGGGATATAAGTATAAGAAAATCATATCCGCGATAATCGGTGGGGTGCGGACATTGGGAGTCAGACGCGTTAGGGGCGGCGCGGACGGCACGGGCACGCGACAAGGTCGAGGATTACCCATTGACGAATCGATGACTGTCACCGATAACGCGATCGATTACGTGTACTGGGATGACCCGAACGAATTGGTCGATAGACTTAGATTACTCATAGCATCGCGCGCGGCAGGTCACACGGGTCATGATAACGAAATCGCATCCATCGTGGAGGAACTTCGCGAGGACGGACGCATCTTAAATTGAACGATTCGGTGATCATCGCGTCAGTAGTGTTCGCGCACACGCATCGTTATGTCGGTGAACAAGTTTGGCACCGCGTTACGCAACAACAACAACAACAACAACAACAGCGACGAAGCGAGAATGACAACGACGAGATTATTGTCCTCGATGGACGAACGCTTTAACCGAAAAATCGAAACGGCTATCGCGACCGCGCGACTGGACGCCGAGTATCGTTAACGCGCAATTGTCCCAACTAGAGGATGATTTAAATAACGCGATGGAGCAACGCTTGAATCACTTGACAGACAGACTCGAAGAGTTTACCACATCGTCGACTGCGATAACGGACACGGATTTGTACAAACGAAAGGAGCCGCGAAAAGCAGACGAGGGTCTACGACGACGCCAACGACGATGATCACTGATGGTGACGATAACGACTACGAATCCGAAACGTCTAATAATAATAATAACGAACGATTGCGAAGAACGTGCGCCGATTGCGTTTTGCGAGTACTCGAGGAACTCATACTACTTCTAACGTCCTTGAAACGTCGCGACCATCCCCAGCCCACCGCGAAGCATGAACAAGGAACGAGTACAACTAGTGAACGAACTACGCGCTCCCGCGAGACGTAATTTCCCACGGCGCAGCGTCGTGATTCACGGCTACGATGATTTGTGGCAGGCCGATTTGGTTGAGATGCGTCCGTACGCGAAGCAAAATCGAGGATATCACTACATACTAACGATCATCGATGCGTTCAGCAAGTACGCGTGGGCCGTACCCGTGAAAACGAAAAGCGGACGCGACGTGACCGCGGCGTTCGCGACCGTGTTGCGACAGAGCGATAGATGCCCGCGAAATTTACAAACCGACATGGGTAAAGAGTTTTACAACGCGGAGTTTCAACGATGCGCGAAGACACGCGGGATCAACCACTACTCCACGCACAGCGTGATGAAAGCGTCGATCGTCGAACGTTTCAATCGCACGCTGAAAAACCTCATGTGGAAACAATTCTCCTTGAACGCGTCCTATCGCTGGGTCGACCTGTTACCTACGCTCGTACGCACCTACAATCATCGCAAGCATCGGACGATCAACGCCCGACCCGTTGACGTAACCCCGCGACGCGTTTGTCGTTCGCCGCGAATGAACCCCTCTCCCCCTCCGCAACGGAAGGCTTTCGACGACGCGCGAAATTCAACGTCGGCGACAAGGTACGCGTTAGCAAGTTCAAGACCCTCTTCGAGAAGGGATAGACTCCGAACTGGTCGACCGAGGTGTTCGAAATCGTAACCGTACAAAGAACGTTCCCGGTGACGTACATTCTGCGCGATTCCGATTGCGCGGAGAGCCGATCTCGGGTGGTTTCTACGGGTACGAACTGCATTCGGTCGCGAATCCGGACGTCTATCTGGTCGAGAAGATTATTCGTCGCAAGGGGAATCAGGTGTACGTTAAGTGGCTCGGATTCGATTCGTCGCGGAACTCGTGGATACGCGACAAGGATATTCTCTGATTCGTTATCGTGCTTGATGTTACTGGTACAAATAAATGAATGAATGAATAAATACATATAAATATATATACATTGTTCGTTTATTTACATCCTCCTCCGCATCCTCCTCCTCATTCTTCTTCGCCACATATATACGTACAATTTATCTTAATAAAGAAGGAAAATATATATATATATATGTGTGTGTGTGTGTATAAAATACAATTTTGCTTATATTCTACGCTATACATATATTACATATTTATAAATATATAAATAACATGTACAAAAGAAACGTATATACATATGGACATGCAAACATACAAACATACAAACATGCAAACATGCAAACATACTATACAATGGGATTCTCGAGGGACTCGTCGGGCTCAAGCTCGAGACGTTCGTGAGTCTTGAGCTCGGGGATTCGATAATGACCCCACGGAAGGGTGCTGACCCGATCGACTAAAATACACCGCTTGTCGTCAAACGGACTGAGAGCGTTCTTTTCCTCACTCACGGTATATACACTGTGCTCTTTGGAGCGTATATTGTTCTGTCGAACCGATTTCTCGGTGAGATCGCGAAGACAACGAACGTAATCGTCGAATTGTACATGATTCGCGACCACGTGTCTCCGCACACCCTTTACTTTTTTCGTCTCACTCGTAGACCCCACTGTAGCGTTAAACGTTCTAGTCGCGTACATCTTAGATCGTAGCCCGACGAACTCTGTCATCAAGGCACCGTTGTTCTCATCTTTCATGAGTCCCGGCACCTTTTTGTTTACGCGCGGCATACCGTACGGATTGTCCACCGCGTAATCACTCGTGTCGAATCGGGCTACGTCACGCTTCATCGATTCGTACGCATCCTCGCATTCCACGCTATACATTAAACTATCGGTGTCGGTGTACAGGACCTTACACCGATCACCGAACCTCGCACGCATATACGTATAATGAAATTCGTACAGGCATTCTTTCGATACGTCCAGTACACTCATTCCCACGTATATCGGCTTGTCGAACTTCACTCTGAGTTTTCGCATTTCGATGGCCACTAACTGCTCGGAGAAGATCGTGCGACTGTGAAAGTTCGGTTTCGCGATCAGCGCTTCCGCGCCGTAACGACCGTCCCACCGAGTCACCAGTCGCACGTCTACGCGATTCCGCACATTCTCCATTGTTTTGCCGTACACCGCATTGTTCATTAATTTGAATAGAGTCTTTTGAAATTCGCTAGTGGCTCGCGTCCTCAAATCGGTGTTCAATCGAATGTAGTCGCGCAACGAATACGACTGATCGAATCGCAACACCCGATGAATTCGCGTCACGCGTAAACCGTGTCGCACGCACTGTTTCAGGTAGCGATAGTGGATGACGTATCGCTCCTTATCGTCGAGCGTGGCAAACAGCTTGGTCTGTTTACCGTGTGGCGCGTGCTCGCGCACCGGGCAGAATGGAAGGTCGGCGTGCGCGTCGTGAATCTCCTTGGGATATTCGATGTCCACCTCCAACAGGTATCCCTCGGATTCTTCGACTCCATCGCCGTCGGGCAGGGATGACACGTCAAGGGCGGCCACCTCCGCATCGTCCAGCCATCGAAACACTTCTCGCGGCATAGCCTGCGACATTGCCCAGCCGTACAAGTTGTTGACGTCGAAGTACATCAGATACGTTGACGCCTTCGACTTGTCGTACATCCCCGTCGGTAGGTGCTTGTTGTTGGCACGCGCGTACCTGTGCGAGGACTGACTCAGACCGCCGCGTATGCCACGCTCTACGAACAGTAACATGTCCACGTCCGTCAGAAGCTCTAATCGTACGCCGGTGTACTTGAGCATCGCGTCCCACGTGAAACTCGGTAGCGTAAAATAATGCGCGGGATCTAGATCGTAACTCGCGATACAGTATGTGCGGAAACTTTCGAACACGTCGGCGAGTAACAACACATCTGTTTTCAAGTACAAATCACTGTACTCGCCCAATGTCTGTACGCGAAAAGTATTCCACACGTTCGCGGCGTGCGCGTAATCAGGCTCCGACGCGTCGCGATCGTTCAGCCGGTTATAGAACGCTTCGCGGGACGGTAAACACGTATCGTTCAGTTTGGTGTACGACGTCACGTAGTCGTACGGGAAGACACCCTTCCTGGTCAGGAGATCGAACTGCTCGTCCGACAGGGATTGAAACTGGTGCCGTAGAATCGCGAGTCGTTCTCTGCCAAGGTCCGAAGCGAGTTTCTCCAGACTCGCGGCCAAAAACTTCAGCGAATCGATGAATCGAAACTTCAATCCCCGCTTCCAATCGTTGTTCTCGGCGTCGATTCCCTTGACGTGTTTGGTGAACGATATGTACCGCTCCTTCGTCACCGGCAGCAGGTCGATCTGTCCCTCGAACGCGGACGCCAACTCCTTGATCACGAAATGCGCGTCGTAGCCTGATAAATTGTGGAACACTACCGGTATCGTGTACGATCTTTGGTACTGCAAGTTACACGACACGTGGGCCGCGCCTCGGTACTCGCCCGTCGAGTGGCAATGGTCGCGCACTTTTTTGTCCGTTTCGACGAAAGGTTGCCCGCACACGTGACACACGATCGCGTTATTAAAACTATCCCATTGTTGACTCGTCAACGAGTTCATTGGATTCGCGTTCCGCAACCACGAATACGCAATGTTCGCAAAGTCTCGAAGTTCTTGCACGAACCACTTCACGCACTCGGATTCGTGACGATACGCGCGATAACGGCACAGAGACGCGTCGGTGGAACAATGGATGTAATATCCCACGCTGTACGCTCTATGCTGTTGGTACGTGTACGTCCGACTCCGCTCCGCAGGCTCGACGTCCTCCAGCATGCATTCGAAGTCCGCGTAAACGATGAATAGCGCTCGTTCCTTATTTTTGAAGTTCTTGAACTGCAACCATTTATCCTCCACGGACGGCAATTCGACGGCGCACTCGTTCAGACGCTGGCAATCCACGTTATGCTTGGTCAATTGCACGTTCGAATGGAAGAAGCTGAGACATCTGCAACGATAATAGTATTAATAATAATAAACATAATAATCAATAATACATCGATCGAAATATACCATATTTTACTCACCTTTCGCAAACGAATACTTGTCCATTGTGTTTGCCGAGCTGCTTCGAAATCAGTCTCGACATGCTCCGAATGCATGTGAAATGGTATCGTTGGGGCTCGTTGGGGTCCTGCACCAGTAGGAGGTTCGCGTGTCTCTCTCGCTTGTCCTCGGTCAAACGCAGAGGCACGCAGCTTCCGTCGGACCACGCGTACACATTTACTGACACGTCGTTCATCCTCTCGAACTTCGTCAGCTGGTCCAACGTTACGGGTAGAGTCATATCACCCGTGCGAAGCACCTCCGAGTAGTGATGGTACGATGCGATCCTATCACTATTCGCAGTAACGGGGTACAAACTGGCAACGACAGCCCACAAGAAACACGCATTGTCTCTGTTCTTTACGTTGACCACCGCTTTCTTCAGGACGACGGCGCGCGGGAGCGGTACGTCACAACCCCCTCGAAGTGGATTGTGCTTATTAATATTCACTAGAATATTTAGCACAGCCCTTAGGGTCCATCCACTGTCGCGATCTTGAAACTCCTCGAGCATCACTAGTGTCGGAGCGACCACGTGCTTCGAGTACCACTCGCGCACATTCGAAGTCATTAACAGTACGCGATTTCGCGTACCGAAACTCTTCATGTCCGTATTCTCGCCCAACATAAACTCCGCGTTCAAGTTTGTATTCGCGGATACGCTCTTATGCGTCGTGATAGCGTCCGTGACGCGCGAGATCACAGTTCGTCGAGCACCCTCTAAAAATCGACGCGGATCGACGTGTCCCACGTTGATGACCGCACCCGTTGAAATACGACCTATAAACGCAGATTCCACGTCTTCCCATACGACTTTGGGTGCCGTCGATGGACCCGAAACCCCGCACCCGACTCGCGAAAACTTTTCCCGCACGTTCGCGCGCAATGTCTTTATTCGCGCGATCAGCGACACCAGGCGTTGTTTCGCGGCCACGGGCACTCCTCCGCTACTCTGATACTGGATGATGAGCTGCAGGCACGCGTCGCAATGATCAATCCAGTCTCGAAATTCCGCAATACTGCGTAAAACCTTGGACATTCGGGATAAAACCCTGTACGTGTCCATGAACACCTCCATGTTCGCTTATTCACAAAGAGTTCACTTCACAAATAATTAATTTCCCAGAAACGCTCGATTTCACCTGATTTCATGATGCGACTCTTCCAGGTGATGCGATCATACTCACAATCGGGAAATCGGAAACTCAGCGGTACAAGGACGAGATTCGAGTTTCGCGGCAGGCTCGTACGGTCATCCAAATATCGTGCCAATTCCCGACTCAAAAACCTATTAATTGTAATTGTTCTTGTATCAGGATTCAGCACTTCCAGTACTTCGACCGCTCCGTTCTCGATGTCGTGTAGAAGCGTCAACGGCGTACACACGATCGCGGTAATGTACTTCGTACGCTTATGATGTACGTCCTTATCAGCAACGATGCAATGCAATGTGCATTTACCCACAGTACTGTTTCGCGCGATATACCGTAACAATTGACGATGCTCGCGCGACAACTGCATAAATCCGTGTCGAAAAACGCTGATCCACGACCTCTCGAATAATGATGGTGGGCTTAACGCGACGCGGATCTTATGCCTCTCGATCGTCAGTGATTCGTCATCCAACTGCAGCAACGTCGACAAATGATTCACCTCGCCACCGTTATCATCATCGGAAGATGATGACGCGAGCAATGCGTCTCGCGCGTCCAGTTCAGCGACTATGCACGCTATTTTACTTCGGACACACGTTCGCACTATTTCAACACTACTCATAAGTAATGTCAAACGTTGTTGTTCCGATTCCGATACTCTTCGGGTCTTAAAATGTTCGTGGATAAGGCGCACGAGCTCGTCACACGATACGAACCATTCGTAGCACTGTTCGTCGGTACGCAGCAGTGGGATCATCCCCCGCAACAATTCGTACGAATTCACGAAAAAGTCCATGTCTCGTGATACTTATGCACGCGTAACGTATTTCACAATCTCTACCGAGCAACTGCCGAATTTAATATACTAGTCGCCTACCCTATCCGAGATCCTTACGATGTCATCGCACTATGTTTACGTTAGTTGCAGTTCGAACGTGTCTTCAAATTTTCCTCGCCCTTACACGATCACTGTACTACTCTCACGACTCAGATATAAACATATGATATCGCGCGGTGCACCGTTATGTATACACCATGGATTGACTTACAGCCTTCTCGATCGTGAAAATACTCGGAACTCTACCCCGAATAATTAACGCTATATGTTTACGTATGTCTAATCACTGGAACGGCCACGTTAAAAACGGCCACGTTAAAAACAGTTCGCTCGTATCACTGCATCAGTCAGGTCTTACGTTACTACGAGAAACGTTTTAAAAATTTATTGTGTCTGAGTCCATTGCAATTACATCGAAGACTATCGCATCAAATTGTTGTTGTTATTGTTGTTGCAAGCGAGATTGCTTTGAAGGATATCGTCCACCGTTCAACGCACGGAAGTACAATCGATTAATACCGTAAGTTTCCATCACCATATTTTAGTGAATCGTTGTGTTAGCAACTTTGAGAATTATAAGAAAAATGGTTTCAGATTATGTCATTGCCCGTGAATGTGAAACGTCCAGCTACCGCTACGATCACCGCTGCTGCGACACTTATCCATTCGTGCAGCCCGAAAGTGTATGTGGCGTGTCGAAATGTTGCGGTTCAAACCGAAGAAATTCGATGTGCAGAACTTCACGAGGCTGAAGCAAATCCGGATGGCGACATTTATTTAAAAGTTTTTCGTCATGCTGAGGAAATACGCGATGACCCACTAGATGAATACTATGAGAATAACCGCTACGAGGATAAGCAATTTTGGATAAATCGATACGTGGAAGACACGTTTTTAGGCAATGACGACGATGATGATTATGTAGATAGAAATATACCTCTGCGGAATCGTGCGTATGCTCCAAAGAGTGTGGTTTGGCGAAACGTTAAAGCGCAAAAGATTGATTTTAACGCCGTTTGCACGAATAAAATATCGGGGCTTCGGGCTAGTGTTGTTGCAGTTCAAACTGACCCTGTGCAAAGTCCCGAGGATTTGTCATTAACTAATCTATTTGCTGACAATGTTATTGAGTGGGATAATTAAGTTCAAAACATTACTAAATCTTAAAAATCTTAATATTAATATGTCAGTATGTCACTATAGTACGTGTATATATGTTTAATAATAAATGTACAACTTTCATATCAATACCTGTAAAGTATCATTTATAATATCCTTTCCTACATATTCATATCCATATATTAATTCTTAGAGGCGCGGTCTTAGCGAATGTCAATCACGTTCCCACGACGCTTGACCATAACACCGGTCTGCTGTAAACCAGATGTCCGTGGGTTTATGTACGAATTCTTTTCGCATTTCGCCCTTACACGCTCCCACGACGCTTGACTCGCAGACCCTCGAGAAGGGTGCTTGAGACGTCGCCCTGTTCTCGATCGTGAAAATACTCGGAACTCTACCCCGAATAATTATCGCTTAGTTGCTCGCGTGAACGCAACGCCTAATTTATTGCTTCAGGGACATTGCGTTTTCTCGAGGGTACTTCCTTCTTAGAGGCATGGTCTTGGGAAAAGTCAATACTCAGATATAAACACACGGCATGGCGCGGTGCAATGTTTATTCCATGGGCTATCGCGCCGATTGATTTACAATAATTATCGCTATATGTATGCATCATTGCACTTGCGATGCATCGGTCCCACGATTCAAACATAAACACACGGCACGAAGCGCGTGCACGTAGGCACCAAAAACGCGTTCAATCCTGCTCAGATATAAACACACGGCATGGCGCGGTGCAATGTTTATTCCATGGGCTATCGCGATGATTGATTTACAATAATTATCACTATATGTTTACATCATTGCACGTGGGCTGCATCGGTCCCACGATTCAAATATAAACACACGGCACGAAGCGCGTGCACGTAGACATAAAAAACGCGTTCAATCCTGTCGCGCGCCATGATCGCCTTATCTTTTCTCAGAAATCCTGGTTCGCCCTCTTTCTCAGAAATCATCATCATCGAAGACGCGATTTGAATTTCCACGAATCGGTCGCGGTCGCGCCTGCGCACCGATCCCCGCACGCGTACGGAGATTGCGCGGCGGCGACGCGTGCCCAAATATACCTTAAACATCCAACAGGTGACGCCAACACGAAATGTATGAAAAAAACATGGAAAATTTACCAAGACGGGCCCAAATACCAACGCGGGCCCAAAGTACCTTAAACATCCGCTAGGTGGCGCCAACACGAAGTGTATGAAAAACCTGGAAAATTTACCAAGGCGGGCCCAAATACCGACGCGGACCCAAAGTATCTTAAACATCCGATAGGTAGCGCCAACACGAAGTGTATGAAAAACCTGGAAAATTTACCAAGGCGGGCCCAAATACCGACGCGGGCCCAAAGTACCTTAAACATCCGATAGGTGGCGTCAATACGAAATGCGCGCGACGCCATTTTGAAATTTTGAAAATCCACCCCCTCCCCTGTGACGTCAGCCCCCTCGTCCACGAACTCGACCTGCGCGCGCGACGCCATTTTGAAAATTTTGAAAATTCCCCTCCCCTATGACGTCATCCCCCTCACCTACGAACTCGGTAGACGCCATTTTGAATCCCCCTCCCCTGTGACGTCATCCCCCTCGTCTACGAACTCGGTACCCCCCCTCCCCGCCTCACCCCCTCGCCCATGTCGCGGAAGAGCGCGGTACCCCCCGCCCCGCCTCACCCCCTCGCCCATGTCGCGGAAGAGCGCGGCGGTACCCCCCGCCCCGCCTCACACCCTCGCCGCCATTTGAGCCAGAACTCTCATAGCCTACCTACTGTTCGTCACGATAAAAGGAAACAAAGACCCGTGGAGCTTACCGTACAAAATCATCACTAAAAAAATAAAACCGACGGAGGTATCCGAGACTATAAAAGTAAATAACGTACAAGCACTTTCCTGGAGCCAGGCAAATCTTGCTCTACTAAACTCCCTGATCCCCGACGATAACATCATCAATGAAACAGTCTGGCAAAAAAATACACGCGAAATCACCCAGACTCCACCGGACATAGAGGACACGCCACCTTTTGGACCTCTAGAAATCAGAGATGCTATTGCCTCGCTTAAAAACAAAAAAGCACCCGGTCTCGACCTCATCGAAACAGAAGTGATTGAATATTCTTGGCCTACTTTCTGCACAAAAATATCGGAGCTCCTAAACAACTGCCTGCAGTGTGGAATATTCCCTCGGAAATGGAAACAAGGAAATATCAGAGTCCTCCTTAAGGGAGATGATAAAGATAAAACCGATCCTAAATCGTTTCGCCCCATCTGTCTCCTCCCAGTCCTGGGGAAAGTACTCGAGAAACTAATCTCTGGTAGACTGGAAACTATTTTTCACAATCATCCGAAATCCTCCGATCGACAGTTCGGTTTCAAAAGGAAACGCACCACAGAAGAGGCCATAGTATTGATGAGAAGGTTGACTAAAGAATCCACAGGCAAATATGCCATAGCTCTTTTGTTTGATATCTCGGGAGCATTTGACAATGTATGGTGGCCAAGCATACTGTACAACCTTAAGACTCGCAACTGTCCACGAAACCTATATATGTTGATTCAAAGCTACCTCTCCGAAAGATCCGTCTGCATATCGGACAACAACTTGACGGTTCGGAAAACAGCTACAAAGGGATGCCCTCAGGGCTCCGTACTGGGGCCAAACTTTTGGAACCTCGTGTTTGACGAGATAATCGTATCAATCCAATCGCTAGGATTTGAACCCATAGCATATGCAGATGACCTGGCGGTGTTGATCTCTGGGAACTCCAGGCGTGAAATGGAACTCAGTGCAAACAAAGTGACGAAAACCATTACAAGCTGGTGCTCCAAGCACAAACTACAGATCTCAGAAACGAAGTCAGTCATGCTACTCGTCAAGGGTATTCTTGACATAAAACGGCCTCCTACGGTGAAAGTCGGGGACAAATCTCTGAAAATGCCACAATCAGTTCGATATCTCGGTATTCATTTCGGCACCAGATATAACATCGCACCCCACATTACATACATCACTACGAAAAGCAGGAGTATTCTCAACAGTCTGTCACACATTGCTAAATCCCAATGGGGACTAAACCACAACAGTATGAGAACACTGTACAAAGGAATATTCATACCCATCATAACTTATGCTGCTGCTGCCTGGTGCGACAAAATGAATGTACACCACACCCGAAAAATAATGCAAGCTCAACGACATGCCCTCCTGAGAGTAATAAAAGCCTACCGCACAATATCGAATGATGCACTCAGAGTTCTCGCGGCTGAAATTCCGATAGAACTACTTCTAATAGAGAAAAAAGCTCTATACCACGCAATGAGAGGAGAGGCTTATCAGTATCGAGATCTAAACGTCGTACCACCAAGGGATGCAGAGGAGTACAATGAAACTGAAATCAAAAGAAATATTAGGAACCACATCCTGGACAAATGGCAATTGGAGTGGGACCAGTCAAGCACGGGAAGAATCACATATAAATTCTTCAACAATATCAGGACAAGACTGTCGTCATCATGGATAAACCTGACTTTTCACACCACACAGTTTCTCTCTGGACACGGTAAAATCAGGGACTACTTAACTAAGCGCTGTATCCTAACTTCGGACACCTGCACGTGTGGCAAAGCGGACTCAATACATCACATCCTATTCGAATGTGAAACTTATTTGGAAGAGCGTGGAAACCTAATCAGCTGCCTAAGAAACAACAATCTCCAGTGGCCGTGTGAACTCGGTGTTCTCACAAGAAAAGAAATCTTCGATCACTTCAAGACCTTCGCAACGCACGTCATGAGAAGCAGAGAAGGGGAAATAGGGCATCACCACTAAGCCAACGGTTTTTCAACAGAGTCAACATTAATCCACAGACGACCGACAGCAAACAAACAGACATCTCACAAGAGAAACGCAACCCACACAGGTAATTACCGTTGAGGCAGCGCGGGCGATTCATCCGTGGATGGATCGTGCCAAAAACGGTAGACAGCAGTTAAACTGCTGCCAAACTCCCGTATAAAGATACGGGCCCGCATGAAGAACGAGCCTCGCGCTGGTGACCCAGCCTCCTCGTGGTCCCCACTGGTAACGATGCGCCTCCAGTCCGATACTTTGGTTGAAGACTGCAGGCGCAACGGCCAAATGGGTCACTTCCCTCTGGGACGTTCTTCCCTCCTGAAGATCCTTAAGTGGTGAAGGAGGGGTTTTTCCAAGTCTACCGTACAGAACACCTACGTACGTACCCCCTTCACAGTGGTTCCCCCCCCCCCCCTCTTTATTGCTTCTTCTTCCCAAACTCAACACCGATCGTATAGGCTTAAATTAGCCTCGGTAGACAGAGCAAGCTTCAGGCTCGTGGCGCTCATCAACATTAAATGTCCCTATCTACTTTCTAGCGAAACCACTGCCAAGGGAACGGGCTTGGAAAAATTAGTGGGGAAAGAAGACCCTGTTGAGCTTGACTCTAGTCTGGCACTGTAAGGAGACATGAGAGGTGTAGCATAAGTGGGAGATGGCAACATCGCCGGTGAAATACCACTACTTTCATCGTTTCTTTACTTACTCGGTTGGGCGGAGCGCGTGCACCGAGGTTTCGACCCGGTTGTCACGGTGTTCTAGAGCCAAGCGTGTAAGAGTGGCGTGAAGTCAAGTAGGCCCATCGCCGACAATACTCCCGCGTGATCCGATTCGAGGACAATGCCAGGCGGGGAGTTTGACTGGGGCGGTACATCTGTCAAAGAATAACGCAGGTGTCCTAAGGCCAGCTCAGCGAGGACAGAAACCTCGCGTAGAGCAAAAGGGTAAAAGCTGGTTTAATCTCGATGTTCAGTACGCATAGAGACTGCGAAAGCACGGCCTATCGATCCTTTTGGCTTGAAGAGTTTTCAGCAAGAGGTGTCAGAAAAGTTATCACAGTGATAACTGGCTTGTGGCGGCCAAGCGTTCATAGCGACGTCGCTTTTTGATCCTTTGATGTCGGCTCTTCCTATCATTGCGAAGCAGAATTCGCCAAGCGTCGGATTGTTCACCCGCTAACAGGGAATGTGAGCTGGGTTTAGACCGTCGTGAGACAGGTTAGTTTTACCCTTCTGATGACTAGTCGTTGCGATAGTAATCCTGCTCAGTACGAGAGGAACCGCAGGTTCGGACATTTGGTTCACGCACTCGGTCGAGCGGCCGGTGGTGCGAAGCTACCATCCGTGGGATTATGCCTGAACGCCTCTAAGGCCGTATCCTTTCTAGTCAAAGGCGGCAACGATATTTCTAGGAGTCTCGTGTGGGTCGAAAGGCTCAAAACAATGTGACACTACTAGGTGGTCGGTCCTCGTGACCGATCATCGCACGGGCCCCAGTTTGCCGTACGGGCGTCTCTGTACCCACCATCGGGATCTCGCCGACTGGTGGACATGGCGCTCTAACGGTCGATCATGGGTACTCCAAGTTCGACGTCGAGACTCGGAATCGTTTGTAGACGACTTAGGTACCTGGCGGGGTGTTGTACTCGGTAGAGTAGTTACCACGCTGCGATCTGTTGAGACTCAGCCCTATGCTTGGGGATTCGTCTTGTCGGTTGGACGAGGCCCCACCATGCGCACATACGAATGGCGCGTGCGGCGCAAGTGGCGCCGGAAGCACAAGCGCATAAACAGCGCTATATTATAACAAACGGCGAAGCAACACGCCGCTGGGACTGGGAATAAATGTCAGTTCATAGGTGCTGCCCTG
The DNA here is from genome assembly GCA_944738655.2 of Andrena hattorfiana. NCBI lineage: Eukaryota > Metazoa > Arthropoda > Insecta > Hymenoptera > Andrenidae > Andrena > Andrena hattorfiana. The sequence continues at coordinate 18,502,909 of OX122891.2, read as the reverse complement.
TAATACTTCCAAGTCCCGACAAAATTTCAGTCCTTCCGCACCGTAGTCCGAACACAGGTTCGTCCAATCGACCAAACAACCACTGATCCCTGTTCGTCGTTTCATTGCCTACGTTTTACTCTAATGGTTCGATCGCGGTCGTCGTGCTGGTTTACGAGAAAATCGCGAAAAACTCCAATCGCTCCGAAATATTTCAAAGTCCCGACAAATTTAAGAGTCCTTCGTACCGTAGTCCGACGAAAGTCTAAAATCGCTCAATCAACCAAACAACCACTGATCCCTGTTTGTCGTTTCATTGCCTACGTTTTACTCTAATGGTTCGACCGCGGTCGTCGTGCTGGTTTACGAGAAAATCGCGAAAAACTCCAATCGCTCCGAAATATTTCAAAGTCCCGACAAATTTAAGAGTCCTTCCGCACCGTAGTCCGAACACAAGTTCGTCCAATCGACCAAACAACCACTGATCCCTGTTCGTCGTTCCATTGCCTACGTTTTACTCTAATGGTTCGACCGCGGTCGTCGTGCTGGTTTACGAGAAAATCGCGAAAAACTCCAATCGCTCCGAAATATTAGCATGTATAAGGCCGGGTGCGTCAACCGAAGATATGTAGTTTTAAGATCTATGTGTTATAAATGTTCTTTGAGATTTTGAAGTTTTAATTGAATTTTAAATTATATTAATTCTTGTTATTATGTTATGTTTAAATCTCATATTTTACTTAAATGCATTTGTAAGCGTACTATGATTTAAGGAATTATGAATCTAGAAAAGTTGTTTCATGGAAACAACTTTTCTCCGTAAGGGGGAAGGATTGTTATGGTCTCATTTAGTAACACCTGAATACAGCTTCGTGTTAGTCGATAAGTCGCGCCAAATTTGAAGTGTCGAGTGAAGCAATCGAAATTAAGAACAAAAACTTTGCAACGGCTACTACCAAGAAACGCTCGTTAAGTAATATTGATTAAATATTGGTTTTGGTTGCTTTGCTATTAAATCACCGACGTCTTGTAAAACGCTCGTTCTTAATGTAGGGAGAACCAATCAAACAATCCGTTAGATAATTAATTAAGAAAGTATTTTTATAATTGGATAACTTTATTAACAAAAACATGTTACATAATCAATCCTAAACGACGGCATCTTTGTTCATTCATTCGTTGATCAACGAACAAAGCTATTAGACGTATCTTTAATTTGTCTTTAAAATACAAACTAAAACCAAGTTACAACACGAACAAGTCTGAGTCAATTTATTGAACCTTATTATCACTGGAAGAAGCTGGAGGTTGACATCAAGAGGCGAACGTGAGCAGAGCGGATCAGCGCTCCACGGGCAGCGAACCCATCCCCATCCGCATCCGCATCCTGAAATCCCTGCTACAACACGTAACAACTTATATCTCAACACGCTTGCCAACTGGCCGTACGATCGCACCATAGACCACGGTGTAATTGGAAGGTGTTCCAACAACATATTTTTATATATGGATTTGAACATGGAGTATACGGAAAAGTGTGCTCCGGTAGCCGGCTTCGTTTTGTGTTTCGCGCGACCCTAGCCCCACATGCCCGTCGGTCAGAAGGAGCCCTCCTCATACCAGGAAAATGTGCCGGTGGTCACGTCCCGCCGCCGTCGCGCGAGATTCTTCTTTACCCTCGCTTAAGGGGGTAGACACGGGTAATGCAGCTCGCAGTATACCGACACAATCTGACCCGAAACATGGGTTTGGGAAATTACGTTGTTTGTCCTTATATGAGCAGATTTTGGGCTGGGTGAGGTCTCATACGAAGGAGGAAGGTTCAATGCAGCGCGCTCTGGTCATGGCTCAATTGTGTTGATATCTGATAATATGAGTGTCCAAAGTAGAGAAAAAATCGACTTAATTAATTTAATTGTATTCTTTCATTCAAAGTAACGAATGAAAATTAACTTTCTCTTTTTCACTTCGCTTCTTCGCCTTCTCCCCTTTTCTCTACATAAGTAAAAATTAACTTTCTCTTTTTCACTTCGCTTCTTCGCCTTCTCCCCTTTTCTCTACATAAGTATATGTATTCCATATCGATTGAATTGATTTGATATGTGGTTACAGGTTGATTTCAAGTTGTTAGAATTTATGACAATTCAAATTTGGCCAACTTACCTTGTGTTTGAGACTGCATTTTGGATGCAATTCAATGGTATCAATGGTATACAACGATACATATTTGTAAAAACACGTGGCATCTCAAATTTTGACAACTTACCTTATTTGATTTGACATTCGTCAGGTTATAACCTGACTTTAAGCTGTCAAAATTTGGAGTAGATTGCATAGTGAAGATAGCGATTGACGAACGAAACATGTATTAGTTCGTTTTGGCTGAAGGTGTGCGTGTAACGCGTAATATACGTATTATACTGACGAAAATTTTCTTGGAGAAGAAGAAAAAAAAATCTTACCGTTTCCGACAGATCCATGAGACGATATTACGATATCTCTGTCATGCGTGGACCGATTTTATTGAATTTGGTCCTATTCGAAAGCTTATATGCGGTTTACATAAGAAAAATACCTTTAAATTTAGGAAATGTTGCAGGCGTGATGAGATATTAATGAAATAAGTTTCAGGTACGGTTGGATTAGCCGGGCGACGAGTAAATGATAAGCGGTAGCGACATATCGACATATACAGGGTGTCGAAATCGAAACATGTACTTGGCGTCGAGACGCTACCGCGTCTCTAGATTCACGTCAAAAAACCCAAATTGTAGAGAAACTGATCATTCGATTCGAGAGGAGAGAGGAAAGAGGTGCATGGAAAGCGGTTGACTGGAAGAATGGGTAGGCGAAAGGGGCCCTGAGGAGTACGAGAAGAAAAATGGAGAAGGAAGACTGGAGGAAACAGGGAGCAGAGAGAAGGGGGAAAATAGGAGAACGTAACATAACCCTATCCTTATTTTCTATTCTTATCCTATTTTCCGCTCTTGCTATCTCTCTCTCCGCTTTCTCGCCCCCGTCGCTTTCGTTTCTCTTAGCCTTCCCTTATTCTGCTCTTATCTTACGCTTTCATCTTCTACTCTACTCTTTTCCGCTTCCCCCTGAACGCCTATTCCCGCCATCTTCTACTTTTATTTCCTATCTTTCACTCCAATGACATTCCTTTCACTCCTTTATCCTTCCCCCTCCCTCAAACCTCTTCATCCATTCCTCTTTTTTACCTCCTTCATCCAATATTTCCTCTACCTCTTCCCTCGCACACCACTCCAACACCTGCTACCACGTCTCTACTTCCCCTCCACATATTCAGCATCTCCTCTCCTCCTCCTTCTCCCAATATCTCCCTCACCTCATTTCGTTCCCCTGCATAAACGTCGCTATCCTTTCGTACCTCCTCCCTTCGCTCCATCCTGTTATCTTTTCATACCTCGATTCTCCTATTTTCCCTCTTCCCTCTTCTTCCTGTTTCCTGCAGTCTTCCATCTCCATTTCTTCGTACCCCTCCCGTCACCCTACCCCTTCCCGTTCTTACCGCCATCCCCTTTCCATCCTATATTCTTTCGTGTCTCTTCCCCAATCTAATGATTAGTTTCTCTACAATTTGCATCAGATGATAATACCTACTTTTTCGGGCCGTCATAGTAGTCTAACCCCTTAAGGGAATGCCATCAAAATTTGCTTCAGGGCCAAAAATGGAAACATGCTCTTTGATAAATCACTCGTATGAATAATATATATAAAATATTTACGATTGTTTGACTTTAAACTACCCGACTAACTTTAAGAGGCCACACACTTAAGATTGTTACCTTACACGCGATTCGACTAAAATTATGTGTAAATATACGTGTTCCAATACATTATTATAAATAATAATGTATATTATATTATATTTACAATTGTTTGACTTTAAACTACCCGACTAACTTTAAGAGGCCACACACTTAAGACTGTTACCTTACACGCGATTCGACTAAAATTATGTTTAAATATACGTGTTTCAATACATTATTATAAATAATAATGTATATTATATTATATTTACGATTGTTTGACTTTAAACTACCCGACTAACTTTAAGAGTCCACACACTGAACATTGTTACCTTACACGCGATTCGACTAAAATTATGTGTAAATATACATGTTTCAATACATTTTATACATAATACAATAAACTTGCATTAATAGTTCTCCAAATCTGTCTGAATTTATTCCTAAATTTGCCTACGTAGGGACTTGTAATGGGGGTTCGTGACAGACCACAGTAACTGTGTTGTATAGACATGATTTATATGTAACTCCCATATATAGAGCAACAAATATGCTAGCATGTATGAACCATATATGAGCTGTACATGGTTAAAAAAGCGCGTATATGGGTTATTTACAGTTGATATATGGATTATACAGAGGATGCTTTAAAATATGTCCGCACTTTCTTTAGGCTATATTCCTAACTCAAAAACCAAGACGATTTTAGCAAAATGGCTTGGAAAAAATAATAAATATCATCTGAATTTCGCCCTGCATTTCCAGTTATGAACTGATTTCAATTTGAGGCTACTCGATACGAAAACACGTGCTATTTCAGGTTCATTAATGTCGTGAAAACCCGGGTAACTACTGGTAGCAAAATGACTTGGAAATACTGATAAATTCAATGGAAATTTGTATCTGCACTGCCAGATCGAACCTGATAAAAATTCGAACAAAATAACTGTTAAACTACGTGTCATGACAGAATCCCAAATGTTCCGCCATTACAGATAAAACCAGGTGACAAAATGGCTTGGAAAATCTGATAAAAACAATCTGAATTTCGTCCTACATTTCCAGTTATGAACTGATTTCAATTTGAGGTTACTCGATACGAAAATACGTGCTATTTCAGGTTCATTAATGTCGTGAAAATCCGGGTAACTACTGGTAGCAAAATGACTTGGAAATACTGATAAATTCAATGGAAATTTGTATCTGCACTGCCAGATCGAACCTGATAAAATTTCGAACAAAATAACTGTTTAACTACGTGTCATGACAGAATCGTAAATGTCCCGCCATTACAGATAAAACCAGGTGACAAAATGGCTGGGAAAATCTGATAAATACCATCTGAATTTCGCCCTGCATTTCCAGTTATGAACTGATTTTAATTTGAGGCTACTCGATACGAAAATACGTGCTATTTCAGGTTTATTAATGTCATGTAAACCCGTGTAACTACTGGTAGCAAATTAACTTGAAAAGACCTACAGATTCCATATTGGTTTGGATCTGGATTTCCAGATAGAACTAGCTTAAAAAATGAACGAAGTTACTTGTTACTTCATGTAAATCCGAGTAAAACCAATGTCAAATTGGGCGAGGAAATACAGATATATACCATCAAGATTTTTACATGCATATCCGGTTCGAAACTGATAGAAAATATTTCATCTGGTTCAATCTGCAATTTACGGGAAGAAAACCGCATTAATCCGGATTTAAAATTTTTTAATGCCGTTCTAACTGGCAGTTCCAGCAGGGTAGCCGCTTCTTTTGTTCTGTAACTGTGGTTGAAAAAAATATGAAAACAGGTTTAATTTAAAAAAAAACTCATATATTGTACGTGATTGTTTATCGATTAATACAAAAGATATACATTTACAAAGATATTTTTTAGTTTTTTAAAAAATGTAGAGTATACTAACACAGGTATGTTAGATATATTAATTCTAATATAAGATATATATCTATTAAATTTTGTTATTCAAGTAACATACAGTTTGTTAAAGACTTAAATAGAACTACCCAAATAACAGATTTCTTAAGCAGTACACTAATAGAGAATGAGATACTTACAAAATGTCAGTAAAATTTTGATATAATTTTATTTCAAATAGTTAATAGAATAGTTAAAATACAATATTCATTTATGATACGCACAACTAGAATACATTGGTAAAACAACTTGGAATTTATTAAAAAATAATACTACCAACCAGCATATATATTATTATTTGGGTATTCATGGACGGATAGACGCTTCTTATAGAAAAGTTTCTAATTAACACTACGGGAACATCCCAACTTCGTGTGAATGTAGGGCATATTGGAGTATGCAAGGAGCAATTTTTTTCTGCGGAGATTCACTCTGAAGGGGTGAAATCGGCCCTAAAAGTTACCGCACTTTGTCGTTTTTTTAAATATATTTTTGTAACGGTTCAAGATATAACAAAACTTTAAATATAAGAACTGTTTAGATTTGTTGCTCTATCAAGCTACCAAAAGAAAAATAAAGATATATTAAAGAAATAAAAAGACGGGGTTGGACTTTAGGGGTTGAATTCGCCCCTTCAGAATGAATTTCCACAGAAAAAATGAGCGTCGTAGCTTCACCGAGTCAGAAGTTATACTGCGCGGAAGTTTCCAGACGCGGCAAAAGGAATCCAAAATGGTGGCGCGCCCCTTCCGCCGCCTACGATGCGTCACTTAGCGCAACAAATTCTTTGATCCTTTGGCTATCGAGTGGTGTAATTGGATTTTGGATGTAGACCATAGATTCGGAGCTACAATGCGAAACTCTATCCCCCGATTTTTTATTATCATCGGGTTTTCTGGAATGCCCCCCAGTATGGAAGCAAATTTAAAGACGTATTCACGTAAAAAATTGCTCCTCGCATACTCTAATGTGCTCTATATTCACATGAAGTTTCATTAAAATCTGAATTCGCGGGTTGAGAATTTTCCCTTGTAAGAGGCGCAAGGGTTGATGAAATATCGTTTCAAGTTGATCAGGTCTTTTCAAGCGATCGCTTCTGTCGGAAAAGTTTGCCCAACTCGCCCCACACTTTGAATATGTGCCGACACTAATGAAAAATTTTCTATACCCTTATATAAGATACAAAACACATATTGAACAAACTGTAACAGTGTATCATTCTAATCATTTTATATCGAAAGATTTTAATATGGAAATAAATAATATTTTCTGAAGTTAATGGAGGTATATCAGTATTAGACAGTATGAAGCAAACAACTACTGCGATATGTAGTATAGTGCGCGTCACTATTTTTTGTAAAGTAAATAGTGTATCATTTGTCACATAGATGGCACTGTTGCAAAATATCAGTTATTAGTTAAAACAAGATGGCATACTGTTTCAAATTTAAGAATCAGTAAACAAGTGCTTGTTCAAAGCGACACATTTTTTTACGATAAGCTAATCAACTTAGTACAAAGTATAAATGGAAGTTTTCAGAATCATTATAGCTTATTACTTTATTACAATATATTATTAACCGTATTGTGATTTAGTTTTGGCAATAAAGATGTATTCAAACGAGATAGTAGAGAAAGTTCGCGATCTTTATAAAATTCATAAAAATTATGAGAAAGTTGCAAAACTTATAAGAATACCTGTAAGTTCCGTCAAATATATGGTTCAAAATAACTATAAGAAAGAGAAATCCAAACGAGGAAGAAAATATTTATTGACTTCTCGAGAAAAAACAAGAATTAAACGGCAAGTGAGGATACTGATTTCCAGAAATGAAAGAGTAACTGCCACGAAAATACGGAATAATCTAAAGCTTTCGTGCTCAATTATAACTTTATATCGAATGTTAAAATCTCTAAAATTTGAATTTAAAAAACTAGAAAAGAAAATTTAATTAAAGAAACAACACAAAGCTAAACGTTTGGAACTAGCAGAGCAAAGGCTAAAAATATTTCACAATTGGGAATCTACGGTCTTTTCGGACAAAAAAAAATTTAATTTTGATGTTCCAGATTCCTGGTCCTCATGGGTAGATTTAGATAGAACATTATATCGAAATAGGTGGCAAATGGGGGATCACTCATGGTTTTTTTGCCCGATGGAACCATTTTATTGGAAACACTACAGGGGAAAATAGATAGTATAAAATACATTAATTTTTTAACATAAAAAGTGAAACCATTTCTGGACAACAAATTAGGTATCAGGAATTACGTGTTTTAACAGGACATCACATCGGTACACGTGTCCAAATTATCAAAACAATGGCTCGAAAGAAATTTTTCTGCAGTTCTCGAATGGCCTGCCAAAAGTCCAGACTTAAATCCTGTGGAAAATGTTTGGAAAATGCTCGCCGACATTGTTTATGATGGTCCAGAATAGCATAACCAAAAAGAACTTTGGAATTCTATACGTGCAGCCGATTCAAAATTAATGGCCGAGAAACGGGAAGTTTTAAGAAAATTAACCCTAGATATGCCATCTAGTCTAGTAAAAGTAATTTAAAAAAAGGAAGAATAATATAAATTACTATTTACTACTTCCTAAATTTATACAAATGTCAATGTTAATTATTAAACTAATAAAACTTTATCGTCAAAAAATATGCGTCGCAATGAATCACCCCTCATTATGAGTTCACTAAAATTTTATATAAATTTCGTGTATTCAAATTGTTTTCTCTATCCTATTTACATTGTACATGTTTTGTAAGAAGATTGTATTTGTTATTTCTTGGACATTTACTTTTTCAATCAATGTATATGTAATTACATATTCGGCAAAAAATAGTGTCGCGCACTATAGCACCAACAACACCGCAGGAAGTAGCAAAGTTGTGCAGGCTATTTGATCAACAGGTTTCAATAATACACTAAAGCCAATAGATATTACTTTGAGCACTTCATATACAGGGTGTCCGCAGGAAGACTAAACAACTGGATATCTCCTAAAGTATTGGAGATAAAAAATTTTTTTACATGGAATTTGCATGGTTCGAGGGGGGCAATTTATTATTAGCGCAGACGAATTTTTTTTATGGATAATTATTCTAAAAGATTCCAAGACAAATTCAATAAGCTTCAATGTATACACTTTATTTCTACTGGTTTTTGAGATATTGCGCTTGCAAATTTACTGATTTTCCTTGGAAGAAAACCCGCTGGAATAGCAAGCACCGGGGGCGGTCTTGCTGGCGCCACGGGTGGCATTACCTGTTGAAACAGATACCTACCTGCCAAAGGTCTACGCCAGGAATGGCAGGCCCAAAGGCTGCACAATCCTTTTCCGTCAGAAATGCCACTTAGGTAGATACATCTGCGGTATCGAGAAGCGCACCGTTAATGTTTCAAAAAGTCATAAAATTGACTTAGAGTTTGTGGGCAAGGAGAAGTAGGAAAATATAACTCAATTTTCAATTTGAATAGACTTTTATTTCGCACTTGCTTCTACGCTCGGATGGCCGGTACTTTTGGGAGGGATGCAAGTTCGGTTAGTTAGAGTTAGGAGGTGTGAAAGTTCCTAGACCAAATTTCAACCATAAGGAGCAGATTGTATTAGGACCCATCGGATTTGCATTTCTCGCAAACGGCTGCTCTCTTGAAGAAACCCTCTTCACAGCAATATCTCCTCCCCAATGCCCACATACTCTCGCACGTGTAGCTCGTGTTTATACTCGAGAGATAAGGGATCTGTGCGTATTTTTATCTCTCCACGAGGCGTATTGATGGTGGATTGCAGGAGCATAGATGTCTGGATGCCAGTTATTGAATTCAGGAGCCGATAGAAACACTTTAATACAAAACACACATGTACTATACTTAAAGTAAATCGTATTCCTTGCGGGAAGGAGTACTGATAATGATCGAACTCGCGACCTACTTCGCGCAGACCGATTACACGAAGGGTAGTCGGATTACATACCGCACAAATGATACACGGTGATTCTGGAGTTACGCCCGTCGAAGGCTGCGACCTAGTCCCCGTGGCGAGGACAACCCCCCCGCAATGCCGCACCGAATTTTATGGCTTTTTCCGAAAAAATGTATGAATCCTGGGCCGACCGTAGCGAATTGAGGTCGAGCCCCCGCAGTCGAGGGTGAAATATACATTACCGCGTATTAAGAAATTCTTTTCTTCGTCGTATTGAAAGGGAAGTGACGCCAATAGATTCCTTATGCTTTTCTGATGAAAATGATACCAAAGATCCTGCAAATCGGACTACTTTGACACAAGCTATATTCCTTAAGCTGTATTCCTTATGTAAAAGATGTCCGATTTACGCGACATTTAGCAGGATTTTCATCGGAAAAACATAAGGAATCCATTGGCGTCACTTCCCTTTCGATACGACGAAGAGAAGAATTTCTTAACAGGCGGTAATGCATATTTCACCCTCGACTGGAGGGGGGGGGGGGGAGGGGGCGACCTCAATTCGCTACGTTCGGCCCAGGATTCATACATTTTTTCGGAAAAAAACCATAAAATTCGGTGAGGCACTGCGCGGGGTTTGTCCTCGCCACGGGATATCAGGTCGCATCCTTCGACCGGCGTAGCTTCAGAATCACCGTGTATCATTTGTGCAGTGTGTAACCCGACTATCCTCCGTGTAATCGGTCTGCGCGAAGAAGAGCGCAAGTTCGATCATTATCAGTACTCCTTCCCGCGACGGATACGATTTACTTTAATTATAGTACATGTGTGTTTTGTCATAAAGTGTTTTTATCGTCTCCTGAATTCAATAACTGGCATCCAGACATCTACGCTCCTACAATCCACCGTTAATACGCCTCGTGGAGAGACACAGGAAGAAAAGGGGTAGTCCGCTGTTGATGCGAGGTCCTCCCTGAAAATTCGCACAGATTCCTTATCTCTCCAATATAAACACGAGCTACACGTGCGAGAGAAGGTGGGCATTGGGGAGGAGGTATTGCTGTGAAGAGAGTCTATTCAAGAGAGCAGCCGTTTGCGAGGGATGCAAATCCGATTGGTCCTAATACAATCTGCTTTCTATGGTTGAAATTTGGTCTAACAACTTTCACACCTCCTAACTCTAAACAATCGAACTTGCACCCCTCCCAAAGGAACCGGCCATCCGAGCGTAGAAGCAAGTGCGAAATAAAAGACTATTCAAGTTGAAAATTGAGTCATATTTTCCTACTTATACGCGCTTCTCGATACCGCAGATATACCTACCTAAGTACCATTTTTGACGGAAAAAAATTGTCCAGCCTTTGGGCCTGCCATCCTGGCGTACCTTTGGCAGGTAGATATCTGTTTCAACAGACAATGCCACCCGTGGCGCCAGCAAGACCACCTCCGGTGCTTGCTATTCTAGCGGGTTTTCTTCCAGGGAAAATCAGTAAATTTGCAAGCGCAATATCTCAAAAACCAGTGGAAATAAAGTGTATACATTAAAGCTTATTGAATTTGTCTTGAAACGCATTATCAAGTGATCTTTTAAAAAAAAATGGTTCCATCTAAAAAACTGAACTTGACCATCGTATCTGTTAAAATAATAATCCATAAAAAAATCGTCTGCGCTAATAAATTGGCCTCCTCGAACCATGCAATTCCATGTAAAAGAATTTTTTTGTCTCCAATACTTTAGGAGATATCCAGCTGTCCAGTCTTCCCGCGGACACCCTGTATACCTCGAGGATATGCTACTAAAATGTAAATATTATATGAAATCAATAATTGAAATGGCACATTATTACAAGTTGTTGAATAAAGCTTTATCTTGTATAAGGGTATGAAAAAATATATACAGTTATGACTCTGATAGTGCGTGCAGCTGGGGGATTTCTGTAATTGAAGCGAATTATCAGAGAACTACGAGACCCTTTTCATCTTGGTTATTATGAGTTTTAATATAAACTTCTTCTATAGAACGTGTAAAATTAAGTTAATTCAGTAGATCAAACTGAACATCCGCTTTTCGAGAGCTAAGTAGCAAAAAGCACTGCAAAAATTACATTATCTTAAATATTTATGCTATGTTGAAATTTTTAATTAATACTTCCAAGCAAATTATAATTATCAAATAAATAGTTTGGAAACAAATATAATTTTTCAGATCTTTCTGGTTTCAAAGTCAATAAATTTCATAACACAATATCATAATTTTTGTAACCATGTTATATTGAATATATCCATTTCGATGTTAACACATGGAAACAAAAATCATTTAGTTTACCATGACAAACTCTATGAGTCATAATTCATAGTTTAAAAATTTTCTTTACTTGTTGGTTAAAATTTCACATGCAATTTTTATATCTGATACTACTAGTAAAGTTTTATTAATGAAAATGTAATTAAATAGGCTTATAACCTTTATCAAATGACATTAACATAATATGCTAATAAAAACAAATAATCAAATTTTGTTAATGCAGAATATTCCTTCGTATAAAAATGATGTATGTATATGAATATGCTGCTTTTACAGAACTTTGTTACGATATATCTGATAAGAGAATGTGTTGTACAAAAACATTTGTATATTACACATACTCGTAAACGCGTAATAATAATAAAAAATATATACTTAGAGCGGCACTCAAGATCTCATTGCCAGCACTACTTCTAAACGCAGCTGCATCGCCCATTTGGAATGTATAAGTTGGACTTGACATGCGTCCATCACCACCATTACTGAATGCAAGTACACGCAAATGGTACGCTTTACCGGGACTGAGGTTGGTAATGTCAGTTTCTAATTTTGAACCACCAAGTATAATAGTATCATTTGCAGTGCTCATGTCTTGGTCCAATTCCCAAACACGTATCTTGTATCCTATTAATGGTTCTTCTTCTAAACTTGGTTGTACATAACGCCATACAACTCTAACCGTCGACGGATTTACACCGAACACATTCACAGAAGACGGTGGCTTTTGCGGTGCTTTTCTGTATGTTCTTTCCAGATATCGTTCGCTTTCGGGACCTTCTCCAGCAGAATTATATGCCATTACTTTAACATAGTAGTAAGTATCAGGCTGCAAACCAACTACAAGAGCCCAAGGTCTTGTACTTCGAGATAAATAATATACTGCATCTTCTTCACGATTGCTTTCCTTCCAATATTTTATTCTATGACCTATCAACTTGCCTCGTATCCTTTCACGAGTCTGTTCGATTGGTGCCCAACTAACTTTTAAACTAGTACTGTTATAGCTATGAGCAACAACCTGTTGTGGCGCTACTTGTGGCATGTCTTCTGCGCTGAATATTGTAACTGCATCAGAAATTGGTCCGAAACCTAACGCATTAATTGCTTGAACTTTAACTTCGTATTCTGTATAATAAAATTGTTGTGGTATTTGTATGACACTTTGTCCAACATTTCCATATTCTTTTAGGGACAAAGACTGAAATTCTGTTTCATGATACTTTCGACGCCAAAAGACTTCATAGTAAATTTGTGGTCCGTTTTGATCAGAGGGCGGCAAAGGGTCCCATGTAATTGAAAGATCTCCAATCTTTCCTCCACCTCCGCCTATGTTGGATGGAACTTTGCTCGGTTTATCTGATAGAGTACTGTGTTGTGGGGAAGGTGATGAAGGTAAGCTGTATCCCAATTCATTAAACGCAGATACACAAAATTCGTAGGTGGTGTAAGGATTTAAAACATTATCTAAATAAGCTTCCTTTCTGCCATTATATCTATCTATTTCCACAGCAGTAATATCTGTAATAATTCACACATTATAGGAATTTGTATCACCGAATTTATCAGTAATGTAGATTATACTTCTTTCTACATACTTTCTATGATATTAAACCATGTATGATTCCAATTCGTTCTGGCGATTACAGTATACATGATAATAAATTTGCCATTAAGAGCACCATCAGTCCAATGTAATGTTGTGGAAGTTTTTCCAATATTTACAACTTGCACACCTCCAGGTGGTCCCGGTGGCCCTTCTATTGTGACTGTTGTTTTACTAGAGATTTGACCGACAGCACTTTTAATTATACATTCATATTCTCCTCCTTCCGCAAATGTAGCATTTATAATATTAAGTTGTTCATTATCAATGTGCAATCTTGGATTGTTCATTAAATCTTCATCTCTGATTCGTAAACCATTATGTTTCCATATATACGCTACATCTAGCATTTCATCTATCTCCCCCATACAACGTAGAGTTTGATTTTGCATTATTGCTATTATTATGCGCTGCGGCAATCTTTCCACAAATTGTGGGCCATCTTTATTTAAAATTTAACATTTTAAACCCAAGTTGCTAAAATAAGTGAGTATTATAAACAAAAATTAACTTACGTAAAACTATCAACCGTCCGCGAGTTTCATCTGTTCCGTATTGATTTGTTGCGGTACAAACGTAAGTACCTTCGTCATCCCTCGAAACAGGACTAATTATAAGATTACCACTTTCTAATATTCCTCGTCTACCACCAGAACCAATTACATTTCCATCCTTTTTCCAAACAAATTTTGGTCTGGGTGCAGCTTCAGGAATGCAGAAAATTGTAATATTACCTCTTTCGGCTGCATATGTTTCAGGCTCCATGGGTCGTTTTTTAAAGGATGGCTTTAATGCTACAATTTTTAAAAAGTGGTATATTAACACTACTGTAATTTTCAAACATAGTTTACCAGCTGAACTTCAAATCTAAATCTTTTACTTATTACATAACTGCACTAACTAATACATCCGTAACTTTAGTTACAGTTAACATATTACCTCTTATTTTCGTAGGATTATGATTATAATTATTAATAGGAAAAATACTCTAGCTCAGTGTTTCCCAACCTTTTTTAAGTTTCAACCGTCTTTTATAATATTCAAATAACCTGCGACTCCCCCTCCCCGCCCATATAAAGTAAGATAAATTTAATAAGGTAAAAAGCACATTAAAAATAGATATTTCGGATTATAATCCTAACATAATAATATTAAAAAAAGGCTAAAAACTTTGCGACCCCTCAGAAAACACTTCGCGACCCACCAGTTGGGAATCACTGGTCTAGCTTGCACTTGAAAACAGTTATGTTCAAGCTAATGCCATAATTCAGTTAAGTAATGAATTAGGCTTGCAGTAAATTCTTTTCCCAAATATAGATTCTCTTTCGATTTCATTGAGCTTAAGATGAAGAGTTGAGTACCAACTTACACAAAACTCTAAGTTGTGCAGACGAATATTTCGTCTTTAATTGATTTTTTGCACGGCATTGATACATAGCTTGATCTTTTTCTGGATCTAAATATTTTATACTTAACACATTGTCTTGTATAGAATATCGATCCTTATCTTCAGGATGAAGTGTTTCAATATCCAATAATTCACCATTCCTAACCCAACTATAAGTTACATCTGGTATGCCAAACGCTTCGCAAGTCCAAGTTAATTCTCCTCTGCTATCTGTGTGTTTATCCACTAATGGAATAGTAAAATTAGGAGCAGCTTGTATAGTTAGTCTCACAGAATTTTCAATTGACAATCTGTCATTGTAAACTCTACAGACATACTCTCCTTGATCGTCAACATGTACTTTTGATATTATTAACACTCGATTATAACTAGTTGTGTATGCTCCACGTGGTAACAATGTCCCTCTTCTTGTCCAATTGTAAGACGGAACGGGGCTATATAAAATAAAATAGTATTTATATTCTAATTGTGTAATTATTCCTGGCATTAATAAAATTAATAAAATGGAAATCATTATATATCGACATATAGAATGTATACATGGCATGGCTATAACTATTCATATTGCATAGTCAATATGACTATTCATTTGCATATATTTACTAAACAACTTACTATCCAAATGCAATGCATTCGAGTCTCACTTCCTCTCCAGCAATTGGAGCTTCTGGAAATGCTTTCGGAAAATTATTAGGAAACTTTAACTGTTGAAATGAAGCTGAAAAGCAAAAAGACCTATAAGAATATCAAAAATCGCATACGGTAGGAAAAGTTGAAATTATATAAGTACGTATCTTTAATAATAAAAGGAAATGTAACCTGAATTTATGCAAACTGTTTATACCCCATATTTGAATGATAGGAGATAATACATAATTGATAAAAAAAAAAGTACTTACAATGTGGGTCAACTCTCAATGGAAAGAATGGCCCATTACGACCAGTATCAGAGGCAACACTTTGAACATTGCAGGAATAGTTTCCACGATCTATCATTTCTAATGCAGAAAAATAAAGCGCCCCATCATGGGAAACAAAGACACGTTTATCTTCTTCCACAAAATTAGGAAAATAATCACGTGCCCAATAATATTTTACCCCGGGAAAATGTTGTGGTGGATCACAATAAACAGCTTTACCCCAATTTTGATCTCCACGTTCCTCAGAGCGTTTTAAATTAAATTCCAAGATATATCCAAATGACAATTCTACACTTTCAGATATAATTGTACCAAACTCATTTGTTGCTTTACAATGATATGAACCTCTGTCTTCCGTCTAAAAACAATTAGTCAATATTCTTGAAACAATTTTCTCTAAACACATAAATTTTATAAAATTTTAAATACAATTACCTGATCAGGTTCATAAATAATTAAAGTGCCACCACTGACTGTATATCTGGTATTTTTTAGTGGATCTATTTTTGTTGCAATTAATCTATCATTTTCATAATCTTCTTTAAACCATTCGTAAGTTGGTGCAGAATAACCACCAGCAAGACAGCTTAAAGAAACATCATTACTTATCTTCCTTTTTGATACATCAAATACTTTATCTACGGGTTCTTTAATAAAGTATGGCCCTCTAGGTATTTGAGTGGGGTTACTAATTTCAATACCGTACTGATAGGTACGGTCATCTTCTACTAAGTTATGTAAATTAGATATTGGAGCTTCACAAATATATAACAATTTTTCTCTGCCAGTTATTTTTTCCAGTCCCCAACGTTGTAGATTATTATGATATGAGTATGCTAAATAGTCTCTAGCAAAGAAATTATCATTTGGTTCAGGTAAAAATGCATTATCCATGTTTAGTAACTGAGTATTATCTCCTTCATTTATCCAGTTTCCATTTTGATGCTTCATACCAGTGTACCATTTATGATGTTGAGGATCTTGCCATAACAACTGATATAATATAAACCCATGTTCCTCCAAGGAATTAATCGTAACAAGATCGCTTTGGTAAGCTTGACAATTTTTTCTTGCTTCTTCTCTTTCCTTAAGTGGACTTTTTATAAAACGATAACATGATTCTTGGAATGTTATCCAGTGTTGTGGACATCGATGCATTATTTCTCCATACAAAACATTTTGACTAAGTACATCCGGTGAGACAATAAGAACATATGCCAACATTATTTGTATATGATACATTGCTATGCGCACTTCGATGTTGTCAATAAGTTATTAAGTTCTCTGTAATCATAAATTATACCATTAGCTACTGCAAATTGTTTAGTAAATTAAAATGGAAGACACAGTGTCATTATAGTTTCATTACTTTAAATGAAATTAAATAATTGTCAAAACACAACGTTTTTACAAAAAAATGATGAAGTTGTAGTATGGATGAAGTGATCTACGTATTAGATGAAAAAAATTTCACGTTTTTTTGAGAAAATAGCACGTTGGCGACATATAAGTTCTTAACATTTAATCCTTTCAATGAGCAGAATAAGTTGATGTAAAAAAATTACATTAATTTTCAATGTTATGAATAATTTTGCGGCAAGTTTTTTTTAACAAATATCTACCGATCCAGAGGTGTAAAATCACCTCCGAGAACAGGGACCATCACCTTTTGTACACTTTATACAAATATAATTTTTTCTTCTTTTACATTGACAGTAATTTCATCCATTGCGTTAAAAATGCTTCACAATCGCAGGTTAATAAATCAGTTTTACAATAAATGAATGATTTTAAATCAGGGCTGTACTTCCGAATGGCCCCAGTGGCCGATCGACACGAGATTTGGAGGGAATGATGGGGAGGGGGTGTGGACCCTAAATCTAAAATTGTTTCTTCGGGTATTTCTTAGTTTTCGATTTATTAATAAAAAACATTCAGTACAATACACCGATATAACGCATTCCACTTTCCACCTTGTCCAGGGTATTAGCATTGGTTGGGGCTAGATTAGTGCGGGGGTGCGCGACCGCTTGCGGGCGCGTAAAGCATGATAGCGAATCGATGTGAGTTTGGAGATTTGAAATTTTTAATATCGCGCTTCGTTTTCGAGAAAATTGACTTTGAATTTCAGCTAAATACGCGTGCCTTTCCGGCGCCTGAGGAACACGCGGAGGTAAGGTAAACGCGTCTAGCAGTTTGTAAAACAGTTTGGGGGGACGGGAGGGTCGCCGGATAGGGGTTCCCGCACCTACGTCGCAAAAAATTTCAAAAAAGAAAATTAATAATACAGTATTGTTTTTGTATGTGCTCGGTTTGGTGCACACGATACGAGCTTGTCGCTATCCCCACCACTTCTGTCTCACTCTTGTCCGGCGAAGGCGAGAACGAGATGGAACGAGAGCGAGCGAGAGCCACTGAAAGCGAGCGAGGACGGTACAAGACAGCCGACGCGTTGATGTTTTGTCTTTCTCCGTCTTTCGGGCGCTGTGACACTCCGTCGTTTGCGTGTGCGACGGGCGTGCGCAATGGTCGCAAGCACTTACGGTGAGCACGGGAACCGCTTCGCAAAATCTTGACGCAGGGCCTGCTCAGGGATCGGCTGACTCCAGCTCTCGCTGACACCTACAGGAGCGGTGGTAATGTGTGCGTGAATTGACGCCAGCGCGAAGCCAACCAAGTGGCGACAACACGAAGCGAATGTGACATCACGGATGTACCGATGCCAGCGCTAGGCAAAGCCACATGCGCCACGGCTCGTCAGGTACTACCTACACACGTGGTTTTGAATACGTCACGCGAGACGGCGATTTGAAAACCTTTTTATTATAGTTTTCCATTCAGTGATAGAAGCAATGAATAAGGAATCAGGTAAGACAAATACTTAATACTTTTGCATCAACAGAATTGTTGAAATGATATTTTGTATATATACTACGATTATATTGATTTAGTACGTATCGTTATATTATTAATAATGGATATTTGATCTTTTATAGCAGATTCGGCAACCTGCACTAGTGCGCACTGAGTGTGAACTTTTTCGCTTCCAATTGGCTTAAAGTCGCACTCAGTGCCCACCAGTGCGACCGTCCGAATACGCTATTATACATTGGCAGTGATGCCATTGCTGAATCTAGCAAACGTATAAGGCTTATACGTAGAAACTTATTCACGTAAGACACGTCTTAATACATCACTGATGTGCATGAAATCATGGAATTATAAATGGAATGTGGTTTATTTGTTGATTGATTAGTTTTGTGAAATTGCTTTGTAATATTGTATGAATTAAAATTAGTATTTAATGAATAGGCAATGATAGCATCAGCGCCATTACAAGAAAAGTACAAACGCGGAGGCGAGCATTTCGTCCAGTTTGGCTGGAAGACCCAGCCTTTGCACCATGGCTGCAACAAATCCAGGGCGACCCGTACAAGGGGAAATGTACAATTTGCCAGAAGCATATTACAGCCATGAAATCCAATTTACAGCGTCATGCAAATTCCCAAGAACATGTTAAGAACATGAACAGATCAGTATCAGGTGAAGGAATAGATGAAACAAGAAACAACGTTGTAGGGACCGATTCAAGTAAGATACATCTTTAATTTATTAGTGTCTGAAATCATAGAATTATTAACCGAACGCAGTTTATTTGTTACATGATTATTTTCGTGAAATTGCTTTGTAATATTGTGTGAATTAAAATTAGTATTTTATGAATAGGCAGTGGTAGCAACGTCATCGTCCCCGCTGTAAGAAGAATAAGAAGACAAGCATTCTGTGAAGATTGGCTGCAGGACCCAGCGTTTCAGCCATGGCTGCAACGAGTCTCCAACGATCCATACGTCGGAAAGTGTACATTTTGCAATATAAATATCACAGCGAAGAAATGTAATTTGCAGGCTCATGCAAACAGTGAAAGACACACAAATAGTATGAAATATGGACATAGCTTAGTATTAGGTGATGAAACAAGGAGTTTTTTGGATCAGGTAAAGGTAGACCATTCAACTCATACAACCATTATGTTAAGTTATCGCAAGAGGCATATAAAAATCCGAATGTATTAAAATGCATGTGTCTAAATGCAAAAAAAATTAAAGCTATAAGTTTAAACGTCATAAATAAGTCCATTATTGCAAAAAGTATAAAAAACGTACACGATAAATTTTTTTCAGTTCTTATCGATGAAACGACAGATGTAGGCAACATGAAACTTCTTTGCATTTTAATTCGATATGTTTACAAAGAACAAATATGTACAGATTTAGTAGATTTAGTTAGGATTAAGGAAGGCACAGCAGAATACTTGTATAACTGTGTTCGACATTCCATGAACGAGTATAATTTACCTATAGCCAACATGGTTGGGATGTGCGTGGACAACGCAAATGTTATGGTGGGACAACATAATTCATTAAGTTCTCGTTTCACAGCAGACAATGATGAAATTTGTATCCTACCATGCATTTGCCACTCATTACATTTAGCTGCACGCAAAGCGTGCGGATGCTTGCCAGACCATGTTGAGAAGTTTTTACACTCTTTATATTCATACTTCTCACAAAGTCCTAAACGGCTCAGTATGTTAGAAGGTACACAACAGTTTATGATTCTTGCAAAACAAAAAGTTTTACAGCCATCGGCTACTAGATGGCTAGCACTAACAGAATGCATAAAAAGAGTTTTAAATCAGTGGACAGTTTTATTTAGTGTATTAGCGGAGGCATCAGCAGAAGACGATTGTGAGGTCGCAAACAAAATATTTTCAGGTATGAATTGTCTTTTTACCAAGGCGTATTTGCAATTTATGGATTATTTTTTAAAAGTATTTACTCATCTCAACAAATTATTTCAAACCTCCACAGTCTTAGTTCACTGCCTGCTTCCTAAATGTAACCGATTGTTAGCTTCATTGGGAAGCAATTTCATAAAGCCTGAAAATCTGATTGAACCAAATATACACGAAATTGACATATATAACGAAGATAATTTACTAACATTGACATCAATTTTTACTGGGGTAGGATGTATGAATACACTGAGTGTAATAACAAATAATAATTCGGACGAGAGCGAAGACATAATACAATTTTATACAAGCATCAGGAAATGTTACCAAACTGGCTACCAAAACATTGTTAATAGAGTGCCATTCGATAACACCTTTTTAAATGCACTAGATTTTTTAAATCCGCAAACAGATTTAAACTTTGACAAAAATCAGCACTGCCAATTAAATTGTATTTTAAACAAATTTAAAACAAAATTTGATCATGAGGCTGTAGGAAATGAATGGCATCTATTGCCGTTTATATTTTCGGAGGAGGAAAAAGTAGACTTACAAGCAATGAGTTTACCTAAGTTCTGGCACGAAATGAGCATCACTACCATTGTTGAAAACGAATCTGTATTGCCAAACATATCTAAACTAGCGCAATTATGCTTATCTTTGCCTCATTCAAATGCTGATGTCGAAAGATATTTTTCAATTGTGACACAAATAAAAACCAGAGGTAGGAGTAGATTAAACCCTGAAACATTAGCTGCACTGACCAGAATAAAATTAGACATGTTTAATCAGAATGCATACTGTTATAATTATGCCATTACTGATGACATGATAGAAAAATTTAATAATAGTATGTACAACAACAATGAAATACCAGCAGAGCTCTTAGGAAGCATATTGGCGGATGAGGTACATGAAAGCACTACTGATAGTGACAAGCAATAGAAAATATTGTATTGTAAATATTGTAAATGTATATATTTGTTCTGTTATATTATTATTTTTTACCGGCAATATTAAGTTTAGCACTTTAAGTTTTATATTCTAAGTATATATTTTATAGTATAATTTCTGTTAATTTCTGTAACATAAATACAGAAATACGTTTTGTGACCTGCGATGATCGACGAAGCCGTGATCGAACCGATTTTTTGTGATAATGGTTACGAGAGTCAGTTCAATATACCAAAGAAATAAAGAAATATATATATATATATTGCATTATTAGTGCAGAAATATATAATGTTTTTATTATTATTTTGTGTTTTCTGTTACTTGCCACCAATCTTACATAGGGTAGATGTCCCAATTACCGTGCCCTGTACCTATTACCGTGCCTTTATACTTAAAGAAGCCGTACAAAAAAACTTGCACACATAACTAAGAAAAGAAATTTGTTTAATTAAGTTATACTATTAATGTATGTGTTACAAACGAGTAGGTTGCATTTTTAAACAATTAAAGCTTCTTTAAGTATAAAGGCACGGTAATTGGGACATCTACCCTACATTTCAATTCATTTTATTAGAAACAGGGACGTAAAGGACCTTATATTCTTGAATATTACCGCCATAATTCGCAGTGTCGCGGTGGTAATGTGTACGTGAGACGCCACGATTGGAGACGAACCAACGCCAGCGTCAAGCGAGTGACGCCGCAGCCAACCAGCGTCGACTACATATGTCCCGGTGACGCTGGTTGGCCGTGGTGTCGGTTCGTTTCCGATCGGGGCGTCACACGCACACATTACCACCGCTCTCTGTAGGTGTTTCCCTCTGACCAATAGCTACGGACGCTGCGGTTGACTCCAGCTACGCGAGCCTGAGTCTGCCGAAGCTACGCTAGCAGCGAGTCAACGGTGTAGTGACGTAAAAGCATGTGACGTCACATTCGCTTCGCGTTGTCGCCACCTGGCTGGCTTCGCGCTGGCGTCAATTCACGCACACATTACCACCGCTCCTGTAGGTGTCAGCGAGAGCCGGAGTCAGCCGATCTCTGGGCCTGCTCAAGTGTTTCTTGCGCCCTAGGCGAACTTGTCAAATTGCATCCTTTATTATAATACATTTATTTGAGATTATTTATGACTTTACTTTGCAAAATTAGGCAATTGCTACGGCGCAAGGTTGACAAGAGGCGCAAAATGGTTTTTTCATTGCTGGTATTGTTAAAAATAAACTTTAAAATAAAATATTACAAATTGTACTGCAACTGGTTTAAACTACGAATAAAAATTCAGCGTATGGTCATCAATAATCTCAAATAAATGTTTTATAATAAACGGCTCAGTTGGACAAGTTCGCCTAGGGCGCAAAAAAGACTCGTGCTGTGCCTGCCTATCTGACCGTCGCGCGCATGCGTCGAGCAGTCACGATTCCATCTGAGTGCTCACACCCGTCGCGCACGCCCGCCGCGCAGGCAAAGCGTTCCATCTCGCTCCCCCCTTCAGCCAGAAAGAAGCGGGAAACGAACACTCAGAATTAGAGATCTGTTCACGATAGGAGCTCAACGCCGGTCCCGACCAGCGAGCACATGCGGAGACAATACTGTAATTTTTTATTAATATTTTGGAAACTAATAAATACCCGAAGCTACAATTTTAGATTTAGGGTCCACACCCCCTCCCCACTCCTCCCTCCAAATCTCATCTCGATCGGCCACTGGGGCCATTCGGAAGAATATCCTTAATCAGTACCTAATTTTATACTACCAGTTCTCCTACAGCGTACTTTGTTGCAGGAAAGTTACAGAACCGTTTTTGCCATATTGCAACGTTCCAGGTTGAATTGCAATTTTGCTGCAATATTGTGGAAACATTGCCGTGCAAGACTGCAATAACAACGATTGTGCAATGGTCTCGGAATCTTGCGCGCACACTGCCGTGCAATATTGCGCATATATTGCCATGGAATATTGCAGTGGCAACGTTCGTGCAATAGTCCTAGAATATTGCGCACACATTGCTGTGAAATATTGCGTAAGATAAATGTCCCAGTGGTTAGATACGTCCCGGTGATCGGACACTATCAAGAATTTCTGTTAATATTAAATTTAAAAACAATATTCACGAAGTTCAGGAAATAAAATAATTATCCTTGATTATTTTTTATACTAAAAATCACGAAAACAGTTCGGAAACATGATATATTAATTGAAAAAGAAATATTATTCTGTAGCAATCGCGAACTTAATGTATCATGACAAGTGTTCGACTAAGATTGAGAGCGCCATTCTTAAGTTCGTAAATACTACGTTTAGCGTGCTTCTATACTAACAAGGAGAAGGCACAGGTTCTGCAATCGGTTTTGGAATGAGACTGGGTGGACATTGTAGTACACACATAGGGTTACAAAACCGTAAAGGGTTTTGTCAAAATGGGTCCTCGTTTTTGAGAAATTTATGTTCAAATGTTTGCGCGATACTAGTAGTTCAGTTGCGCAAACATTGTTACCAAGCAACAGTCGTAGCTGCGACAGTAAGGTGTTTGGCTACAGTGCTAAAGGAAAATGGGTACCTGTTGGAGCAGCCCTCGATTAAGTTTCAATGTTCGCAACAGAAATGACCACGGAAATGTACAATCGTATTGTCGACATGATTGACGCAATGGAATTCGCAAAAGACGAAGAACTCGTACTTCCAAACGATGAAAATGCTGTGGAAGACTATGAACTTAGCATCTCCGATGAAGTAGAAGAGGAAGAGTGGAAAGAAGACACTGTATGCCAGCAATGGGATTTGATACCGCTATCTTATAAAAAGAAAGTTGTTGCGCTGGCGAAAGCTCATCCAAAATGATCTCTTGTGGCTTTGCAGAAGAATGGGGCTTTGCGATTAAAAAGGAAGTCATATATCAAAATGTAAGACATTCTGCACATGTTGTAGGTATGTAATTAAAATGTACATAGTGTTTAATATTTGGTTTATTTTTCAGTTGGGAAGCAGATGTTGCTGCTGGAGGGACGGTATTTGATAAATATGAAGCTATTAACGACCGGACCATAAAGCAGTTCGAAGAAACTAGAAGCAACATGGAGCACGTCACAACGCGAATTCTGCAGCAGTTGGCTATGCAGTTTGCTCATGAGCTTGGATGTGATAAATTTATTGCAAGTGAACGTTGGGCAAATAAATTTAAACAAAAATATAATATCCGCCAGAGGAAAATTACTCGGTATGTTGCAAAAGGAGAGGTTACATCAATTGAAAATATCTTGGAGGCTGCAAAAAATTTCAAAATAAAGTAAAGGCACTATATAAAAACTACCCGGAAGATTTGGTTTTAAATACTGACCAAACAAGCTGTCAGTATCAGTCAACGATTGCTCGAACATTGTCCGTTAGGGGAGTCAAAAGAGTACTTGTGAAAACAGGTAGTTTAAATAATATTACGCATTCATACACGGCACAGTATACATTAGCAGCGTCGGGAAAACTGGTACCGCGTGTATTCGTTTGCTTGCAGGAAAATAAAAATGAGTTTGAACCAATAATTCAAAAACGGGTCGACACTTATAAAAAATTATTTAAAAATATTGTTGTCACTTGCAGCACTTCCGGGAAGTTGACTACATATTTATATAAACAATATTTAACTAATATGCTGAAACAGTATGTAAAAGATTACCCATTTCTATTACTTGTTGATTTTTGGGGCGGGCAGACGGAACCCGTCCACGAGAAAATATTCACCGACAAAAATGCGGATGAAAAATGTAAAGTAGCGATAATACCAGTAGTAAGGCTATGCCGATTCTAACCCAAATTTGAGTTTGAAGGCCATTTCCCCCACCCCTCCTCCGACCTTGAAACTCAAATTTGAGTTTCAAAAGTCGGCGGAAAATTCCCGCAGGCGGCGGGCGGCGCGCGGCGGATGACGTCATACAGATGGCGAAGTGGTGGGGGTATAGCGCGAGAGCAGAAGATATCAATCGATACCGAACCACATCGAGGAGGACCGCGGGTGAATTGCCGCTACCTCTGGAGCGTGGTACCAACCACAGTCGGTAAGGAAGGAAATATTAATTTAAGATATTAAGAATAATCGAAAAACTGAATCTCGGACGACGGGGCTCGAACCCAAGACCTCCGCGTTACGAGTCAACCGCCTAACCAACTCCCCCAACGCCCACTCTCTGACATTAGTCTTTAATGAATGGTACATATACCGAGCGTCACCAAGCATAATCCATTATTTTTTATCGGATGATGTCGGAAAAGATCGGGAAAGATCGACGTTCCGGGCCGAGCAGCCGCGGAGACCTGACCCACCGTCCCCGAAATTTTTCAAAGGGAGGGAATGACCCCCGAAAAGTCTTTTTCAGACGTTGGCCCACCCCGAAAATTTTTTCAGACCTAACCCAGGGAGGGGACGGCCCCCGAAATTTTTTTTCCAAACCAATATGCAGCTGAAATTGTTTAATAATTTATTTTTTATCCGAAATTGTTTCGGACGATGTCGGGAAAGATCGACGTTCTTTTCTTTTACGCACCGCGTCTGCGGAGGAGGGAAAGAGAGAGCATTACTTTAAAGCTAAATTCGAGAGAGAGACAGCACTACATAGCGGTACAATCGCTTTCGTTCTAAAAATTTTCAAAATGATTTTAAATCTTAACGTCGCAGCGTATCGCGCGATCGTGTGTAACTTGACTCCTCTGGAGCAGCCGCGTGCGATGACGTCATTTTGGCGGCGCGAAGAATGAAATAGAATTATGCGACATCAGCAAATCTTAGAATTAGGTGGCGAGAAGGATGGTGGATAAATAAAATGGAGAAATAATATGCGTTTAAGAATATATATTGTTACAAACGAAAAGACTTTAAAATTAAAAGAATATAATTTAACATTTTTTATTTTTTCATGAAATGTTAAAATGTTTCGCGAAACAAATTAAATAATACATTTTTGGGGTTTACAGATGCATGCACTACTTCGGATCCGCCGAGAAGTTGGAGCTTCATTCGCTGGACTGTGGCAAGATGAATGACTGCGCCATCCTGCTGCCCAGCGAAGGAAACAATCTCCTAAGGTTCAACAACCACAACATGAAGGAGCGGCTCCCCTTCGTGGTGTACGCCGATCTCGAGTGCATCATCGAGAAAACAGAGGACAGCCACCGAATGGGTGATGATAATAAATTACACACGTATCAACACCACGAAGTTCATAGTATAGCCTATTACATGCATTGCTCGTACGATACATCGCTATCGGTGTATCGATGTCGCCGCGACGCGGATTGCGTTTCATGATTCGTCGATGAACTAAAAAATTTTGCAAATTTCGCCAAACCCATCCTGACCAGCAATGTTCGCATGCTTGATTTAACCGCCGAACAGTTGACGGCATTTCGCGATGCAATACTTGCGTATGTCATATTTGCGAAGAACCATTCGAGGCTATCGATGTACGAGTCCGCGATCATTGTCATCTATCCGGGCGGTTTAGAGGTCCAGCACATTCGGAGTGCAATTTAAATTATAAAAATGCGTTTTACATCCCCATAGTTTTTCATAATTTATCAGGCTACGATTCGCATTTTATTATCGAGGAAATAGCTACCGCTTTCGAAGGTCACATCGACGTATTACCCATAACTAAAGAAAAATATATTTCATTCACAAAAAATGTCGAAGATACGGCTGACTCAGACTCGCGAAATTATATTAAATTGTGATTCATCGATTCGTACAAATTTCTCAACACCAGTCTCGACAAATTAGCATCTTTTCTTAGCACAGATCAATTAAAAATTTTACGATCCCAATTTCAAACATTATCCGTCGAGGATTTCAATTTATTGACGCGAAAGGGTATCTTTCCGTATGAATATCTTGATTGCTCGAACAAGCTGCAGGACTCATGCTTACCACCGCGCGAGTCATTCAATAGTTCGTTAACGGGTGAAACTGTATCCGAGAGCGATTACGCACACGCCGAGACTGTCTGGCAGCGTTTCGGCATTAGAACCTTGGGCGAATACAGCGACTTGTATTTGAAAACAGATGTCTTGTTATTGGCAGATATTTTTGAAAATTTTCGTGAAAGTTGCATCAAGAGTTATGGACTAGATTCGGCGCATTATTATACTTTACCCGGTTTCACATGGGATGCCATGCTAAAACATACCAAAATTACATTCGAATTGCTCACCGACGTCGATATGGTCATGTTTATCGAACGCGGTATACGTGGGGGTTTAAGTCAATGTTCCGGAAGATACGCACATGCCAATAACAAGTACATGCCATCTTACGACGCATCGGAAGAGTCATCGTACTTGATGTACTTTGACGTGAACAATTTGTATGGATGGGCAATGTGTCAGCCTCTACCATATGCTAAATTTCAATGGGTCGAAGATGTTGAAAAATTTGACGTGTCTTCGATCGCGGTCGATTCGCCCACGGGATACATTCTCGAGGTAGATCTGGAATATTCACAACGTCTGCACGACGCTCATGCCGATCTACCGTTCTGCCCGACGCGTGCCAAACCACCTGGCAGCAGACAGGACAAGTTACTCCCGACGGTATACGATAAGCAGCGTTACGTCATCCATTACCGCAACCTGCAGCAGTGCACGCGTCACGGTCTTCGTATTACAAAGATACACCGCGTGCTTCATTTCGCTCAATCTCCCTGGCTCCGCGATTACATCGAACTCAATACACGGTTTAGAACAGGTGCGACAAACGACTTCGAAAAAAATTTGTACAAATTGATGAACAACGCGGTATTCGGTAAAACTATGGAAAATGTACGAAATCATGTGGATGTAAAACTTTTGACTCATTGGGAAGGGCGATATGGCGCGGAGGCAATGATCGCGAAACCGAATTTCCATAGCAGAAGTGTTTTTTCGGAAAATTTAATAGCTGTTGAATTGCGAAAACTCGAGGTGAAATTCAACAGACCGATATACGTGGGTATGTGCATTCTGGACATATCAAATATTTGTTTGTATGAATTTCATCACGAGTACATGTCTCCCCTGCACGGACCAAGTTGTAAAATTCTATACACAGACACGGACAGTCTCATTTACCACATTCGATGCGACGATATCTACGAGACCATGAAACATGATATCGATAGATTCGACACAAGCGATTATCCTATCAACAATCCATATAATATGCCCCACTTAAATAAGAAGGTTCCAGGGCTGATGAAGGATGAAAATAACGGTGCGATAATGACCGAGTTCGTAGGTCTTAGAGCGAAAATGTATGCACTCCGCGTAGACGGCAAAAAAGATACGAAAAAGGCGAAAGGGGTCAAGACCAACGTCATAGCCAGAACGATAACTTTCGACGACTACGCGCAGTGTTTGCACAGGGAGATCGAAATGGTTCGCAGACAATCGTGCATACGGTCTAAATTGCACAAAGTGTACACCATTTCGGAATCTAAAATCGCTCTAAGTCCGTACGACGACAAGCGGCATATCGTACCCGATTCGACCGACACTCTGCCCTGGGGACATTATAAAATACCATTGTAAAAAACTATTGTGTTTATTATAAATAGTGGAATTGTGTAATATAAAATTGTTCACTCATGCATAGAACATACAATTATATTTATTGTGTAATATAAATGGTGGAATTAATGTGTAAAAATAAAAAATTGTTCACTCATTTACATATATATATATATATCATTGTATTTATTGAATCATGTATTATTATGTTACAATACATTATTTTTATTTATCCAAGAATTGTGTGATTTATCAAACCCCAGCCACTTGACGTATACCTTATCCCCCTTTTTACGCAACACTTTTTCCACTATATATACATCAGGATCGGTGACGCGTTGCAGCTCGTGTTCATAGAATCCTCCGGCAACAGGTTTTGCACAGGAATCGACGAGCAGATACGTCGCGGGATTAGTTGCCTGTACTTTGGCTATCTTGAACACCTCCGTTGTCCAATTCGGCGTATAGCCTTTATCGAAGATGATTTTAAATTTGCTCACGCGCACAAACTCGCCCAACTTGAATCTCGCCGGAGCAGCGATCTTTATGTTGCTGTATACGGTGGATAGCAGCTTGTCAGCGATCGCAGGGGTAACATCGCGAGGACGCATTCCGATGGTTCTATGTTTTCGTGCGTTATACTCTGTAAGTAGACTTGGTAGTGCATCTGTCCATCTGTAGGTTCCATTGAGTGTAAACATTTTCCACATATTGTTCTTCAAAGTTCGATTGAAACGTTCTACGACGGAGGCCTTCATCACCGAATACGTCGAATAATGATTAATGTCATGCTTTGACAAGAGTTTCTGCACATCGGCGTTGTAAAATTCTTTTCCTTGATCGGTTTGCAAATTTTTCGGATATCGATCTCTAAATATCTTTGCAAACGCTTTGGTCACCTCAGCACCACTTTTAGTCTTGAGCGGCACCGCCCATGCATACTTGCTCAACACATCGATGACGGTGAGTATGTAGTGGTGGCCTTGGTTGAATCGCGAGTATGGACGCATTTCTACAACGTCAGCTTGCCACAGATCGTCGTATCCATGCACTATGACGCGCCTCCGTGGGAAATGTCATCGAGCTGGAGCATGCAATTCCTCAACAAGTTGCCGCTTCTTGGGACCATGGTTTTCTTTACTCTTGGATTTCGATAATGGTTGCATGTTTGATCGCACAGGTGTCTTTGACACGAATGATGCGATAATTATCGTGTATATGCATTATGTGCTCCCCATCGGTCCGAGGACAAGTTCAGCCGCCTCGCATGATTCTCCTTCGCAGCGCTGCTGTGGGATTGAATTTGACACCTGGGATATCTTTTTAACGCTGTTTTGCAACGTCAGCATATCTCTTTGAAACACGACCAGCTTCCTCTCTAATTCTTCCTGCTGCTCTCTCAAAAGTTTAATGCTCTTTTCCATGTATAGTTTATTGACGGCATCGCTGTCAGCCACCGGCTGAGCTACGCGTCGTATCTTGCATGATTTTGCATCAAAGTCGGCACCGTCCACACAAAGAGCGTTATCTCGCATATAATTTCGAAGCATGCCGCTCCATTTGTAATAGTCCATTCTAGCTGCTCCACTCTTCTCGAGCGATACTCCAAATTTGTTGATCGGCATCTCGATGCATACAGTGCAAATCATCTACGTGTGGTTTAATTTATAATGAGGCCTACCTCGCGGAGTTCCTCGATAATCGATAGAATTTCGGGATCGTGGGAGTTGTTACCCGCCTGACGCGACGCTTCAAGCAAACGCAATCGATCCACCAACTCGTTGGGATCGTCCCAGTGCACGTAATCGATCTTGTTGTCGTTTACCATCATCGCCAGCGGTGTCCTTAGACCTTTTCCTGCTTTACTCGTTGATGCGCGGGGGACTAGTGGTGCAATTACATGTTTGTACTTGTATCCCTTGTTGCCCAATATGGGTTTTTGAGCACAATGACTGCGTCTGTAGGCATTCGTCGCCAGCAGTATACTTTTGTATTTTTGTTTATCAGCATCGGTGTACAGGGCATCGTCGGGAATTCTCTTGAAAATCAGTTCGTAAAGGCCGGGCGTTCCTTTGTATTTTACACCACCGATGATTATATTATCATCCTTGTCCATATCGAAAGCCTTATCTCCAAGCATCGTTCCACTATTGCCAAAGTATACGCCGTACACATAGTCAATTGTTGTATCCTTATCCATACTTAGGATGGCGCTCATGTATTCTTGCCCCAGCGGACCGAAATGGTTGCGAAACGTTTCTTGTCCCTCGGATGTTTGAAGTTGCTGTCTAATAGATGTTACAAACGACTCATCTGGACTAGTTTCGAAAACGTCGTCATCATCATCCTCGGTTGCAAGCAATTGTACACTGGGAAATGTATTTATTGGTGTGGGAGGAACCGAGGAATCGTTTTGTCGTTTTCGCTTCGATTGAACTGGTGTGGAGGTTATGAGTGAATATTCCGATGATGTGTGTCGTTTCTTCTTTGTCTTGCACGATGTGCTCCATTTCGACTGGATTTTTGTTTTAGGCGTTAATATTTCATTCTCTTCAACGTCTATGCTCGTCAGCGGTGATGTGTCAGCTTCTGCCGCTGTGGTATTTTCCACGATATGTTTCAAGGGTTCGACGATAGGTTTAAAGTATCTCTCCAACGCGATATCTTCCTCCATCTTGCCAGACTTCAAAGCCTGATGTTTCTTGCGAATGGCTTCGCTGGTTTTTGCAATTTCCTTCGCTATTCTCTCGCGATCCTTAATCTCCAGACTATCGATATCAATCATCATTGTGCAGCAGACGTTGCTTTCGCACCGTCGTGTTGACGACAATTGAGCATCTCACGGTACGGCAAACTCGTTAAATCCCTTTCTATAACGTCCATTAGGCATCGCGTTATCCTTGTCTATTACCACGAAACCATACTCTCGTTGCCAACAATTATGACACAGCACGCAGAAATCTTCGTAAGACATATCAGTATTTACATGATCGTTGTACACATGTTTCAAGTTGGTACCATCCTGTTTAAACAGAATCAACAGATTGGCATTGTCGCGTATAAGATGTTTGGGAATCTTTGCATACGTCTGACAGAGATAGAAGCAGTCAACGTTCGAGTGGCGTCCCATTGCAAAGTATTCCCTTATCGTATCTTGCTTGTCGCATGCCACGTCATCAAAGATAAAAATGGAATTCGGAAGCGATTCGCTCGGTGGGATGACATCACTGTTATTCGAAAACGTAAAGTAGCCAATTTCATCTATCGGGGTCAATAAATTCTCCAAATACTGGTATTTCGGCTGTTGCAACGACTTGGAATACACATACACGTTCTCGAAGCGGACACCGTGAGGACTTTCCAACAAGCTCACCAACACGTTGGTCTTTCCACAATTTGATGGGCCACAAATGAGGCACCGTATAGTGTTTGGTAGCATGCTGCCATGTTTGCGCTTTGTTTTCGAGGGCATCACTCGTGATTTATCGTCAAAATTTGTCACGCGTATCGTTACAGTTTGTCGCACGAATCGCATCCTCGCTGCGAACTATGAAAAAAATGATTTTGATACATCGAAGCGGTGACGCACCCTATTTATAGGTCCGCGCCGAAGCAAAACAGCTCAGTGTTCAAAATGCTTCTGGTCCTGTCGGATAATTGTGATATTCGAGACTTAACCTCTGAACAGTTGAAATATATACCAAAGATTATTCTACTGCGAGAGTTCGAGAGATACATTGATCAGTTGTGGGACAGACTCCCCAAGCATATAAAAGCCGATTCCGAGGTTCAGCAGTATCGTCGGTGTCTGGAACATTATAATCGCCCTTGGCAGCGAACGCATATCGATGGTCCAGCACCATTGATTAAAAACTCTAGCGAATGTCGCCGATGCGAGTGAAGAAAGGTTGTGGTTTGTTAAATCGGGCGATAAACGCGCTACCTATCGAATTATATATCCCGGGATACCAGTTTTGCGGCCCAGGAACTCATCTGGCAAAACGATTGGCTAGAGGTGATCAAGGCATCAATCCGTTTGACGCAGCGTGTCGCGAACACGATATTGCATATTCACGTAGCAACGACCTCGGCGAAAGGCACGCGGCAGATAACGTACTCGCTGACAAAGCGCGAAAACGCATCGTTGCGCGAGACTCGACTCTGGGCGAAAGAGGTGCTGCTACAGGTATTTGGGCAGCTGTGAAGGCCAAGACGAAAATCGGAATGGGGATAAAAGCAAAATTGCGCAAAAGGATTCCAAAGAGAGCACCGAAAAAGCGGATTCTTCCGATAGCAAAACGGGGTGGTATATTACCACTTCTCCCGCTGCTAGGTGTTCTCGGATCGTTAGCTGGTGGAGCGGCGGGGATAGCCAAGGCGGTAAACGATAATAAGGCGGCGCAACATCACTTTATCTCGCACCATCCAAGCGCGGACAGGGAATATCGAAACGAAAAAAAAAACGTCGAAAAGAAAATAAAAATGCCCGCGGGCGTAACTACCGACGCGCAATTGGAGGAGTTTGCAAAACGTATGCGTATTCCATTCTTTAGAGGTGTTTTTATGCGTAACGCGCTACCAGCCGGAGGAGTACGTCGAAACGAGAGCGGTATCGTAAATTTGGACAATGTCGAGGGGCCGGGGACTCATTGGGTGGCGTATGCGAAGAGAGGGTGTCGAGCTATATATTTCGACAGCTTTGGAAATCTTCAACCGCCTAAGGAATTGGTACAATATCTGGACAAAGATGTCGTGAAAATCGAATACAATCGAACGGCTTATCAGAAGTACGATCAGAGCAATTGTGGACAACTATGTCTACGCTTTCTACAAACGATTGGCATCAAATTTAAGGATTGACTTCCCACCACTCTGATTCAGTACCAGTCCAGTCGTACAGCTCGGAATATGTCGTTAACATTCACTCTAACCGGCAAGAGTAGCACCCTCGCGGTAAGCTACTTTCCACCCATAGATTTGAGCGACGATGATTACGAGCTTGGTCTAGCAACCTTTGAAACTTATCACACAATACCAAACATCGACTCGAACAACGATAAATTCTACTTTGTCGTAAACTATGACATCAACAATAGCATCGACACCACTCATGAATACATTACGATTCCACACGGCTCCTACGAACTAGACGCTATTGCCAAGTATGTGAAGCAGCGATTACTCGAGCGGTATCCTCTAAATCTCGGTGGCACCGATGTCGGTGACAACGATGTGTATCCTATAGTGTTGCGCCCCAACAACAACACCATAAAAAGCGAGCTGTACTGCTCGTTCGACATAGACTTTACAAAGTCCAATAACATTGGTTCGCTACTAGGATTCTCGACGAATCGGATATTAGAACCTGGACGGTGGCATGAATCGGACGATCCAATTAATATCATGAACGTGAACATTACTCGCATAGAATGCAGCGTGACCGCTGGCGCGTACAACAATGGGAAGCGCGTACATACGATACATGAATTTTTTCCGAGAGTCCCACCTGGATATAAGATATCGGAAACGCCCGCGCAGATAATTTACCTTCCAATCACCGCACGGGTCATTACGGATCTAACGATACGCGTTGTGGATCAAGACGGACGGTTGCTTGATTTTCGAGGTGAAGAGATTACCATCAGATTGCACGTACGACGGCGACGACGATAATACGTGTGACGTGATCGAAAGAGATGCTTGTGCTGAACGACTCCAGAATCCCGTTTCTTCCAAACGAAATTGTATACAACAACAACAACAACAACAACAACAACAACAACAACTGCAACAGCTCTGATTATACTAAAAAGAAGAGGCTCAGTGCTGCGAACATTGCATTTTTGAAATCATTGGGATTCATTGTGCACGGTTAAGTTTAAAAAAAATGGTTGACATTCTAAGCAATGGAGGGAAGCCGACGTTTGACGATCGCATCGTCAAGCTCGAGACTCACACATACAACCCATATGTCAACTCAACGTTTGGATACAGCGATGAAATAAGAATACCCATACAGCAGCAGGATTTATACACATTGCCGTGTGAAAGTTTCCTCCACGTGGAGGGAAAATTGAAGATAAACAAGCCAAACGATACGTTATCCTTGCTCTACAGACTGGTCGAAGGAATGTGATGAGCGAAGACGTTACTAGGTTCAACAACTGCAAATTGACCAATGTAAAAATTTTTCTCAACTCGGAATTTTACCCATACGATGACATGAACTTGGACTTTGACAAGAATAAGCATGCCATCTTGTATCATATGTATACGCAATTCCATAAATCGTATTATGGACATAGTTGCAACGAGGCATTATTCACCGTGGCCGAATTTTTACAATTTGGTCCCCTCGTGGTGATTGATTGCTCGCGACAAAATGAGTCGATCAAGAATGGCACAGTGGACCTGCGCATAGAATTCGAGTGTAAAGGGAATGTGCCGATAAATACTACGGCCTACTGTCCGATTCTACACGATCGGGTGGTTGAATACAATCCGCTGACAAACGTGGTGCGCAAAATCAATTAAATTGCCACGCCCTCTCCTGTGTCAAATTTATACCAAAAGAAAATTTCATCGTGAAAATCGAGATGCTTTACGAGAAAAAGTGCATTCTCCCATCTGTCTTGGAAGCGAGCGGACCTCTAAATCGTATCGATAATGACAATGCCAACATTTGTTGACCTGCAAGGGTTCATCGTCGATGGAAGATTTGTTGTCAAGGAAGTGGCTGTCCTACGAATGGGAACGATTCTCTCGCACTATATTTTTGGAAGTTCGATGCCGCAATATCTTCTTACGAAATCCGACAAATCGAGCATTCGGTGGTGGGTGGCAAAACATCATGGACTACGGTGGGACGATGGAGACGTTCCATACTGTATGGCCAAACGGCTAATTACGAAAGCTGTAGCTGATGCGATCGACGAAGAAGATGATGCATCCCATATCGTATACGTAAAAGGGTTGCAGAAACGCGACTGGCTTGTAAATTTCCTCGATGAAGATACGAGAATGGACGTGGTCATCGAGACGCTGGACATTGACTATGAGGATATCAAATCTCTAAATAAGCTAAATGTAATTAATACTCTGCGATGTGGCAGACACGCAAAGCACTGTGCCATGCAAAATGTATTTAAAATATTCAACTGGTGGTCTAAACTCCAGAGAGAAATGCTTAAATAAAATATAATCAATTTTAATGTATAAAATGTTTTTCTTAACCCTCTCCAACCTAATCTCCTGCACATGATGTATGCTAGATTAAGACGATAGTTATAATTATGTAGAAGTGGTTTGATACACGTTCAGAGTGGTATGATAGACGTTGAAAGTTATCATACACGTACAATACATGACCAAAGTGGTACGTTTGATGTTGAAAGTGGTTCGATTCATGTTGAAAGTGGTTCGATTCATGTTCGATTGATGTTGAAAGTGGTACGTTTGATGTTCAAAGTGGTTCGATTCATGTTCGATTCATGTTGAAAGTGGTTCGATTGATGTTGAAAGTGGTTCGATTCATGTTGAAAGTGGTTCGATTCATGTTCGATTGATGTTGAAAGTGGTACGTTTGATGTTGAAAGTGGTTCAATACATGTTCGGAGTGGTACGATTCACGTTCGATTCACGTTCAGAGTCGTTCAATACCCGTTCGATTCACGTTCGATTCACGTTCGATATACGATAAAAGTGGCTCAATACATGTTCCATACACATTCAAAGTGGTATGATCTAGTCGAATAATGTGTCCAAAGAAAAAGGAAAGAAGATGCGTGGGAATAAGGAGAGGATGGTCAGCGAAAATGAAGGTAGAGAACAACAGCATCTTACTTTTGCAAAGCTACGCACTTCTCGATTTCAAGATATGAGTTCATACGCGAGAGCTTGGAGATGCAGCGAGACCAGTTGCATTCAAATCTTTGAAGACATCAGTCTAATTTGACATTTGTGCAACAAGTACAGTGAAATGGGATTAACTCGCATCGCCCCTGAGTGTGACCCCGAGGTATGTACTTTTAAATATTTTAACATTTATCGCGTTTAACCGTTGAAATCGTGTGAGATTAAAATCAGACGTTTGTGTAAATATTATATCGCGGGTTTCTACGGTCTAGCGTTCGCCACCACCATCGCCTGTGTGGTCGAGCGACTGGGGGTCGCCGCAGCCGTCGCCGCAGCGGTCGCCGCCGCCGCCGTCGTCGTCGTCGTCGCCGCCACTGCCACCGCCGCCGCCGCAGTCGCCGCCTCCTCCACATGTATGTAATAATACTTTGCATTGTTATGTGTGCTTCATGTTTAATATGTTTATTATGTTTGATGTATCAGTGTTATATCAATGTTTGTGTTTGTGATCTAGGACATACCACTATCCATATTGAGGGCATGGCTGGCGGGCCTGGAGGCCCACGCACTCCAGGTTGCACCCCGAGGGGTGCAGATGCGGCGGTCGGGACCGGTATATGGGGCCGCGCGGCTGCGGCCATATGCAGTGCCGCGGCGGCCTATGGTGCAGCTGCCGGCTGCAGTTAGATGGGCCCCGTATTGGATACCACGCCCCCAACACCTCCAGCACCATCGTCACCATCACCGCCACCACCATGATAATTTTTTTTATTTTTTATTTTTATATTTTTTTTATTTTATATATTTCATTTATTGTATTCTTTTTATTATATTCTTTATATTTTTATTTTCATTATATTCTTTTTTTTTTATATTCTTTATATTTTAAATAAATTTCTTAAACCTATATTATTTCTCCATTTCATTTACCCATCATCCTCCTCGCCTCATAATTTTAAGATTTGCTGACGTTGCATAATTATATTACATTCTTCGCGCCGCCAAAATGACGTCATCGCACGCGGCTGCTCCAGAGGAGTCAAGTTACACACGATCGCGCGATACGCTGCGACGTTAAGATTTAAAATCATTTTGAAAATTTTTAGAACGAAAGCGATTGTACCGCTATGTAGTGCTGTCTCTCTCTCGAATTTAGCTTTAAAGTAATGCTCTCTCTTTCCCTCCTCCGAAGACGCGGTGCGTAAAAGAAAAGAACGTCGATCTTTCCCGACATCGTCCGAAACAATTTCGGATAAAAAATAAATTATTAAACAATTTCAGCTGCATATTGGTTTGGAAAAAAAATTTCGGGGGCCGTCCCCTCCCTGGGTTAGGTCTGAAAAAATTTTCGGGGTGGGCCAACGTCTAAAAAAGACTTTTCGGGGGTCATTCCCTCCCTTTGAAAAATTTCGGGGACGGTGGGTCAGGTCTCCGCGGCTGCTCGGCCCGGAACGTCGATCTTTCCCGATCTTTTCCGACATCATCCGATAAAAAATAATGGATTATGCTTGGTGACGCTCGGTATATGTACCATTCATTAAAGACTAATGTCAGAGAGTGGGCGTTGGGGGAGTTGGTTAGGCGGTTGACTCGTAACGCGGAGGTCTTGGGTTCGAGCCCCGTCGTCCGAGATTCAGTTTTTCGATTATTCTTAATATCTTAAATTAATATTTCCTTCCTTACCGACTGTGGTTGGTACCACGCTCCAGAGGTAGCGGCAATTCACCCGCGGTCCTCCTCGATGTGGTTCGGTATCGATTGATATCTTCTGCTCTCGCGCTATACCCCCACCACTTCGCCATCTGTATGACGTCATCCGCCGCGCGCCGCCCGCCGCCTGCGGGAATTTTCCGCCGACTTTTGAAACTCAAATTTGAGTTTCAAGGTCGGAGGAGGGGTGGGGGAAATGGCCTTCAAACTCAAATTTGGGTTAGAATCGGCATAGCCTTACTACTAATACCCCCTAAATGAACACCGTTTGTATAGTCCTGCGACGTATATTTTTACCACCAGGTAAAAAATTTTATTAAAAAAATTCAAAATTGCTCATATGCAATAGAGCACAAGCGTGAGCTAACGGATCGCGAAGACGCATTGCGTATCCATTCTTTAATTCACAATCAATTATGCGCGCCGATATTCAATAATATGATTAGATATGCATGGGGCGCGTCAGGATTAACGCCGAGCAATGACAAACCCCAATTTCAAAACGTGAACGAAGTTTGTTTTCCAATTAAATTAAAAATATGTAAATGTAAGACAGTGTCAATCTTAGGATGCGCATGGTGTAGAGAAAATTTGTGTTTTGCGTGTTTTTATGATTGGTACCATCCGAAATATTGTACAGAATTCTTAAAATATACAGAGGAAACTTAAAGTAATATTTCAAAAATAGAAGCTGCGAGCCATTTATACTGATGCCCAAGCAAGGAAGTCCCTTCGAAGAGAAACCTACCCCCTACGAACAGCTATTGGACCAGGTATACGACTATCTCTACGGTCAGGTATGACCGGAGCTCTAACTGTCGTTAAAGTCTATTCGACAGTCTGCAGCCTCGATGCCTTCGGCATATTTTTGAAATATATAAAATCACTCGCACTTGTAGACGTAGTAAATTTAATACGTCATCGATAATAATAATATTAATGTTGTTGCAATGATAGTATTTGTAATTTGCGGTTTTATTATATTTATATTATATCTGCACTTGTATTATACTTGTAATTTGTAATCATATTATAGTGTGCAGAATTATTGTAATAATATATATTATTAACATCATTATTGGAACAAGATAAAAATTGTTTGACACAACCATTACAACGCAAAATAATTTTAGGTGAAGCCATTGCATTACTACGGTAAGAAAAAGTAAAAGAAAAAAAAGACGGGGGCCAACGGGAATTGGACCGAAGACCTCCAGCACTGTAGCCAAACACCTTACTGTCGCAGCTACGACCGTTGCTTGGTAACAATGTTTGCGCAACTGAACTACTAGTATCGCGCAAACATTTGAACTTAAATTTCTTGAAAACGAGGGCCCATTTTGACAAAACCCTTTACGGTTTTGTAACACTATGTGTGTACTACAATGTCCACCCAGTCTCATTCCAAAACGGATTGCAGAACCTGTGTCTTCTCCTTGTAAGTAAAGGTTTTTTAGACTTATTAAAATCTGTTTAATTAATAGCCACGTGTTTGTAAATGATTTTTCTTTTGTTTAATTAAAAACTACCGTGTCCATGCACTAGTACATGAGATCGCCGCTGACCTAGACGCTGAGCGGTATTCCTAGTTTTCTTCTACCTCGCACCGTTACAAAGTTATACTCGAACAACGAAAAGTCGCTGAAAATTTGGGGGCTGATTTCACCCCCTCATAGTGTTTTTCCGCAGAAAAAAATCGTTTCTTACATACTCCGACATGCTCTATAATCGTACGGAGTTTCATTAAAATCAGAATTTTCGGGTTCGATATGTTTCCTTGTAAGTCCAATCACTGGGACATGCCGTAAATTCTGTCCAATCACTGGGTCAAGTGAACACTTTTATAAATTATAATTTTAATATTTTATTGTACTTTATTGACTCCCCTCGGGGTTACAATCTCCTTTTTTCCTCCACTTCCAGCATCCTCTCTTTCCCTTATTTCTACCTTATATCTACCTTAACCTATCTTAACCCATCTTAACCTATCTTAACATGTCTTATCCAATTTCCTCCTTCTCCTCTCCCCCCACCCCTCTCGCTCGCACTCCAGATCCGTCCCCGCCGCTCGCGCACGCACTCCCGTTTCTCCCGGACCTCCGCTTCTACTCGTCTCCCCTTTCACTCTCATCTCCTCACTCATTCGTCCATTCCTTCTCTCCTTTCCTCAATCTTTCTCATCCATTCCTCCCCCTCCCCCACATCACCCAGCACCGCCCCTGCCATCTCCTGCCACCCCCTCTCTTCTCCCCATCCCATACAAACCTTCCATACGTGCTCCCACGTCTCTTCCCCTCCTCTGCACACCCTACATATCCTTTTTTCCTCCTCCTCCCAGTACCTCCGCCCCTCATTTCATTTCCTAACCTAAATTTTGCCACCCTTCTCCATCTACTTTCTCCCCATCCCTTCTTCAAATACCCCGGCGGCCCTTCCCCCTTCACCCTACCATACCACTTATTATACTTGGATTCCCCTATCCTTTTCCACCTCTCCTCTTCCTGCAATTTCCTTTCCCTGCTCACCACCTCCTCTCCTCTTATTCACCCCGTTTCCCTCACCCCTTCCATCTCCTCCACCGTCCAGCCTCTTTCCTCGTAAAACTCTTTCGTTTCTTCTTCCCACCCCTCCAAAACCTTTCCTCTCCTTAACCTCCCCTTCATTTCTTCCCAGTTCTCCCCCTTGCCCCTCTTCCAACTTTCTTTCGTATCCCCACGCCCTCATCCCTGCCCTACCCTTCAACATCCCCCTTTGCGCCTCCTCCCTCGCCATATAACCCGGCGTACCTCTTTCCACCCCCAGCACCCACTTCAAAAACCTGTCCTGCAGTCGTTCCACCTTCTCCCTTTCCCTCCACCCCCACACCTCCGTTCCGTACCCCACCACCGGCCACACCAACTTAGCAAATAGCCATAACCTCCTTTCCCAATCCTTCCCAAATAACCTTTTCCCAATCCCCCACACCTTCCCCATTACCGCCGCTCCTTTTTTCACCCTTTCCCCCACATGCTCCTCCCGCCCCCCGTTTCACATCACCGTGTACCCTAAATATTTAAAACTCCTCACCTCCTCGATCTCCTTCCCCTTCCATCTCCATGTCACCCTCTTCCATTCCCCCCCCCCCTTCTACATATCATCACCTTTGTTTTTCCTACGTTAACCTGTAATCCCTTCCCATCCACGTACTTTTCCAGCTTCCCTATCAGTCCCTTCAACCCCTCCTCATCCTCCGCCAACACCGCTACATCGTCGGCATACGCCAACGCGTAGACCTTCCCCTCCCACAGCTTCACTCCCCCCCCCCCCATCCTCCCTTTCTCAACTCCTCTTCCATATCCGCTATGAGCAGTGTGAAGAGGCTCGGGCTCAGCGGGCACCCCTGCCTCACCCCTCTCGCCATCCAAAACCTCTCCCCCTCCTCATCCCCCACCAGCACCCTACACGTCGTTTCCCTAAGAATCTCTTCACACCTCGCCACTAGCTGCTCCCTCACCCCCTACCCCTCATTGCCCTCACCAGTACCTCCCTGTCCACCGAGTAAAACGCCGCTTTCATATCTATAAATATTACAACCATTTCCCCCCTTTCTTCCCAATTGCCTGTTCATTAAATAATTTAACACATATACGTTATCCATAAACCCCACCCCCCTCCTAAACCCCGTTTGACTCGGTGGCAGCAGTCCCTTCCCCTCCACCTCTACTCTTAACCTCTCCGCTAACACAGACGCGTACACCTTGTACGCCGTCTTTGTTAGGGTTATACCCCTATACTCCTCTACCTTCTTCCCCAGCCCCTTCTTGACTACTGGCACCACCACCCCCTCTTTCCACCCTTCTACCCAGCCTTCCCCCCTCCACACCCTTTTACACAGACCCCATAGCCAATCCTGCACTTCCGCGCCTCCATACTTCCACACCTCATTCGGAATCCCATCCCCCCTCCCGCCTTCCCATCCTTCAAATTCATTATCACCTTTCCAATTTCCTCCCTTCCTATCTCCGCCTCTCCGTCCTCCCTCCTCCTCGTCTCCCCAACCCTTCTCACTCTCCACTCCACCCCCCCCCCCCCCAGCAATTCCCTGAAATACCCGTCCCATTCTCCCATTATTATGCCTTCGTTAACCCTCTCTCTCCTTTTCCTCCCCCTATTCACCACCTTCCAAACTTGCCCCTCCGTTCTTACTCCCTCCACTTCCTTCACCCACCTCTCCACCTCTTTCTTCCTTTTTTCTTCACACAACTTCCCATATTCCCTTTTCCTCTCCTTATATTTAATCTCATCCCCTCCTTCCTTCCTCCATTTTCTCAATTCCGTCCTCACCTTACTCTTCTCCTCCCTACACTCCTTATCCCACCACCCTCCCTTCTTTACCCTCTCTCCCCCTCCCCCATCTTACCCATCGCGCCCTTAATCCTTTCCCATAGCTCACACCACTCCTCCTTTACCCCCCTCACCCCCACTCCTTTTTCCAACGTTTCTCACAAACTCCATTCTTCCCTCTTCCGTCCAGTCTACTCTACCCCCTTGCCCCTCCTTTCCCCCTTCATCACTCCTGTCCCCTCTCAGCCACACCACCACCGGGTGGTGATCTGATTCCACCCTCTCCCCTACCACTAACCTCTCCACCCTCTCCCTTGTATCCTCGTTCCCTATTATATTATCTATTACTGTATTCCCCCTTCCCCCTGTGAAAGTCCACTCCCCCTCCTCGACCCCCTCTGTATTTCCATTCATTATTCCCCACCCCCTTTCCTCCAAGCACCCACACAACCTCCTCCCCTCCCCATTCTCCTCCTTATCCTTAGATCTCCTTCTCCCTCCCACTCTTCCTTCATCCGCCTCTTCCTCTCGTTCCTCCCCCCCGTTCTCCCCCGTGCGCGTATTAAAATCCCTCCCTATCACCACATTTATCCCCCCTCTCTCTCTTCCATCCACTCCCCAAGATCCTCTAACTTCTCTTTCTGGTCCCTATTCACATATACCCCAACTATCTTCCACCCCCCCCCCCAATCTTCACTTTCTTCGCCATTATCCCCTTCTTCCGTCCACCACCCCCTCTCCCATTTCGAACTCTTTCCTCACCCCCACAATCATACCCCCTATCGCTCTTCCCTTCTGCCTTTCCCTCCTGGCCCACTGCTTTTCCCATACATACCCCCTAGGTAGCCTCCTTTCCACGTACCCCCAATCTTTCTCCTCCACCCAGGTCTCACTCAGTACCATCCCATCCCACTCTTCCATTTCTTTCTCCCTCTTCTTTCCCCCTTCCCACTTCAATCGTTTCCCTGCCCCTCATTCCATCTCTCCTTTATCTAGTCCCACCTTTTTACCTTCCCATCCACCCACATTTTCATATATCCCATCTGCACCTTCCTTCTTCTCTCCCTCTATCTTCCATTTCGCCCTCCTTTCCTCCTCTGTGAGGTCGTCCTCTACCCTCTCCCTTCTGCCCCTCAGTTTTTTCTTTGCCTCCATCACCTTCCCCTTCAACCTCACTAGCACTATTCCACTCCCCTCCTTTCCTGCTCTTCCGAATCTCATCACCTCCTTTATCCCCTCCGTCCCCAACCCCATTCTTTCCCATAATCTCCCCACTCCCTCCTTCGCATCACTTCCTTCCAACCACATCCCCCCCTTACCACCACATTACTTCTCTTCTCCCTTTCATTCTTATCCTGCAT
Source organism: Andrena hattorfiana (assembly GCA_944738655.2). Taxonomy (NCBI): domain Eukaryota; kingdom Metazoa; phylum Arthropoda; class Insecta; order Hymenoptera; family Andrenidae; genus Andrena; species Andrena hattorfiana. The sequence goes on along the minus strand of OX122891.2, from coordinate 18,458,539 downwards.
CACCTCTAACCTTCTGAGTCTTATCCTCCATTCCTCCTCTTGTCCTTACCCCCTCCCCCCTCCATCCCTTTCCTTCCTTTTCTCATCTCCCCACCTTCTCCACCACCTCCTCTATCCTCCTATCCCATTCTTCTATCTTCCCTATCTTCTCTCCCAGCCTTTCTCTCCCTACCCTCTCTTCCCTCATCTCCTCCTCCCATCTCCACTCTTCCTCCCTTCTTCTTCTATCCTCCCTTTCCCTCTTCATCTCCTCCCTCTCCTTCCTTATCTCCTCCTCCATTCTTCTTCTCTCTTCCTTATTCCTTCTCATTTCATCCCTCATCCTCCTCATCCCCAACATCATTTCCCTTATCATCCCCTCCAGCCCTCTCCCATCCTCCTCTACTTCTTTCTTCCCCCCTTTACCCCGATTTTCCGGTGACCTCTGCGTCTTCCAACTTCTCTTGAACCCTCCCACCTTTTCCTCCTCCATAGCCCCCGCGTCCTCCTCTCTCTCCCTCTTTTTTCCCCACAAACTGTCTAAGCTCCCCGCGCTGCTCACACTGTCCTTTCTTCATACGCCACCTTTGCCGCTTCTTTTTCTCCCCCCCTTTTCGCCGACATCTCTTGTTTTCTTTTCTTACTCCCTTTTGTCTTTTTCCCCTTTCCCCTTTTCCTCGCTCTATTATCCCTTTATCCTACCTCTCTAATCCTTTTCCTCCTGCTCCTTTAATCCTTTACTTTCTCTTCTTCCTTCCTCACACCTCTTGCCTTCTCTCTTTTTTAAACTTCCCGCCTTCCCACCAGCTCTTCCTTCCTGCTTCTCTCTTCTCCCGCCCGCGTCATCACCTGTCACTCTTCACGCTCCTTCCCGCCTTTCTTTTCCTCTCTCTGCCACCTAACCTCCAACGCCTCCCTTATCCCTTCTGTACCTCTGCCACCCCCTATCACCGTCCTTTCCCTTTATCACCCGTACCTTCCTCACCTCTCCACTACCCTTCACCCACACTCTCCACTCTCCCTCACCACTTCGCTCGCCTATCAATCCTCCACAAACTCCACTCACTCTTGCACGCACTTGCCACTCACGCGACCGGAAACGGAAGTCCTATAATTTTAATATTTTTCTATATAAATGATACTGCCCGAGCATCAAAAATTTTAGGATGGTCTCTTCCAAATTAAAGTTGCAAAGAGCTATTTGAAATTTCCCGGCCCGGGTTGAAGAATTTGGGGCCTTTTTCGTATAACTTTTGAACCATAAAAGATGTCGGAATGCAATTTGCGGCGAAAAATGAGGAAGAATTATTCTCTCTTAATGATGAATAATTTAAAATGTTTTACGCTTGTAAGTTTGTACTTACGCGCCAAACTTGGTCGCCTGAGTCTGACGGCCCCACGACCAGAGACAACGCTCGCGAGGCGACGCGGAGAGAGGTTAGAACTAATGTATGATAAAGACACCTGCTTCGGTTATAAAGCTATTGGTTAATGATTATTAAGGACAATTGTATTGATTCAGGTATGTTATTAATTATCTCTTTGTAAATACGTTATTAGCCTTAAGCTAATCTGTAAATATGTTTATTCTTACAACAGTTGTTTTTCTGCATAAACGAGTGTCTACTTAATAACCTACAAATTCGAATCCCTAATCCGCGAAGTCTTGAATACAGACTTACACGCTTACTTAATTTTTCAACGCGGCGGTAGGTAGTGGGTGGGCGGCGGATGACGTCATAGAGATGGGCGGAGTGGAGGGGAACCGCAGGTAAATTGCTACGCTCTTGGGCATGGTACCGACTGTCGGTAAGGAGGGAAATATTAATTTAAGATATTAATATATATGAAACAGCAGAATCTCGGGCGACGGGGATCGAACCCAAGACCTCCGCGTTACGAGTCAGCCGCGTAACTAACTCTACCAACGCTGGATCTCCGACATTAGTCTTTCCTGAATGGTACATATACCGAGCGTCACACGCGCGCGCACACGCCATGAACCGTTGCCGAACGACAACGCATAATATTATCGGACAATGTCGGGAAAGATCGGGGTTTTACAACCCACGTATTCGGGGACGGGAAAGAGAGAGCATTACTTAATGGTATAATCACAGTTAATGTCGGGAAAGATCGGCGTTTTACAAACCACGTATTCGAGGACGGGAAAGAGAGTGCATTACTTAGTGGTATAATCACAGTTAATGTCGGAAATGATCGGCGTTTTACAAACCACGTTTTCGGGGACGGGAAAGACAGAGCATTACTTAGTGGTATAATCAAAGTTATTTTAAAGCTAACTACTGGGGAGGGAAAGAGACAGCACTACTTAGGGCTACAATCGCTTTTGTTCTATAGATAATAATTTTTAAAGCGCCGCAGCGCATCGCGCGATTACGCGTAATTTGAGTCCCCTGGGATAGCCGCGCGAGATGATGTCGTTTTCACAGCGCGAAGAACGCATGAACGAAACATGATACTTTTTAGGGAACGTCGCATCTGAGAATTATGTGGTGACAGCAGAAACTGTGTCGGATGATTTTGCGCGCTAATTCGCCATACGTGTGAATCATAAAAAGAATTATGCTGTGTCGGCGGAAATTGCCTTGGATGATATCGGGATCAACCTGAAATCAACTTCAGATCAACCGAGAAGTTGGAGATGAATGATTGTGCCATCCTACTGCCCAGCAAAGGCAACAATTTGCTTAGCTTCAACAACCACTGCAGGAAGGAGCGGCTCCCCTTCGTGGTGTATGCCGATCTGGAGTGCATCGTGCTGAAAGCGAAGGACCGTCGAACGAGTGATGTAGATAATAAATTGCGCTCGTATCAGCTCCAAAAAGTGCACAGCATTGCATATTATATGCATTGTTCATACGATACATCGCTATCGATGTATTGATGTTGCAGCGATGCGGATTGTGTTTCATGGTTCGTAGACGAACTGAAAAATTTTGCAGATTTTGCTAAGCCCATTCTGACCAGTAATACTCAAATGCTGGATTTAACTACCGACCAGCGGAGGGCATTTCACAGCGCGACGCATTGCCACATTTGCGAAAAACCATTCGAGACTGATATACGAATCCGCGGTCATTGTCATCTATCCGGACGATTTAGAGGCCCCGCACATTCAGAGTGCAATTTAAATTATAAAAATTCGTTTTACATCCCAACAGTTTTCCATAATTTATCCGGCTATGATTCGCATTTTATTATCAAGGAAATAGCTACGGCTTTCGAAGGCAGCGTTGACGTATTGCCTATAACTAGAGAAAAGTATATTTCATTCACAAAAAATGTCGAAGATACGGATGAACAATCAAAGACCGGAAAATGTATTAAATTGTGATTCATTGATTCGTACAAATTTCTAAATACCAGTCTCGACAAAGTAGCATACTTTCTTAGCGCAGAAAAATGAAAAATTTTACGATTACAATTTGAAACATTATCCGCCGAGGATTTCAATTTATTGACGCAAAAGGGTGTCTCTCCATATGAATATCTTGATTACGCAAACAAGCTGCAGGACCCCTGCTTACCACAGCCCGAATCATTCTACAGTTCGTTAACGGGTGAGACTGTATCCGAGAGCGATTACGCGCACGCCGAGACTGTCTGGCAGCGTATCAGCATTAGAACCTTGGGCGAATACAGCGACTTGTATTTGAAAACACATGTCTTATTATTGGCAGATATTTTTGAAAATTTTCACGAAAGTTGTATCAAGAGTTATGGATTAGATTCAGCGCATTATTATGCTTTACCTGGTTTCACGTGGGATGCCATGCTAAAACGTACCAAAATTACATTTGAATTGCTCATAGACGTCGATATGGTCATGTTTATCGAACGTGGTGGTTAAAGTCAATGTTCTGGAAGATACGCATATGCCAATAACAAGTACATGTCATCTTACGACGCATCGGAACAGTCATCGTACTTGATGTACTTTGATGTGAACAATTTGTATGGATGGGCAATGTGTCAGCCCCTGCCATACGCCAAATTTCAATGGGTCGAAGATGTTGCAAATTTTGACGTGTCTTCAATCGCTGTCGATTCGCCCACGGGATACATTCTTGAGGTAGATCTGGAATATCCACAACATCTGCACGATGCTCATGCTGATATACCGTTCGGCCCGACGCGTGCCAAACCACCAGGCAGTAAACAGGCCAAGTTATTCGCGACGGTATACGATAAGAAGCGTTACGTTATCCATTATCGCAACCTGTAGCAGGGCACGCGTCACGGTCTTCTTAATACAAAGATACACCGCGTGCTTTAATCCCCCTGACTCCGCAATTACATCGAACTAAATACACGATTTAGAACAGACGCGACAAATGATTTTGAAAAAATTTGTACAAATTGATGAACAACGCGGTATTCGGTAAAACTATGGAAAATGTACGAAATCTTGTGGATGTAAAACTTTTGACACATTGGGAAGAGCGATATGGCGCAGAGGCAATAATCGCGAAACCGAATTTCCACAGCAGAAGTGTTTTTTTTTCGGAAAATTTAATAGCTGTTGAATTGCGAAAACTCGAGGTGAAATTCTACAAAGCGATATACGTGGGTATGTGCATTCTGGACATATCAAACATTTGTTTGTACGAATTTCATCACGAGTACATGTCTCCCCAGCACGCTCAAAATTGTAAAATTCTATATACAGACACTGACAGCCTCATTTATCACATTCAATGCGAAGATATTTACGAGTCCATGAAACACAATATTGATAGATTTGACACATCCGACTATCCCATCGACAATACATATAATATGCCGCGCTTAAATAAGAAGGTTCCGGGGTTGATGAAGGACGAAAATAACGGTGCAATAATGATTGAATTCGTAGGTCTTAGAGCGAAAATGTATGCACTTCGCGTAGACGGCAAAAAAAATACGAAAAAGGCGAAAGGCATCAAGACCAACGCCATAGCCAGGACGATAACTTTCGACGACTACGCGCAGTGTTTGCAAAGGGAGATGGAAATGGTTCGCAGGCAATCATGCATACGGTCTAAATTGCACAATGTGTACACCATTTCAGAATCCAAAATCGCTCTAAGTCCATACGACGACAAACGGCATATCGTACCCGATTCGACCAACACGTTGCCCTGGGACATTACAAAATTCCGTTATGAAATTCCATTGTAGAGTAGAAATTGTATTTATTAACACATTATTATAAATATTGGAATTATTATGTAAAATAAAAAATTTTCACTCATGTATATGTATCATTGTATTTATTGAGCCATGTATTATTATTTTACAATACATTATTTTTATTTATCCACGCATTGTGTGATTTATCAAACCCCAGGCACTTGACATACACGTTATGCCCCTTTCTACGCAACACTTTTTCCACTAGATACACAACAGGATCGGTGACGCGCTGCAGCTCGTGTTCATAGAATCCTCCGGCAACAGGTTTTCCACAGGAATCGAGGAGCAGATACGTCGCGGGATTAGTTGCCTGTACTTTGGCTATGTTGTACACCTCCGTTGTCCAATTCGGCGTATAGCCTTTATCGAAGATGGTTTTAAATTTGCTCACGCGCACAAACTCGCCCAACTTGAATCTCGCTGGAGCAGTGATCTTTATGTTGCTGTATACGGTGGCTAGCAGCTCATCGCCGATGGCAGGGGTAATATCGCAAGGACGCATTTTGATGGTTCTATGTTTTCGTGTGTTGTACTCTGCAAGTAGACTTAGTAGTGCATCGATCCATCTGTAGGTTCCATTGAGCGTAAACATTTTCCACATATTGTTCTTCAAAGTTCGATTGAAACGTTCTACAACGCAGGCCTTCATCACCGAATACGTCGAATAATGATTAATGTCATGCTTTGTCAAGAGATTCTGCACATCGGCGATGTAAAATTCTTTTCCTTGATCGGTTTGTAAATTTTTCGGATATCGATCTCTAAATATCTTTGCAAACGCTTTAGTCACCTCAGCACCACTTTTATTCTTGAGCGGCACCGCCCATGCATGCTTGCTCAGCACATCGATGACGGCCAGTATGTAGTGGTGACCTTGGTTGAATCGCAAGTATGGACGCATTTCTACAACATCAGCTTGCCACAGATCGTCGTATCCATGCACTATGACGCGCCTCCGCAGGAAATGTCTGCGAGCTGGAGCGTGCAATTCCTCACCAAGTTGTCGCTTCTTGTGGCCATGGTTTTATTTACTCTTGGATTTCGATAATGGTTGCATGTTTGATTGCAGAGGTGCCTTTGACACGAATGATGCGGTAATTATCGTGTACGCGTATTATCGCCCCATCGGTCCGGAGACAAGTTCACCATTTCGCATGATTCTCCTTCGCAGTGCTGCTGCTGGGAGATAGAATTCGATTCCTGCGATATCTTTTAAACGCTGTTTTGCAACGTCAGCATATCTCTCTGAAACACGACCAGGTTCCTCTCTAATTCTTTCTGCTGCTCTCTCAAAAGTTTAATGCTCTTTTCCATGTATAGTTTATTGACGGCATCGCTGTTGGCCGTGGGTTGAGCTACGCGTCGTATCTTGCGTGATTTCGCATCAAAGTCGATACCAGCCACGCAAAGAGCGTTATCACGCATATAATTTCGAAGCAAACCGCTCCATTTGTAATAGTCCATTCTAGCTGCTCCACATTTCTCGAGCGATACTCCAAATTTATTGATCAGCATCTCGATGCACACAGTGCACATCATCGGCGTGCGGTTTAATTTATAATGAGGCCTGCCTTGCGGAATTCCTCGATAATCGATAGAATTTCGGGACCATGAGAGTTGTTACCCGCCTGACTCGACGCTTCCAACAAATGCAATCGGTCCATCAGCTCGTTGGAATCGTCCCAGTGTACATAATCGATCTTTTTATCGTTTACCACGATGATTCGCGGTGTCCTTAGACCTTTCCCTGCCCTACTAGCCGATACACGGGGGAGTAGCGGTGCAATTACATGTTTGTACTTGTATCTCTTGTTGCCCAATATGGGATTTTGAGCGTTATGATTCCGTCTGTGGGCATTCGTCGCCAACAGTATGCTTATGTATTTTTGTTTATCGACATCGGTATATAAAACATCGTCGGGAATTCTTTTGAAAATCAGTTTGTAAAGACCGGGTGTTCCTCAGTATCTTACACCATCTATGATTATATTATCATCCTTGTCTATATTGAAAGCCTTATCCCCAAGCATTGTTCCACTATTGCTAAAGTATACGCCGTACACATAGTCCATTGTTGTATCCCTATCACCACTTAGGATTGCGCTCATGTATTTTTGCCCCTGCGGGCCGAAATGGTTGCGAAACGTTTCTTGTCCCTCGGGTGTATGAAGTTACTGTCTAATAGATGTTACAAACGACTCACATTGGTTGAGAGCAATTGTACACTAGGAACTGTATTTAATGGAGTGGGGGAACCGGAGAATCGTTTGATGTATCATTCTGCCGTTTCCGCTTCGATTGAACTGGTGTGGAGATTACGAGTGAATATTCCGATGACATGTGTCGTTTCCTCTTTGTCTTGCGTGATGTATTTCCTTTCGACTGGATTTTTGTTTTATACGTTAATGTTTTATTCCCTTCAACGTCTGTGCTCATCAGCGGTGATGTGTCAGCTTCTGCCGCTGTGGTATTTTCCACGATATGTTTCAAGGGTTCGACGATAGGTTTAAAGTATCTCTCCAACGCGATATCTTCCTCCATCTTGCCAGACTTCAAAGCCTGATGTTTCTTGCGAATGGCTTCGCTGGTTTTTGCAATTTCCTTCGCTATTCTCTCGCGATTCTTAATCTCCTGAATATCGATATCAATCATCGTTTTACCGCAGACGTTACTTTCCCACCGACGTGTTGACGACAATTGACCATCTCTCGGTATGGCAAACTCGTTAAATCCCTTTGTATAACGTCCATTGGACATCGCGCTATCCTTGTCTATTACCGCGAAACCATACTCCCGTTGCCAACAATTACGACACAAAGCGCAGAAATCCTCGTAAGACATATCAGTGTTTACATGATCGTTGTACACATGTTTCAAGTTGGTACCATCCTGCTTAAACAGAATCAGTAAATTCGCATTGTCGCGTATAAGATGTTTGGGAATTTTTGCATACGTCTGACAGAGATAGAAGCAGTCAACGTTCGAGTGGCGCCCCATTGCGAAGTATTCTCGTATCATCTCTTGCTTGCCGCATGCCACGTTATCGAAGATGAAAATGGAATTCGGAAGCGATTCGCTCGGTGGGGTGACGTCACTATTATTCGAAAACGTAAAGTAGCCAATTTCATCTGTTGGAGCCAATAAATTCTCCAAATACTGATATTTCGGCTGTTGCAACGACTTGGAATACACCTACACGTTCTCGAAGCGGACGCCGTGAGGACTTTCCAACAAGCTCACCAGCACGTTGGTTTTTCCACAATTTGATGGACCGCAAATGACGCAGCGTATAGTGTTTGGTAGCATGCTACCATGTCTGCGTCTTGTTTTCGAGGACATCATTTGCGATTTATCGTCAAAATTTGTCACGCGTATCGTTACAGTTTGTCGCACGAATCGCATCCTCTCCGCAAACTGCGAAAAATGATTTTGATACATCGAAGCGGCGACACGAGCTATTTATAGGTCCGCGCCGAAGCAAAACAGCTCAGTATTTAAAATGCTTCACATCCTGTCGGATAATTGCGATATTCAAGACTTAACCTCTGAGCAGCTGAAATATATACCGAAGATTATTCCACTGCGAGAGTTTGAGAGACACATTGATCAGTTGTAGGACAGACTCCCCGAGCATATAAAAGCCAATTCCGAGGTTTAGCAGTATCGTCAGTGTTTAAAACATTATAATCGCCCTTGGCAGCGAACGCATATCGACGGTCCAGCATCACTGATTAAAAACTGTAACGAATGTCGCCGACGAGAGTAAAGAAAGGTTGTGGTTTGTTAAATCGGGCGATAAACGCGCTACCTATCGAATTACATATCCCGGGATACCAATTTTGCGGCCCCCGAACTCATCTAGCAAAACGATTGGCTAGAGGTGATCAACGCATCAATCCGTTGGACACAGCATGTCGCAAACACGATATTGCGTATTCGCGCAGCAACTACCTCTGTGAAAGGCACGCGGCAGATAACGTTCTCGCTGACAAAGCGCGAAAACACATCGAGGCGCGAGACTCGATTCTAGGTGAAAGAGATGCTGCTACGGCTGTTTGGGCAGCTATGAAAGCCAATACGAAAATCGGAATGGGGATGAGAACAAAACCCCGCAAAAATACTGTAAGGAGAGCACCTAAAAAGCGGATTCTCGCGGTGGCAAAACGAGGTGGCATATTATCACTTCTGCCGCTGCTAGGTGTTCTCGGATCATTAGGTGGTGGAGCGGCGGGGATCGCCGAGGCAGTAAACGATAATAAGGCGGCGCAACATCAGCTGCAGGAAATGCAACGTCATAATCGCTCCATGGAAGGTCGTGGACTTTATCTCACACCATACAAGCGTGAAATGGGAATATCGAAACGAAAAAAAACGTCGGAAAAAATAAAAATGCTTGTGAACGTAACTACCGATGCGCAATTGGAGGAGTTGGCAAAACGTATGCGTATTCCATTCTTTAGCGGTGTTTTTATACGTAACGCGTTACCAGCCGGAGGAGTACGTCAAAACGAGAGCGGTGTCGTAAATTTGGACAAAGTCGAGGGGCCGGGGACTCATTTGGTGGCGTATGCGAAGAGAGGGTGTCGAGCTATATATTTGGACAGCTTTGGGAATCTTCGACCGCCTAAAGAATTGGTACAATATCTGGATAAAGATGCTGTGAAAATTGAATACAATCGAACGTCTTATCAGAAGTACCATCAGAGCAATTATGGACAACTATGTCTACGCATTCTACAAAGGATCGGTACCAAATTTAAGGACTGACTCTCCACCACTCTGATTCAATACTAGTCGAGCAGTTCGAGCAGATTATGTCGTTAACATTCACTCTAACTGGCAAGAGTAGCAACCTCGCGGTGAGCTACTATCCACCCATAGATTTGAGCGACGATAACTACGAGCTTGGTCTAACAACCTTTGAAACTTATCATACAATACCAAATATCGACTCGAGCACCGATAAATTCTACTTCACCGCAAATTATGACATCGACAGCAGTGTCGACACCACTCATGAATACATTACGATTCCCCACGGCTCCTACGAACTAGACGGCATTGCCAAGTATGTGAAGCAGCGATCCTCAAAATCTCGGTGGCACCGATGCCAACGATGGCGATGACAATGATGTGTATCCAATAGTGTTGCGTCCCACCAACAACACCATGAAAAGCGAGCTGTACTGCTCGTTCGCCGTAGTCTTTACGAAACCCAATAACATTGGATCGCTACTGGGATTCTCGACGAATCGGGTATTAGAACCTGGACGGTGGCATGAATCGGACGATCCAATTAATATCATGAACGTGAACATTATTCGCATAGAATGCAGCGTGACCGCTGGCGCGTACAACAATGGGAAGTGCGTACATACGATACATGAATTTTCCCCGAGAGTCCCACCAGGATATAAGATATCGAAAACGCCCTCGCAGATCATTTACATTCTAATCATCGCACGGGTTATTACGGATCTAACGATACGCGTTGTGGATCAAGACGGACGGTTGCTCGATTTTCGAGGTGAAGAGATTACCATCAGATTGCACGTACGACGGCGACGATGATAATACATGTGGTGTGACCGAAAGAGATGCTTGTGTTGAACGATTTCAGAAAGCCGTTCCTTCCAAACGAAATTGTTTACAACAACAACAACTGCAACAGCTCTGATCACGCTAAAAAGAAGAGGCTCAGTGTTGTGAACATTGCATTTTTTTAAATCACTGGGATTCATTGTGCGCATTTAAGTTGAGAAAATGGTTGACATTCTAAGCATTGGAGAGAAGCCGACGTTTGATGATCGCATTGTCAAGCTCGAGACACACATACAACCCATACGTCAACACGACGTATGGATACAATGATGAGATAAGAATACCTACACAGCAGCATGATTTATACACATTGCCGTGTGGAAGTTTCCTCTACGTGGAGGGGAAATTGAAGATAAATAAGCCAACCGATGCATTAACGGTGATGTTGGGAAATAATTGTATGACGTTCTTATTTGATGAGATTCGATACGAGCTGAATGGTATGGAGATTGATCGCAACAGAAAGTTGGAATAACTAGCACACTTAAAAACTATGTATCGCTGACATCTGGCGCAGAGAAAAATATGGAGAAAGCCGGATGGGGCTTGAAACGACGGGGTGGGCTAATAGTGAAAAATCATTTCAATTTTTGCATCCCACTCAAATATTTTCTGGGATTTTGCGATGATTACAAACGCATGATTATTAATGCGCGTCACGTATTGATTTTAATACGATCGCGCAACGATAACAATTCTCTAATAGGATCGCCAATGTTGGAACCAGAAATTGAATTACTTAAAATGCAATGGCGGATGCCTCATGTGATGCTGAACGACGTTAATATGCTATCCTTGCTACATGCTTTGGAAAGTGGACAAAATCTGAGCATTTGTTTTCACTCGTGGGATCTGTACGAGTATCCTCTCTTACAGAGCACAACCAAGCATTCCGACAAAGTTCGTGGCAAAACATCATGGGCTACGGTGGAACGTTGGAGACGTTCCATACAGTATGGCTAAACAGCTAATTACGAAAGCTGTAGCTGATGCGATCGATGAAGAAGATGACGCATCCCATATCGTATAGGTTAAAACTCTGCAGAAACGCGATTGGCTTGCGTATTTCCTCGATGAAAGTACGAGAGCGGACGTGATCATTGAGACGCTGGACATTGACTACGAGGATATCAAATCTCTAAATAAGCGAAATGTATTTAATACTCTGCGATGCGGCACACACTCAAAGCATTGTGCTTTGCAAAATGTATTTAAAATATTCAACTGGTGGTCTAAACACCAGAGAAATGCATAAATAAATAAATATAATCATTTTTGAATGCATAAATGTTTTTCTTCACCCTCCCCAACCTAACCTCCTGCATGTAATGTACGCTAGATTAAGACGATAGTTATTAAGTAGAATCAGTTTAATACATGTCCAATACGCGATCAAAGTGGTACTATACACGTTCCATACACGTTCAATACACGTTCGATACACAATCAAAGTGGTACCATACACGCTCAGAGTGGTATCGTACACGTCCAATACGTGATCAAAGTGGTACCATACACGTTCGATACACATTCAAAGTGGCATGATCTAGTCGAATGATGCATGCGAAGAAGATAAAAGGAGAGGATAGCCAGTGAATAATTCTAAGAAGATGCATGCATAGAAGGAGAGGATGGTCAGCGGAAATGCAGATGGATCACGAAGACATCCTAGTTTGCAAAGCTATGCAACTTTAGGCATGGGTGACAAATTGTATGAACGCTGTGGGACCAGTTATCTTTAAGTCATTGTAAGCAGCAGGCTGATTTTAACTGTTCATCAAAAGTTCCGGACATGGGATTAACGCGCATCGCCCCTGAATGCGACCCTGCGCAATATCGGGACAACCCTGAGGTATGTACACAGCAACATTTTTTTACATTTATCGCATTTAACCTTTGAAATCGAGCGAGATTAAATCAGGCATTCGTGTCAATATTATATTGCTAATTATGTTGCAGAACTCGCCACCCCCATCACCGCCCTGGTCACCCGATTGGGGTTCACCCCCTCGCCTCCCTCGCCACTTCCCCCTTTAGGGAATACTTTTATATTTTATTATTTTAATTATTATGTATGTATGTATGTATGTATTTACTGATCCCCTTAGGGTTACAGGGTCTTCCGGCTCCGCTTATCCTACCTTATCCACATACTCTTAGCTTATTTCCAAGAGGCAAAACTTAACCTATACATTGCCCCAACGCATAGGGCCAACGCCACCACCAACTAAACACAACAAAATAAAACAAAATAAATCAAAATAAAACGAAGTAAAATGCAATAAAACGCAAGACCGAAAACGCACACGCAAAACGCAGAAGAAACCACGCAAAACGCCAAAGCCCCAACGCAAAACGCCAAAGCCGCAACGCAAATAGCAAAAGCCGCAACGCAAAAATACATCAAAAGCCACAAAGCAAAATAAAACGCAAAAATAAATAAATAAAGCGCACAATACGCCACCATAACCGCTCTCTCTCTCTCTCTCTCCCCCTCCCTCTCCCTCTCCCCCCCCTCTCTCTCTCTCTCCCCCCTCTCTCTCTCGCTTCCACGCCTCCCCATTTGCATACTTCTTTCTTATTTCTCCCCTATCCTCCAAATCCCCCCCCCCACTCCTCGTTCTCGTTTCCATCCCTCCCTTCGGCTTCCAGTTCCTCGTTCGCTCCACTCACGCTATTCATCCTTCACTTTCTTTCCCTACTCCTCCCGTCTCCTCTGTATCTTTCTCCTCTCCTCTCACTCTCTCTAGTTCTTTCATCCACTCTTCTCCCTCCCCCTCCTCTCCCAATATCAATCCCACATTCTCCTGCCAGCTGCCTATTTCTTCTCCCCGTATTCTACATCTTTCCCACACATGTTCCTATGTCTCTAACTCTCCAGCACACACTCTGCAGTATCTTTCCTTCGTACTTTGCCAGTACCTCGCCTCCCTCACCTCATTTTCCATCCTAAATCTCGCTATCCTTTTCCACCTAGCCTCTGTCCATCCTTTCCTCAGATAACTTGGCGTCCCCGGTCTCTTCACCCACTTATACGATTTGTTATAATTGGCCCCTCTTATCCTCTCCCCCCCTTTCCAATTCTTGCCTTCTCCTATCTTCTCCCTCTATTTCCTCGTATCCCATTTCCCCCGCTTCTCTTTTCCTTATCTCCCCCATTCATATTCCTCTCTCTCCGAAAAAACTCCTTTCCTCCTCCCATTTCGTCAACTCCCCCTCCCCCCAGCCCTTAGCGTTATCTCCTCCCAGCATTTCCTCGCTAATTCCCCTCCCTTTCCTTCCCATATTTTCCTTTCGAAACTCCACGCTCTCTTTCCCGCTCTAGTCATTATTTTAATTATTATTATTGTTATTATTATATATTTTTATTATATTACTTTTTGTTATATATTACTATTATTACTATTATTCATATATTTTGTATTATTTTTCTTTTATTATATTACTATTATTACTATTATTCTTGTATTTTTTTATTTCTTTATTTTATGTAACAATATATATCGTAAACATATGTAAGGAAAGTACATGGCACTTCCCTAACGTTATTTGAATCATCCCGCGTAATAACGATGGTCGGTAAGCTACACATCTATATGTACAACAAAGATAAGAAGGTGAAGGTGGTGAGGAGAAACACGTGGGAGAAATGAGTGTACTAATGTTAACCAAAGAAATAGTGTTTATAAGAAATTGTAATTGTAAGAAAGGAACAACAGAGTGAATAATAAACATTGAATGTTGTTTCTTTGATTTACAGGTATGATTTGTAATAAAGTAATCCTTAGTTTATAAGCTTTAAAATAATAAAAATCCTCTTTGATTTACAGAGAAACAATTTAGTTTAATTATTTATCATTGTTCCTAAAAATGAGAAATTAATTGAATAAAAGAACATTATAAAACAACATTCATTGGTGGAAGATTCACAAAAGAAATGGATAAGTTACAGTTTTCATTTGAAGTGAAAAGTGCGACAGACGGAAAAACTAACCTCGTATGCTTAACCTCAATAGCAACACAGGATGGTCGCACTTTTAAAATACCAGAAGAATTTCAAGTAGCAAGTCATCACACAGAGCTGATAAAAACAGAAGCATAGGTTAAAATAAAAAACACACTTAAAAAAAGACAACAATCAAGAAAAATTTAGATTATAGTATCAAAAGAAGTATCTACAACTTATTTGAATGAAGAAGATAACCTACAATTTAGCAACTATTTCCTAGAGGAAATTACAGATGACAAAACCCCTGCTGCAGCTGAAACTAGTACAGATCAATCAGTGATAAAGTTATTAGAAAAATTATTAGAAGAAAAGCAAAAAGATTCTGAAATTAAAAATCTAGGAAAATTAGCAAAAGATTTTATGATTGAAAAATTTACTAGTAAAAATTCAAATGCCCATCAATGGATTAATGAATTTGAGAAAGAGTGCGAACGTTTAAAAATAACTGAAAATAAGAAAAAAATCGAAATTCTAAATTTGTTTCTAGAAAAATCTAGTAAAGATTGGTATAGCTGCATGTTATTGAAATTTACAGTGGAGTCAGAATGGGAAATGTGAAAGAAAAATTTTGTGAAACATTTGCAAATAAAGGTTGGTCTGCAATTAGATATGCTCTTTCTTTCAGATATCAAACAACACCATGTAAAATTTGTAAAGATAAACATGAAGGCATACGTTATCACCCTGAATCTATATGTTGCTCAAAGATAAAGAAGACAAAATAAAACATATTAACAACTCTGAGCTGGAAGCAGAATTAAATTACAAGGACCAAAAAAACTATTAATTCCACCATTGATCAAACTCAATGTACTATTAAAGGGGAACATTGAATGTAACTGGGATTTATGACTCAGGTTCAAATGTTTCATTGATAAATTCAAAAATACTAAAAATAAAAAAGATAATAATGAAAATAAAAAAAGTTAATTTGAGAACGATTAATGGTGTGAACGAAACGGAAGGAATGATAACAATAAAAAAAAAGAAATTTTAATATAGAAGAAGAAGTAGATGTTCTCATATTAAATAATAAAAATTTCAATTACGATTTTCTAATTGGATTGGATTGCGTAAAAAAACTCAAATTAATACAAAATGTGGAATTAAAAATATAACGAAAGATCCCAGATTTTGCTGAAAAAAATGAAAAATACAAGGAGTCTATAAAAGAGAAAGAAATTCCTACTAGAACAGGTATAAAAAGACAAATTACTGAATATAGTGATAAAAAGATTAATAAATCTCCAGATGCCGAGACAAAACTAATAAACTTTAATGAACATGTCAACGAAAATAATTTCGAAATCTCTATAAACTGTATAAATCACTATGAAAGATCTATGATAGATAACTAAGTTGGGAAATATAAATCGCTATTTGCCAAAGATAAGTATGATGTAGGCACAGTGAAAGAGTATAAAGCTAGAATAGATCTAATTATAAAAAAATATTGTACTAAAAGACCGTACAGATGTACAATTGAAGATAAAGTAGAAATAGAGCAACAAATTTCGGAGTGATTAAAGAGAAATCTGATAGAAGAATCATACAGCCATTTTGCGGCCCGAGTAACATTGGCATACAAGAGAGATGAAAATACAAGAACGAGATTATGCATGGACTTTAGAGATTTAAATAAAATCATAATCCCGCAATCTCAATCGTTTCCCTTAATTGAAGATTTGCTAATAAAAACAAGAAACTGCAAATATTTTTCAAAACTTGATATCAACTCAGTATTTTGGTCGATCCCACTACGAGTTGAAGATAGAAGGAAAACAGGATTTATTACTCAAGAAAGACACTTTCAATGGACCGTTTTACCATTCGGGTTGAAAACTTCACCAGCTATCTTCCAAAGAATTCTAAGTGGTATAATCAGAAAACATGAACTTTCAGATTTCACAGTAAATTAGATGACATTTCGATTTTCTCAAAATCTTTTGAAGAACATATCAATCATTTAACACAGTTACTAGAAGCGATAAAAAAAGAAGGTTTTAGATTAAAATTTTCTAAATGTAGTTTCACTTCAGATTCAGTTACATACTTAGGACACATATTAAAGAATAATTCAGTTTCTCCAATAACAAATAATTTAATATCAATACGAAACTTTCCAGTACCAAAAACACAAAAATAAGTCCGACAATTTCTAGGAAAAATAAATTTCTACAACAGTTATATACCACACAGTTCAATTACACTAGACCCACTACATAATTTATTAAGAAAAGGGCAAAAATTTATATGGACGAAAGGATGCCAAAAAGCCTTTGATAAAATGAGAAATTTCCTCTGCACTCAACCGATCCTTGCTATCTTCGACCCAAAACTATCAATACATATTTATACACACGCGAGTTTACAAGGTCTAGGAGCTGTATTGAAACAACCACAACCAAATAAAGAAATGGGAAAAAAAATTGAAAAACCAGTGGCATATTTCTCAAGGAAATTGAATGAAGCCCAAAAAAAAGAAAAAATCAGTATACTTAGAATGCCTAGCCATAAAAGAAGCACTAGAATACTGGCAACACTGGTTATTAGGCAGATCATTTAAAGCTTTTTCGGACCACAAACCACTGCAAAAGATTAAAGCAACATTAAAGCAAGAACGCACGAAGAATTAGGGGATTTAACACACTATTTATCACAATACAATTTTGAAATAATACACAACCCAGACAAAAACAATCTGGAAGCAGGCTGTTTAAGCAGAAATCCGGTGTTAGAAGCACATGAAAATAAAGAAGAGGAGTTAAAAGTTGTAAATTTTATACAACTAAAATATATTGTAGAATATCAAGGAAAAAACTTAGACTTGCAAACTAACAAGGATAAATTAAAATTAATGAATGGCTTGTACTATAAAAGAGTGAAGAAGAAAGATAAAATTATATTATCAAAGAACTTTAGTAAAGAACTACTAAAGAAAACACATGAAAACTTTTGTCACATAGGAATAAAACAAATGGAATAGAAAATCAGACCTTATTATAGAGCAAAAAATTTAACAGAAAATATAAAAAAAAATTGTAAATGCTGTGAGATCTGTATAAGGAATAAATCGAGAGGACAGAGTAAATTTGGCCTAATGTCTAAATTAGGCCCTGCAAAAAATCCATTCGAAATAATTTCCATTGACACCATTGGTGGTTTCGGTGGTTCACGATCAACTAAAAAATATTTACATCTTTTAGTGGACCATTTTACGAGATTCGGATATATTATAACATCAAAAACGCAAAACTCTAATGATTTCATTAAGTTAACTCAGAAAGTACTCGAAAATAATAATATCGGAATGATTTTGACAGATCAATACCCAGGTATAAATTCCAACGAGTTTAAACTTCTTAAATGAAAAAAATATACCAATTATTTTCACAGCAGTAAATGCACCATTTTCGAACGGTTTAAATGAAAGACTAAACCAAACACTAATAAATAAAATTAGATGCAAAACAAATGAGAATAAAAGAAAACAACTAGCGTGGACAACGATAGCAAACGATTGTATAAAAAAATACAATGAAACTGAACACACAGTCACAGGATTTTTCCCAGAATACCTATTGTTTGGTACAGATTCTTCAACATTACCAGATGAAGTAAAACAGGAAAAATCAATTGATGATTTAAACCAAGATCGAAAAACTGCTTTAGAAAATAGCATAAAATACCAAATTTAAGGTGGAACCACGTGACGTGCGTGAGAGAATAACGTGTGTAGGCAGACAGGCGAAAGAAATAGATGAAAAGTGTGGCAAAAGTGCGCAGAAAATAACGAGGTCGGGCGGAAAACGAGGGGATTAGACAAGGTTCCGGTGGACAGTATAATCAATAGTTAATAAAGAGTCGAAGGGTAAGATGAAAGGTGAAGAAGAGAAGGTGTGAAACGAGTGCACGAAGTATAAGATACGTGGCAGGGATAAGTGACATCTACGGGAGTGAAAGAAGTAAGAAGACAAAGCGGAGACAGCAGTAGGTAAAGAAGAGCGGAGACTCTAATGAGCCGAGCAGCGAAAGGCGGGGAAATGCAAAAGGAAACGAGAAGAAGGGGAAGACCATCGTTTGCAGAACAGCTAGGAAGAAGAAGAGCGAACAGCGAAGGCTTGATACTGGACTCATTCAAGAGGAAACGGGAGCGCGAGGAGGAGCAGGAGAGGTTAAGGACCGAAAAGGAAATACAGAAAGAATTTTTAAAAGCGAGGAAAGTAGGGAGGTCGCCTCTGATGAAGAAAACTGAGGTAGTTATAGGAACTGCAAAAACGCCAGACAGCCAGAAGACAGAGCAGGAAAAAGAAATGAATGCAAAATTAGACAAATTGATGGAAGCTGTGCTGGTAGTTAAGAAAGACATGGAAGAGTTGAGAAAAGATAATAGAGATCTGAGGCAGGATAATAAAAATCTGAGGCAGGATAATAAAAATCTGAGGCAGGGAATGCAGGATCTGAGGGACGAGTAGAAGAGTAGGAATGAGATATGGGAAAAGGAAAGGAAGGAAATGAGAGGAAGGGTAGAAGTACTGGAGGCCAAGAAGGTTCAGGCAGAGAGGCTGACAGGAAGACTGGAGGGGCTAGAAAGGAAGGAAGAGGCTAGAAAAAAAAGAGAGAGAAGAAATAATATTACCCTAAGTGGAGAGGATTTACCGCGTAAAGAGACACCGAAGGATACGGTGGAGTATGTGTTAAGGCACGAAATGCAGGTAGAAGCAGAAATCGAGAAAGCATACTGAGTAAGAATGGGAGAGAAAAGAGGGCTACTAGCGAAGTTAAAAAGCTGGCAACAGAAAAGAGCAGTAATGCTAAAGAAGAGTATATTGTAAGATAAGAGGCTGTTTATTGACAACGACCTGACAAAAAAGGAAAGGGAGATACAAAGAAATATTAAAGATATTGCCAAGGCGGAAAGGGAGCAAGGGGCAAAGGTGAAAGTTAGGTACAGAAAAGTAAAAATCAACGATAAGACATTTATTTGGAAAGAGGATGGTGGGCTGAAAGAAGTAAATTTTTGGAGTCGGCAAAGTTCTGTGAACCTCTAAATTATTGGAAGATCGCAGAGCTTACAAGGACAACGAAAGCACGATAAAAGGCAGTACGAACATCCGTTCCCCGCGCGTCTGTGGATGCAGATATGCGGGGAGAGGGGGTACACAGAATTGGGAAAGGAATAGAGTCAAAGAGAAATAGATACATTTAAAATAGGATACTGGAATGTAGCAGGATTATTCAGCAAAGACAAACTGGTTTGGAGCTTCTTAAAGGAACTCGATGTGATAGGATTAGTAGAAACGTGGATTGAAGAGAAACAATGGGAAGGATTGAAAGATAAATTGCCGCAAGAATTCTCATGGAAATGTAAATACGCCACCAGAGAGAGAATAAAAGGGAGAGCGATAGGCGGAATTATCACAGGTATAAGAAAGGGTACAGAAGAGGAGGAATCGAACGCGGGAACGGAACATATTCAAGAGAGAAGAATAAAGATACAAAATGAAAAATGGAGAATAATAACAGTGTACAGCAGAGATATGAAGAAGACAAAAGAAGAGCTTGACCAGATAATAGAGGAGAAGGAGGTGGAGAAACTGATAATCGGAGGAGATTTCAATCCAAGAATTGGGCAAGAAGGGGGCGATTTTAGAATAGAAGAAAAGCATGACGTAAGGAGATCAAAAGACAAAGTTAAAAACACAGAGGGAAAGTTGTTATTAGAGATGGTGGAGGAAAAAGGATGGAATATTCTGAACGGGAATATGCAGGGAGATGATAAAGGAGAGTATACATATACGGGACCGAGAGGCAACACGGTAATTGATTATATAATAACAAATGTCGAGGCGAAAGAAGACGTCAAGAAATTCGCAGTGGAAGAAAGAGTTGAGTCAGACCATATGCCTCTGATTGCACAACTATATAGGGGAAATAAAAGGAGAGAACGGGAGGGAAATCAGGAGGAGAGGTGGAGACAGAGAAGAGTCTAGACAGAGGAAGGGAAAAGAGAGTTTCGAATGGAATTAAACAAATTAAACTTTAATAGGACGGAGGTGAATGAAATGGTAGAAGAAATGGTAGGAAAAATAAATAATGCAGTACAGAAAGAAGTAAAAATTAAAAAATGGAAATTGGGCACCTTTAAGGGGGGGTTCTGCTTTGTGGCACCGAAAAGGTAGGTGATATTTGCGAATTTTTTATAAAAAAAACCGTTGAATGGATTTATTTAAAATTTGACAAGTTGATTTACTTGTACTTTGTAGTATTCTATCAAATTTTTATGAGGCCATACAAAAAAAAAAGGGCGTGTGTAGAGCGTCGATTGCAGAATGTTGAAAAAAAAAAACGGCTCGTGCTGGCGTTGAAGAAAAGTGTCCTATGGCTTATCTGAAACACAAAAAGGAATAGGGATTCTTAATCTGCATGAACATGGCTATCTATGGAACTAGAACAATTAAGAAAAATGAAAAATTCTTAAAATGGCAGTCTTTTGAAAAAAAAGTTCAAATTTTGTCCAAAAATCGCAAAGAATTATTTAAATAAAAAAAGAACGGTAACAGATACAGCCATAATCCTAGTTCCATAGATAGACTAACGTTTGCCGAACATGTATGTACAAGGTCGATACCAATAGCTTCATTGGACTTCGAGATTTCTTCAACGCCATGTTGAAAAATGTTGTTTCGAGAAAAACGAGTTTAAAGTTTCATGTTAAATTGGTATAAAAGTACAACTACTTACAATAGTTAAAATCCTCCAGGGCTATAGAGTAGTCCTTCCACTTCTTCATACATCGATTGTTGGTCTGATGCCTCCATTCTTCGGGCAGTTCTCGCCTCCTTGCTTGCGAACGTATGACGCTCCTCAGCCCTGCTTATGCGCTCGGCGTTGCGTTGTTGGGCGTATGCGCTGGATACCAGACCCAGCTTTATGCCCATAACGCCCATTATTTTCAATACGGATGAAAATCCTTCATTATACACACAAGCACTAATAAATGCACAAATTTCTGTGATTTTGGCTGAATTGAATGTATGTTTTGGTGCCATTTGCCAAATAGTGCTATTAAAACTTTCATTAACATTCTGCGTATTCCCACCGAGGCATCGTTCTAGTAATTCTTTGGACGAGAGACTTTCATAAATAGGCCTCAGTACTTCTTGTACTGCATCGGCCAAAGGAGGGGGGTGGTCGAATTCCTCTTCTTTTCCTTCGGCCTCTGCGCGACGCCATTTACACCAGGAATCCGCTCCAGGTGGACAATTCATGTGCATGGGTTTTTCATTTGTTGAGCATTTATGGAAAAATGCAGCCCAAATTTCTTTTTCCATTTCTTCCACGGAATCCGGATGTCTGCGTATCGCCAAACCATAATATTTGGACAAATCGCAAATTAATTTGTCCGTCAACTTTCCACGACCTTTACCACCAATCCCTTTGTTATTTTTTTTTTTTTGCACTTCTGAGTCTTGTCCCCATTCTCTTTTGAACGTGCCCTACGCACCTACTTTTTTTTATTATTACATCTTCGTACGGTTGTGCATTCAAAAGTCCTCTGAAGGTGTGGGAATCGCCGTCACCAATGTAATTGGTGTATTTCGCACCGTGAAGTTCTTCCGATCTTTGGAACATTTGGACGATCCCATCTACTTCCATTTTGCCTGCACTTCCGACATGATTAACACTACACGATTCTGTGTGTTCATCGAGCCATTGCGCATGCTCCTCCGTTCCTATTTAATGTCGATGTAGTGTACAGGCATGACAGTAGCTTGATTTTACTACTAAGTCTAAAACTTTCTTACTGTGTTGTCCAATTATTGTAACTACACCAAGTAACGAGGTAAATCCCCTCTTACTCCAGGAACCATCTCCTGACACGGTCAGTTCTCGGTCTGCATTTCCTGCCTCCATATTCTTCGCTACTTCTTCTTCTCCTGCATTTTTTATTCAAATATCGAAGACTGATTGGACGGCACTGTAAATATTGTCAATCGCTGCATAGTATGCGCTCTTCGACAGTCCACTGCAAATATCCATCATTCCATAAAACATGTTTACTCCTTTGACGCCAATCCCTAAAAGGCGCATCACAAATATCATTCTTCGATTTATTTCGAAGGACTTTCCGCTTATTTTGGGTGACGAGTTTATGTACTTTGTACCACATTCGCAGGTAATCGATAACTGAAATCCTAGTCCTTGTTCGCCTTTTCGGCCAAACTCCACTTCACCATCACATACTTTACACTTTAGAAATTCGCGGATTGCCGAAAAAATTAAATTAAAATGTATGATCGCATACATATGCATTGAATCCACGATAAATTCACAATCGCGACTTTCCCTCAATTTTTTTGATGATGTACTCGCGAACTCCGTTTCGTTTTCCACTGTATACCGATTGCCTTTGAAGCGTCTTTTGGTCAGTTTACTCCCTGGACGACGCCAGCCTGTCTTCCCATGCTTCGTGTCTTTAGACATATTGCTATATAACGACGTGCTTCTCTCGATGTTTGAAAACGGACTGAAACAGAGGGATTCTCCAAGGCATTACTGACCGTATAACGGTCTTCTGCCGAATACATGGGAGTATAGATAGAATAGCTTTCAGAAGGAAAAGGGGACCCCTTTCAACAATAGAAATTTCAGGTAAGGGGACCTCAGGTCAATAAGCGTACCCCAGGTTGTCCATTCATACAGGGACGCACCGCGCGATACGGTATCCCTGCGCACCGCTTCCGCTCGATTCAAGATGCTATAACTTCGTTACTATTTCGAATTTTTCTATAAGCTTTGGAGAGTACGTTTTCAAGGTCCAAATATTTGGAGAAATGCAAAAAAAATCCATTTTTTCGACCCCACAAAGCAGAACCCCCCCTTAAGTGGTGGAATTCGAATTGTACAAAAAAGAAAAGGGAAACCAGGAAAGCATTGAGAAGGTGGAGAAGGGGTAAAGGAGACAAAGAAGACTACCAGAAGAAAAGAAGGGAGTACAAAAAAGTGTGCGAAGATAGGAGAAGGGAATTATAAGAAAATACAGAAAATGAGATAATGCAATTAAAGGGAGAAAATCAAATATGGGAACATATAAATAAACAAAGAAAGTAAAGAATAGGAATCTCCAATAAAATAGATTTAAAAGAATGGAAGGATCACTTTAAAACATTGCTCGAAGGCGTCGACAGTAAAAAAGAAGTAGGAGAGTCGGAAGAAATAAACAACACGGAAGGAGAAGAGGAAGAGGAAATAACAGAAGCAGAAGTAAAAGAACAAATCAGGAAATTAAAAAAGAAGAAAGCAGCAGGGGAAGACAAAATAGAAAATGAAGCCCGGATTTACGGTAACGTGAAAATAGTAAAAGGGATCACAGAAATTTTCAATAAAGTTTGGAAGGGAGAAGGATTCCCGGAGAGTTGGAAAGAAGGGGTGATTTCGCCAATATTCAAAAAAGGAGATAGAGAAAAGGCGAGCAACTACCGGGGGATAACGATCCTAAACACAGCGTACAAAATATATGCTATGGTCCTGCAAAAAGATTAAAAGAGGAATTGGAAAAGAACCACATAATACCAGAAATACAAGCAGGATTCAGGAGCGGTGGGTCGACAACAGATAACATTTTTATTCTGAACTATGTACCTAACAGAGAAATACAGAAAAAAGGTGTATACCTTTTTCGTGGACCTAAGCGCTGTATTTGACAAAGTGGATATAGTAAAACTTCAGACCATCATGAAGAGAAAGGAAATAAGTAAACGCTTGAGGATGAAAATCGGAGAAATTTACAAAGAAACAAGAAATACAATAAAAGTAAACGGAGAAATGTCATCCAAATTCTGGACAACAAAAGGGGTAAGACAGGGATGCCCACTGAGTCCAACATTATTTACAAAATATGTAGCGGATTTGCAGGAAACCATGATGAAAAATCAAGCAGGAGGAGTTGGAGTAGGAAAAGAAAAAATCTGGACTCTAGCATATGCGGACGATATAGCGTTACTAGCAAATGAACCAAAGGATCTTAAGGACATGATACGAAGATTCGGAAAATATCTTGAAAGGAAAGAGTTGCAACTGAACGCAGAGAAATCAAAGGTGCTGATTTTCCATAAAGGAAGAGGAAAGAAGAAGAGAGAAGAATGGAGCTGGCAGGGGCACAGTCTGGAAGAAGTAAAGGAGTTCAAATACTTAGGGTATAATTTCCAGAAAAATGGGAGCAAAGAGATGCATATAAGGGAAGTCATAAAGAAAGCAAGGCAGCAATGGCGCAGATATGGGGAATAGGACAAAGAATGTTCAAGAACAATTTTGAGAGAAGAATGAGAATATTCAGAAGCTTAGTGAAAAGTATCTTGCTGTACGCGTCAGAAATTTGGGGATGGATGGAAGCAGAAAAGGTAGAGAAAATACAGGAGAAATACATAAGGTGGACTTTAGGTTTGGACTTCAATATACCAGCATATTTAATTTTGGAGGAAACAAAAACGGACAAAGTAAGGATAGAAGCGGGAAAAAGAGCAATAAAATATGAGGAGAAAGCGAAACGGCTGAATAAGAATAAAATAGTACAAGAATGCTGGAGGGAAATAGACGCGAAGCAAGCGGAGAAAAAGTCGAAATGGGAGGAAACGAGAGACTCATACTACAGGCAAAAAATGATGGATATCCAAGAAATGGAAATAGAAAGAAGGAGAGGAAGAGAGTTTGCTGAGGAACTAGCGAAAAGAGACAGAGCAGAGCAGGTTCAATGGTAATATGACAGAATACTAGGAGGCAGAACAACGCACATTACACAGAAATCAGGGATAACCAGAAAGCAAATTACCTAAACGGAAACTACAGAGGCAGAGACCAAAGCATGATTGCGGGGAAGCAAGAACTGGAAGGAAGAAAAAGAGATAGTATGCAGACTATGTAATGGGGCTAGAGAGACGCTGGGTCACATGCTACAAGACTGTAAGGAGCTGAAAAGAGAAAATTCAACAATCAGAGGAATACTAAAGGGAGAAGAAGAAGGTGCGGCGCACAGTGGGCAAAAGTAAGGTAGTTTGTTTCAAAATCAAAGAACTTTTGATAGAAATGAGATAGAGCGATGATTTTTATTTAAATTAAAGCTGAAAGATTGCAGAATATGGGGATATTAATGAAATTATGGTGCGAACGTTTTTTACCTTTGAAAATCTGTGTTAAACTTGAAATTTTACAACAAAATTATGTTTTATCCATTACCATGTTCGGTTAGAATTTTTTTTTTGACATGTTGTACATCATTTCCCATAGATTTTGTCGCGCTGATTTCAAATCCGTTCGCAAAATTTGTCTACTCCCTCAGGATTAAGAAAAAAAATCGATTTTTGTGAAAGAAACTAATGAATCATAATTTTTTCGTTGAACGATTTGATAACCCACTGGTTTGAAGGTATATTGTATTTCCATATATTATTACACAATCAAAATAAGAATTTTTAATGTTTATTTTAAAATATTGAATGTTTTACATCTCGTGATCACTTGACGTATCGCTGTCATTGTCGCTGTCATTTGCACATGAATTAAGGTAAGTATTTAATCTTTTTGCCTTACTTCTCATCAACGAATTTTTTAATTTCTGCCGATTCATTATTTTGTTCGTACAACTTTAATCGATTGTTTATTAACATAATTGAAATTTTCGGGTCGGTTAAGTATATTGCTCGATTAAAAACGTCTAACATTCTATTCTTTCGACTATTTTGTCGTGAATGCAATATCATATTTTTCCTATAAAGTTTATGCCAGGATTCATTTGCATCTTCTGAATAGTACACTATTGTAAGAAAGGAACAACAGAGTGAATAATAAACATTGAATGTTGTTTCATTGATTTACAGGTATGCATTGTAATAAAGTAATCCTTACTTTATAAGAGTAGGTAAGCTATGAGAGTTCTGGACCAAATCTGGGCGAGGGGGTGAGGCGGGGCGGGGGGGTACCGGCCGCTGGCGCGGGGGCGAGGTGGTGAGGGGGTACCGCGTGATGGGTGCGGGGGTGAGGTGGGGAGGGGGTACCGCGTTCGTGGGTGAGGGGGTGACGTCACAAGGGAGGAGGATTTCAAGATGGCGTCTCGCGCGCAACCGTTGGCGCTGTAATTCAACACCGATAACTATTCGAGATTAATTAACCTAAATAGCGTAACCATCTCATGAAAGAATGCAACGTCGCGCTCGTATAAACATCCACCGACGAAATGTAATTCAACGCGCTGTCGCGATAACTATTCGAGAACGATTAATCTAAATAGCGCAACTGCCTCGTGAAAGAATGTAACGTCGCGCTTGTATAAACATCCGCAGATGAATATTTTAAAGTTTGGGGCCGGTGTCTTATCACCAACGCTGTAATTCGATATACGTGGTAACGCATCGGACGTATGCTACAACGTGTGTGAGAGAGAGAGGGAGAGAGTGAGAGAGAGAGAGAGAGAGAGAGAGAGAGAGAGAGAGAGAGAGAGATTCAATGGAGTACTCGTGAACCGCATGAGGATAACATTCGAGATGAAAACTTTCGAGTTTTCCCTGGCGTCGAGTAACCGCCAACCAGTCAATGCGGTACTCGTGAATCACGCGAGGATAACATTCGAGGCGAAAACTCTTGAGTTTTCCCAGGCGTCGAGTAACCGCCAACTCGTACTTAAACCGATAGCAAAGTCTAAGGAAACCCTACACCCATGGATATCTGATTTACATCAGACCAGTGTCAGGACCGTCCATACTACCTATCCTAAAATACAATTGTCATTCGCTAAAGGCGGAAAAAACCAGACATCTAGCTAGCAAACCTAGCCCGATTCTTCGGTCGGATCGTCTTTCCAGGGTTACGGTTTATGATCGCATTGTTCTGCGAGTCAGCGGCATGTACAGGTTCGAGGTTGCCACTTACCAC
The DNA here is from genome assembly GCA_944738655.2 of Andrena hattorfiana. NCBI lineage: Eukaryota > Metazoa > Arthropoda > Insecta > Hymenoptera > Andrenidae > Andrena > Andrena hattorfiana. The sequence continues at coordinate 18,430,824 of OX122891.2, read as the reverse complement.
CCGCTGACAGAGCAACTCGACGGAGTGAAAATACTCGAAATTCCCAAAGAAAACGGTACGATGTCGATTGCCTCATGGTCATCCGACAGACAAATACCCACCCCAACGAATGCTTTACGAATAAGTAATTATCCACCGTATTAGTAGGAAAGGATATTATAAATGAATCGTTACAGGTATTAACGTGAAAATCATCCATTTATTAAAACATATACGCGTACTATAGTGGTACATGATTTATATCGCGCAACATGGATTGCATTCCTAACGCTAACAATTCGCAATCAATCAAAAAATGTTGTTCAAAGTGATCGCTTTCGGAAATTAATTTTACATAATCTGTTGGTGCGGTAGCGCTACGTAGAACGTTTACAAACGCGGTATATTTACTAGCTACAGCGTACATATTTTCGGTCAACCAAGTGAACATATGATCGATGCAATGTTCATACGCGAACAGATTTCGCATCGTGACTTCCGTCATGTATAAGGTAACGCGATTATCGGTGATTTTGACGAGTTGATCATTGTGCATGCGCGTGAATTCGATTCGCAAATGATCAATTTCGATGTGGGTCTGGGGTGTTGTTACGTCGTCGCGTAATTTTTGAAGAATGTCAGTCATATTTTGCAGTAGGAGCTTCCACGTAGACATTGAGAAGCTCAACTCGCCACCTTTATTGTCGACTATGGTGATCTCGACGCGGCACGAATCCATGCCAATGCGAATTCCTATCGTGAGCCGTTTATACGCTGTTGAGGTCAACGGGTAATCCCGCCCCAGGATTCGCACGATTGATGGTTTTGGCGTTTTCGTTGTTTTTGACGTTGCGGATCTAGAACTGTAAGAAATGTATACACGGAATTAATACTCGGTTCGCTTGCGTTTACAGTGAAAGAAGTAAGTGAATGAAGTAAGTGAAAAGTGAAAAGTGTATAATAACGCGTACGTACCTCATATTGGACTGTTGATGAGGGTGTTCCTGTTGCTGGCGTTTATTGGGGTCATCACCATTGATGGCGGATGCGTAGGATGAATCGTTGAAGCTACGTTTATACATCTTGATATGCACTATGTACGATTATACTGATCGATGAAGAAATTGACGCGAACGATACTTGTTAGCACTCGAGCGAACGTGGTGTAATGACGTTCACAGGACTGACCATCGTTGCTTTTATACAGATTCACGTACACGTACACACACCAATGTGCAAGAGAATATTGTATCAATGATTGTGATGATCATGGATGTGTTACGGCACAAACATTAATATGAATAGTGCGCGATAAATTCAAATGGCGTGCGCGGCAGATTCAAATAGCGTACGCGCTAAATTCAAGATGCACACGTGTCGCAGAAGAGTCGAAGACGATTCGCGGTGCGAACCATAAAAGTGCACTATAAGCTGGAATAATTAGTATCAAATCATCGAAGGAGAAGAAACTGTGATACGGACGCCCCCACCACACCTACTCCACGACTACCCCTACCCTGCAACGTGCAGGGCTGGCCCTCTAGCCTAGAGAACCGAAATGCATATAAGGACATCGACCGCCACCGCACGAGCTAGTGCGTTTTATAACCGTTTCATAAACATTTTATAAGAAGCATTTTTAAAAAAAAAAACATGTCTGCCTACGATTATGTTCGATCACCAGTGAGGCGTGGGATGAATGCCGCTATGATGCAGCGATGCATCGTAAATATAGTTGTGTAAATTGAATTGGTGCGCGTATTTCATTCGACGATATTATATTGAAGTTGTGCGTTTGTTACAGCAATGGCATGGGGAAATTGAAAGTGCGTGGCTGGAGGAGCGTAATGCCGTGCTCCAAAAAATCGTAAGTATAGTTTTTTTTCTGTTTATGTAAATTTAATTGGTGCGCGCATTCAATTAGGCGGTCTTCTAATGAAGTTGTACATTTGTTATAGCACGAGCGTGATACTGTCATGCGGGCGTGGCGCGCGGAACGGCGGGAGTTGATTAGCCTTCTCGTAAGTGATGTTTCAGAAAAATTATATTGGTTCGCATACACCATTAAACAATGTTTTAGTCGATTCATGTGTTTGTTACAGCACGAACGTGAAAACCAAATGGCAGATTGGACCGTACTGGAGGAGCGTAATGCCATGCTCCAAAAATCGTAAGTATAGTTTTTTTTTTCTGTTTATGTAAATTGAATTGGTGCGCGCATTCAATTAGGCGGTCTTCTAATGAAGTTGTACATTTGTTATAGCACGAGCGTGATACTGTCATGCGGCGTGGGACGCGGAACGGCGGGAGTTGATTAGCCTTCTCGTAAGTGATGTTTCAGAAAAATTATATTGGTTCGCATACACCATTAAACAATTTTTTAGTCGATTCATGTGTTTGTTACAGCACGAACGTGAAAACCAAATGGCGGATTGGACCGTAGAATATCTCGGGACGGTCGGGCGCCTCGTAAGTGATGTTTCGCAAAAATTGTATTGATACGCATACATTAATCGACGTTGTTTTAATCGATTCGCACGTTTGTTTCAGCGTCGAGAAGACACCGAGGCGCACGCGCGGGATGGGGACCTGGATATTATAATCCAACTACTCGTAAGTGATGTTTCGTAAAAATTATATTGGTGCGCACACATCATTCGATGATGTTTTAATCGAGTCATGTGTTTTGTTTCAGCGGCGCGAATACCCGACGAGACGCGATGGACGGATCTGCCGCGAGTTGCGGCGAAAGATTCGGGAGGCTAGACGTACGTGGCGAGATGAAACAATCAACATTGACTTCCTGTCGTTTGAGGGAGACTTTTGGGACTTGCCTCACCTATTTAAGGAGTGAGTATAACTGAATTTTAATTGTTTGGTGTATCGCGCGCTATTACCAACGTTTTATACAATAATAATTTGGTGTTTTTTTTACTGTGTGTTGCAGGACGTAACATCACGCTAGAATTTTTAAAAAAAAATATTTTATCAATTTATATGTTTGCCACCGTAGGTAATATGTATGGGATATAATTTAAAATAAAATGAATATATTTTAAATAAATGTATATATTTTTTTTCTATAAAATAGTGTATATTTATTAATGACCATCCATGCGTGTATGTATACTGAAATTATAAAGTTAGTATTCGCGTATAACAACGTTCGTATGGGATGGGTATTCTTGCTCGCGGGTAAAGGGAGCAGTCTCCGCTGTCGTTGTGCTCGTCTTCGCTGCAGTTCCCATTGCTATACAAAACAAAAAAAATTGTTACATATTCGTTTCTCTACATATAACGCGCAAAGTAGATGCAATGCGTGTGTATGACTCACATTAGGTGCCGCTACGTATATAATTCCATACTTTATGGGCATTCTCCAACGCGCAAACACCGCCGTCGTTGTGAAACGCGCATCGTGAGGTATTCGTTGAAGCCATAGATTTCAGGTTAGGAACGTCGGGATCCACGGTGTCAGGCGTGATACCGCAATAATCATCGTCAACGTCGTAGCCGCCGTCGTCTTCAACGGTTCGAGCGTTGGTAATCTTTTTCCCCTTCGGCTTGTACACATCCCAGATATCCTCGACGATTATGTTCGGCAGTAGTTGCAGCAACCAGGTTTTCTTTTCCGCACCTTTCACGATGGCGAAGTCGATGTTCGCGAGTGCGCTGGCGAGCAGTTCCGGAAGTTTCCAGTATGGAACGCAGCAATCAGACCAGCGGAGACCGTGATGATGCTTCGCGAGCCAGGACGCTTGACATTTCTCGAACGAATTCAGATGATTCCAGAAGTATGGCGGCTCGAAGATCCAGTGGCTGATCGTCGACGTTTCATCGGAATTGCTGCTGCTGCTTGTGCGAATCGCGATCTCTTTCACGACGAAATCACGTTCGGTTTTGAAACCTTGCATGTCGACAACGGCGAACATCGTTATTCGTATAAGTAGTAGCGTCGGTGACGAATCAGTAACTGCGGACTTTGACATCTACATCATCGTTTTAAAACAGTAGCAGTATCCGCAGTAGTAGTAGTAGTATTAGTAGTAGTAATAATAATCGTTCACGCACGCACACTATATTAGTTTGCGTACCACGTTGGTTAAAGGGTTGTATTCGACTATACGATCGTGTATCATCAAACAGTACGCGGTAGTATTAGCGGGAACATTTTCTTTGAATTCGAAATCTATTCGCACGTCCACCGTGACGCTCTTCAACGACTCGTTTTGCCTATAACAATCTATGACCGCGATAGGCGCGTATTTACGGAATTCGATCGCATTCAGCAACGGTTCTCCGTGACCATAGTACGATCGACCGAATTTCGCGTACATATCGTACAGGAGCGCGTATTTATTCTTATCGAAATCCAAGTTCAAGTCGTCGTACGGAAACGCCTCAGAATTTAGATAGAGTCGAAGGTTCGTGAGATTATTCGAATCAAATCTGCTCGCGGATTTATCGGGATAATTCTTTCGATCGGTTTGCGTGCCGAATAACACGTATCGGAGTTTCTCGATTTGCGACGTAGCTTTCACGACCCACGTGTGTTTCGTTGTAGCTTGCAGTAACGGGTACTCGTGCAAGCTCCACGATCGGAAACTCATCGCGATCGACCGGCCGCTTTCCAGGATACGCAGCATCGACAGTTTATTCACTTCCTCCAAAACGACATGGGGCATACGCCACTGCACCTTGCGTATCTCAAGATTCGGCCACGCAGTGGCGGAGGTGCAGTGCATCGCGTTCGTATCGACTCGTGATAGTATAAGGATCAGCTCGTGCCGCGCGTTCATCACGATGTGTTTGTAATCCTCGCAGAATGCTAATAACACGTTCAGGGGTACGCAGAAATTGAAAGCGCCCGAATGAAAAATGTCGTTATCGTAATCGATGGCATAATTCCAACCAGCATTCGCGAGCACTTTGCTTCTATCGGCCGACAACGAAACGTAATTTTTCAACGTGGTAGTGATTCCTGGATTTCGGTAACGATCGATCTCGACACCGTTCAATTCGTATCGAATCTCATCGAACATGAAAGCAACGCAATTATTGTCTAGAACAGCGGTCGCGGACGTTGCCGGACCTGCCGCGTTCTGCGCCGTCAACGTGCCACGACCTTCGATGTAGAGAAAACTTTCGCACGGAAGCGTGTACAGATCTTGCTACTGTATGGGGATTCTTATCTCGTCGCTATTGTCGAACGTCGTGTTGGCGTACGGATTATATGTGTGTAACTCGATCTTCGTGATACGATTGTCGAAGGTTGGCGTATTCGCCACATCCAGAATAATCGACATCGTGGTTGCGTGTCTAATAAGCAACGATGAATCCTAGCGATCGTAGGAAACGTGCGATTCGGCGAGTCAACGGCTTGCTTCTCCTTATGGGTCCTCTTCTTATTGCTCCACCCGTCTTTATTCTTCTACTTTCACCTATCGATAAAGGATCGCGCCGATGACGCGAGACAGAGACGTCAGGAGTAGCAGCGACGATTGATGATTCGTACGTGTGATCTAACACTAACATACTACACACGCACGCATACACGTGCGGTCACGCTACCTATCGCGCGGACGTCGTTGAACGTGCAAACGAATCGTTATTTCTTCGCCGCGAAAATGTATAGGACGATCGTATTGATCGACGATGTGCAGCGTTAGATCGTGTATTGCTCGTGCGACGATCGGCAGGTAAATGACGTGTCGCGGAGTTTCCGATATCTTATATCCCGGCGGCACGCGAGGTGAAAATTCGTGGATAGTGTGTACCGGTTCATCGTTGCTGTACGCGCCGGTAGTTACGTTGCACGTTACTCTGATCACGTTAACGTTTATAATATTCATGGGTACGTCGGACTCGTGCCAGATTCTCGGTATTAAGACGCGATTCGGGAAAAATCCTAACAACGAGCCTACATTGTTGGGTTTCGTAAAGTCTACAAAGAACGAACAGTACATCTCGCTTTTCATGGGGTTGTTGTTAGCTCGTAGCATTAGAGGGTACTTGTCGTCATCGTCGTTCCCGTTATTACCGCGTTTTCGAGGATATCGATCGAGTAATCGTTGCTTCAGATACTCGGCGATAGCGTCTAATTCGTAGGAACCGTGGGGGGTCGTAATGTATTCATGAGTGGCGTCGACGATGGAGTTGTTTTTGGTGTCATAGTTCACGACGAAATAGAATTTATCGTTGCTCGAGTCGATGTTTGGTATCGTGTGAAACGTCTCCAAGTCCGTGAGTCCTAATTCGTATTGACCATCACTCAACTCTATCGGTGGGAAATAATTTACCGTGAGCACGCTGCTGCGACCCGTTAACGTGAGCGTGAACGACATATCATAGATTACACTCGCGAGACGGAGAGAAAGGAAGTGACGCGCGCGTACGAATACTCGGCAATTTATCGATATTATGTGTCTTTATTAAAGAAAATATGGATTGCCATTACTCATGGTTACATTGAAACGAAATCTTAGTACACACAAGACTTTTGCTGTAAAAATTGCATGCATAAGCGACCGCAATTCATCTCGTCGAAACGTTGAAAACGATTGTGATTGTACGTGATCGTTGTACCGCGTCCGAAATAGTGGATCAATTCCGTTGGTGGTCGCAGATTCCCAAAACTATCAAAGTACTGTACTCGTGGTCCACGTTTCGCGTACGCGACCCACGCGTGCCTCGATTCTCGTCCAGATTCACGATATCGCATTCGTTGCTGCGTGCGGGCGTGGGAAGCGTGTCGCGCATAAACACCCCTCGAAAGAACGGAATGCTGGCGCACTCGCGCTCTAATTGCAGGTTCGTCATAGGTTGTTGGTTTATCGCCGCCACCGTCGCCATGCGCCTACGCGATCGGCGTTTTTTTTTTCTTCGTCTGCACTCTTCGTTGGCGCCGCCGTCTCGGGTTCAAGCCCGCGCCTCGCTTGTACGGTGTCAGATGCATCCCTCGCCCTTCCATCGCACGATGATGAAGCAACGTCTCTTCCAGCTGTTTTCGAGACGCCTTCGAATCGTTGACCGCTTTGGTTATACCAGCCGCTCCACCGGCCAATGCCCCGACAGCTGATAAAGCGGGCAATACGAACGGAAAAAATTGAAGAAAGCCACCGCGTTTCGCCACTCGTAGATTACGATGTCGTCGTCGCCGTTGCGGATGTTTCCTTCCAGACTTTCTCTGTTTACATTTCGTCCTTCTCATACCCATGCCGAGTTTAGTCTTAGCCTTCATCGTTGCCCACACTCCAGTCACGGTTGCTTTTTCGCCAAAGGTCGCGTCGTTCGCGAACACTAGTTCTCGCGCTCGTTCGGCTAACGCACGATCAGCCTCGTGTCTTCCCTCTAAATCCTTTCGACGAGAGTACGCGATATCGTGGTCGCGGCACGCTACGTCCAGGGGATTCACACCTTCATCGCCACGAGCCAATTGCTTTAGCAAACGCGTTCCCGGTCCGCAGAACTGATAACCCGGAACGTGTAGTTCGAATGGCAGACGGTTTATGATGCCGTTCACGAGACCCGATCCAGTCTTCTTCTTCTTCAGATTCTTCTTTAGATTCTTCTTCTTCAAATTCTTCTTCTTCTTGTCAGACGTCGCAGTCGTTGATGCTATCATATACATTAGAATAATCACGAAAGCTACTACAATAATAGACGCGTACGCACGCTTCACCGATCACAGTGATAGTGACCTGCGCGACGCGTGCCACGAATATAAATAGTCATCCTTCGTCACACGCGCGCGAGTACCTGAGAAACCCCGCGAACATGCGATTCGCGAAACAGTCGAACGTTATTCGCGTAACCGCGAATCGAATGCTCGAAGATGATAGGGATGCGAGTCGAGCGAACAGACACGGCCCGTTGCTGCCGAATAGCGTGCGAGGTGTGATTTGTGGACCGTCAGGGTGTGGAAAAACGAATGTGCTTTTAAGTATGCTAGAGAGTCCAAACGGTTTGCGTTTCTAGAACGTGTACGTGTACTCGAAATCGTTGCATCAGCCAAAGTATCGTTATCTCGAGCAGGTGTTGTCGTTGGTCGACGGAATCGAATACTTTCCCTACTCGGACAACACTGAGATCGTTCCACCGAGAGACGCTCGGCCCGATTCGATCTTCGTGTTCGACGACGTGGTGTGCGACGAACAGAACGCGATACACGAATACTTCTCTATGGGTCGTCACTCGAACGTGGATTGCTTTTATTTGTGTCAGTCGTACACTAGAATACCTAAACATTTGATCAGGGACAACGCAAATTTTCTCATCCTATTCAAACAAGACGGCACGAACTTGCGCCGCGTGTACAACGATCATGTGAACACAGACATGACGTTCGAGTCGTTCAACGACTTGTGTGCGAGATGTTGGCGTCGACGATACGATTTCGTGGTGATCGATAAGGATAGTTCCATGTACGAAGGTCGGTATCAAAGAGGATTTAACGAGTTCGTCGTAGCTCGCGGACATTAGTAAACCGCGAGTCGTTCATCGAGCAACACGAAATGTCTAACGAACCGACGACGCCGATAACCACGAGCAACGTTGACGCGAAGCATTCGCAAAAACGTCACCAAGGTCATCGACAAAAAGGAATGAAACATCAAAATGGTACGAAACGCCGGGCCGCGGACACAAAGGTGGAAATAGCCAAAGTCAGCGACGTTATACGTAAAAAGTGTTTGGCCCTGAAAATTGGAAAAATGGATACGGAAGCGGCTGTGGATGCGAGCACGCGTCCCATCGTTGAACCGTTGAAACGATTGATCGAGAACGCGTCCGCGTCGAAAACGCACTCAACGCCTCGATCGCGACCCGTGAATAGGAAACACGAATACGATCGACAACAATCATCGAAGAGATTTCAACCCGTCACTCCGTCGATAATCAAGGAACATCCGAATAACCTTCCAGATTCTAATGACGACAACGACGACGACGACGATGACGATGACTACGACGACGCTGACGACGCCGACAACGACAACAACGATGTTGACGAAGTTGTCGATGAAGATAATGTTGTTGATGATGTTATTGATGATGTTGTTGATGATATCGTCGATGAAGACGATGAAAAAATTCCTGATGATGAGTCGTCAGTAAAGGCTTACGATTTGGATATGGTGCGTAAACCCGTCGATGATATCGAAGTGTATATACGGAACGCCAAAGGACCCTTGTCGCGACAATACCTACGACTGTTCTTCACCGACAACAGGAGACTAATCGATGAGGTGTTCGGCGTATACTTGGGGCCCGACGAAGATCTAATGATCGGCGATTCCGTGCTCACCATCGATGCGGACGGCGATGACATTCACGTGAACGGAACGCGATACCCAGGGACTCGGGGTTTGTACAAATTGTTGTTCATGCGAGAACCCAACCAGTAGACGTGCACGGACGCTGATTTTTGCTCGTACCGACGCATCTTGTTGTCGACGCGCATAAGCAAAACCATTCGCCGAGCAAGCGCACGCTAGGTAACAAGGGGTACAAGTATAAGAAAATCATATCCCAGGTGATCGGTGGGGTGCGAACATCGAGTGTCAGACGCGTTAGGGGCAGCGCAGGCGGCGCGGGCACGCGACAAGGTCGAGGATTGCCCATCGACGAATCGATGACGGTCACCGATAACGCGATCGATTACGTGTACTGGGACGATCCGAACGAATTGGTCGATAGGCTTGGATTGCTCGTAGCATCGCGCGCGGCAGGTCACACGGGTCACGATAACGAAATCGCATCCATCGTGGAGGAACTTCGCGAGGACGGGCGCATCTTAAATTGAACGATCCGGTGATCGTCGCGTCAGTAGTGTTCGCGCGCACGCATAGTTATGTCGGTGAACAAGTTTGGCACCTCGTTACGCAATAACAACAATAACAACAACAACAATAACAACGAAGCGGCGATGACAATGACGAGACTATTGTTCTCGGCGGATGAACGCTTTACCCAAAAAATCGAAACGGCTATCGCGAGCGCACGACTGAACGCAGCGTATCAACGATCTCAACTCGAGACGCGAGTACAACGAACGATGTCGGATATCGTTAACGCGCAATTGTCCCAACTAGAGGAAGATTTAAATACCGCGATGGAACGACGCTTCGATCACTTGAAAGACAGACTCGAAGAGTTCACGACGTCGTCGACTGCGATAACAACCACGGATCAATACGAACGAAAAGCAAACGAGGGTCTACGGCGACGATGACGATGATCAATGATGCTGACAATATCGGCTACGACTTCGAAACGACTAATAACGAACGATCGCGAAATACGTGCACCGATTGCGTTTTACGTACGCTCGAGGAACTGATACTAATTCTAACGTCTTTGGAACGTCGCGACCATCCCCGACCACCCGCGAAGCATGAACAAGGAGCGAGTACAACTAGTGAACGAATTACACGCCCCGACTAGACGGAATTTCCCACCGCGTAGCGTCGTGATTCGCGGCTACGATGATTTGTGGCAGGCCGATTTGGTGGAGATGCGTCCGTACGCGAAGCAAAATCGTGGATATCATTACATACTAACGATCATCGATACGTTCAGCAAATACTCGTGGGCCATACCCGTGAAAACGAAAAGTGGACGCGACGTGACCGCGGCGTTCACGACCGTATTGCGGCAGAGCGATAGATGCCCGCGAAATTTACAAACCGACATGGGAAAGGAGTTTTACAACGCGGAGTTTCAACGATGCGCGAAGATGCGCGGGATCAACCACTACTCCACGTACAGCGTGATGAAAGCGTCGATTGTCGAACGTTTCAATCGTACGCTGAAAAACCTCATGTGGAAACAATTCTCCTTGAACGCGTCCTATCGCTGGGTCGACCTGTTACCTGCGCTCGTACGCACCTACAATCATCGCAAGCATCGGACGATCAACGCCCGACCGGTTGACGTGACCCCCGCGACGCGTTTGTCCGTCGCGAATGAACCCCCCTCCCCCTCTGCATCGAAAGGCGTTCGACTCCGCACGAAATTCAACGTCGGTGACAAGGTACGCGTGAACAAGTTCAAGACCCTCTTCGAGAAGGGGTACACTCCGAACTGGTCGACCGAGGTATTCGAAATCGTAACCGTACAACGAACGTTCCCGGTGACGTACATTCTGCGCGATTCCGCGGGAGAGCCGATCTCGGGTGGATTCTACGAGTACGAACGACATTCGGTCGCGAATCCGGACGTCTATCTGGTCGAGAAGATTATTCGTCGCAAGGGGAATCAGGTGTACGTTATGTGGCTTGGATTCGATTCGTCGCGGAACTCGTGGATACGCGACAAGGATATTCTCTGATTCGTTATCGTGCTTGATGTTACTGGAAAAAATAAATGAATGAATAAATACATATAAATATATACATTGTCCGTTTATTCACATTCTTCTCCTCCTCATTCTCATTCTTCTTCTTCGTGCATATATATGCGTACAATTAAGCTTAATAAAGTAGAGAAAAAATATATATATACTAATACGTATAAAATACAATTTTGGTTATATTCTACGCTATACATATATTACATATCCATAAATAAATAAATAACATATACAAAAGAAACGTATATACATAAGTACATGCAAAAAAATACAAACATACAAGCATTCTATACAATGGGATTCTCGAAGGACTCGTCGGGCTCAAGCTCGAGCTCGGGGATTCGATAATGCCCCCACGGAAGGGTGCTGACCCGATCGGTTAAAATATATCGCTTGTCGTCGAATGGACTGAGAGCGTTCTTTTCCCCACTCACGGAATACACCTCGTGCTGGCTGGAACGAATATTATTCTGTCGAATCGTTTTTCGGTAAGATCGCGGAGACAACGAATGTAATCATCGAATTGTATATCGTTCGCGACCACGTGTCTCCGCACACCCTTCACTTTTTTAGTCTCACTCGTAGACCCCACTGCCGCGTTAAACGTTCTAGTCGCGTACATCTTAGACCGTAGTCCGACGAACTCGGTCATCAAGGCGCCGTTGTTCTCATCTTTCATGAGTCCCGGAACCTTTTTGTTTACGCGGGGCATACCGTACGAATTGTCCATCGCGTAATCACTCGTGTCGAATCGGGCGACGTCACGCTTCATCCTTTCATACGCATCCTCGCATTCCACACTATACATTAAACGGTCGGTGTCGGTGTACAGAACCTTACACCGATCACCGAACTCCGCGCGCATATATGCATACTGAAATTCATACAGACAATCCTTCGATACATCGAGCACACTCATACTCACGTATATCGGTTTGCCAAACTTAACTTTCAGTTTACGCATTTCGATTACCACTAACTGCTCCGAGAAGATTGTGCGGCTGTGAAAGTTCGGTTTCGCGATCAGCGCTTCCGCGCCGTAACGACCGTCCCACTACGTCACCAGTCGCACGTCTACGCGATTCCGCACATTTTCCATTGTCTTCCCGTACACCGCGTTATTCATTAATTTAAATAAAGTCTTTTGAAATTCACTCGTGGCTCGCGTCCTCAAACCGGTGTTCAATTGCATATAGTCGCGCAACCAATGCGACTGATCAAATCGTAACACTCGATGAATTCGCGTCACGCGTAAACCGTGTCGGACGCACTGTTTCAGGTAGCGATAATGGATGACGTATCGCTCCTTATCGTCGAGCGTGGCAAGCGCTTAGTCTGTTTTCCTCCTGGCGCGTGCTCGCGCACCGGGCAGAATGGAAGGTCGGCGTGGGCGTCGTGGATCTCCTTGGGATATTCGATGTCTACCTCCAGCAGGTATACCTCAGATACCGAGCGCGGCCACTGTCGCATTGTCCAGCCATCGAAACCCTCCTTTCGGCATAGCCTGCGACATCGCCCAGCCGTACAAGTTGTTGACGTCGAAGTACATTAGATACGTCGACGGCTTCGACTCGTCGTACATCCCCGCAGGCAGGTGCTTCTTGTTAGCTCGCGCGTACCTGTGCAAGCACTGGCTCAAACCGCCGCGTATGCCACGCTCTACGAACAGTAACATGTCCACGTCCGTCAGAAGCTCTAATCGTACGCTGGTGTACTTGAGCACCGCGTCCCACGTTAAACTTGGTAGCGTGCAATAATGCGCGGGATCCAGATCGTAACTCGCGATAGAGTCGGTGCGGAAACTTTCGAATACGTCGGCGAGTAACAGCACATCTGTTTTCAAATACAAATCACTGTACTCGCACAATGTCTGTACGCGAAAAGAGTTCCACATGTTCACGGCGTGCGCGTAATCGTTCAGCTGGTTATAAAACGCTTCGCGGGATGGTAAACGCGTATCGTTCAGTTTGGAGTACGACGATACATAGTCGTACGGGAAGACGCCCTTCCTGGTCAAGAGATCGAACTGATCGTCCGACAGGGATTGAAACTCGCGTCGTAGAATCGCGAGTCGTTCTTTGCCGAGGTCCGAAGCGAGTTTCTCCAGACTAGCGGCCAAGAACTTCAACGAATCTATGAAACGAAACTTCAATCCCCTCTTCCAATCATTGTTCTCGGCGTCGATTCCCTTGACGTGTTTGGTGAACGATATGTACCGCTCCTTCGTCACTGGCAGCAGGTCGATCTGCCCCTCGAACGCGGACGCCAACTCCTTAATCACGAAATACGCGTCGTAGCCTGATAGATTGTGAAACACTATCGGTATCGTGTACGATCTTTGGAACTGCAAGTTACACGACACGTGGGCCGCGCCTCGGTACTCGCCCGTCGAGTAGCAATGGTCGCTTTTTTATTCCCATCGACGAACGGTTGTCCGCACAAGTGACACGCGATTGCTTCGTTAAAACTTTGCCACTGTTTATCCGTCAACGAGTTCATTGGTTTCGCGTTCCGCAACCACGTATACGCATTGTCCGCAAAGTCTCGAAGTTCTTGCGCGAACCATTTCACGCACTCGGTTTCGTGACGATACGCCCGATAACGGCACAGAGACGCGTCGGTGGAGCAATGGTTGTAGTATCCCACGCTGTACGCTCTGTGCTGCTGGTACGCGTACGTCCGACTCCGCTCCGCAGGCTCGACGTCCTCCAGCATGCATTCGAAGTTCGCGTAGACGATGAATGGCACTCGTTCCTTATGTTTGAAATTTTTGAAGTGGAACCATTTATCCTCCGCGGACGGCAATTCGACGGCACACTCGTTCAGACATTGGCAGTCCACGTTGTGCTTCGTCAATTGCCCGGATGAATGGAAGAAGCTGAGACACCTGCGATGATAATAGTATTAATAATAATAATCAAACAAAAAGAATAAATAGTATATCAATTGAAATATTCCATATTTGACTCACCTTTCGCAAACGAATACTTGGCCATTGTGGTTGCCGAGTTGCTTCGATACGAGCCTTGACATGCTTCGAATGCACGTGAAATGATAATGTTGGGAGTCCTTGGGATCCTGCACCAGTAGCAGATTCGCGTGTTTCTCCCGCTTGTCCTCGGTCAAACGCAGAGGCGCGCAGCTTTCGTCGGACCACGCGTACACGTTCACCGACACGTCGTTTAACCTCTCGAACTTCGCCAGCTGGTTCAACGTCACGGGAAGAGTCATATCGTCCGGGCGAAGCACCTCCGAGTAGTGTGGGTACGATGCGACCCTATCCCCATGCGTAGCAGCAGGATATAAACTAGCGACGACTGACCACAAGAAGCAGCACGCATTGTCTCTACTCTTTACGTTCACCACTGCCCTTTTAAGAATGACCTTGCGCGGAAGCGGTACGTCGCAACCGGCTCGAAGTGGATTATGCTTATTAATATTCACTAGAATATTTAGCACAACCTTTAGGGTCCATCCACTGTCACGATCTTGAAACTCTTCGATTGCCACTAATGTGGGAGCGACCACACACTGCGAATACCACTCGCGCACGTTCGATGTCCTGAACAGTATGCGATTTCGTGTCGCGAAACTTTTCATGTCTATATTCGTATTTAACATAAATTCCGCGTTCAGGACCGTATTCACGGCCACACCAGAATGTTCTCTGATAGCGTCTGTCACGCGCGATAGCACCATTCGTCGGGCCCCCTCCAAAAATTGACGCGGATCGATGTAACCCACGTTAGTTACCGCACCAGTCGAAATACGATTCCGAAACGCGGTTTCCACATCCTCCCATACGACCTTAGGTGTCGTCAACCGACCCGAAACCCCGAGTCCTACTCGCGAAAACCGTACCCGCACGATCGTACGTAATGTCTTGATACGCGCGATTAGCGATGCCAGACGCTGCTTCGATGCCATTGACACTCCTTCGCCGCACTGATACTCGATGATGAGTCGCAAGCACGTGTCACACTGATTCACCCAGTCTCGGAATTCCACAACACTGCGTAAAAGTCCGGATATTCGGGACAAAACCCCGTACGTGTCCATGAATACCTCCATGTTTACTTCTTCTGCTTTAATATTCAATTAAAAGGTACGCACTAGCAGGTATGAGTGGTTGATGCAACTCTTCCGCCTGATGCGGTTCTGATCCAAATATCGAAAACTCAGGAGAAGAATGAGGTGTGACGAATGTTGTCGCGAAGATCTTTATTGAACGACTGCGCGACTCTGATTGAATGTACTAATCACCTACCCTAGCCGAGATTCATGAGTCGTTATCGCCCCGAATTCTTTTCTTCGAACTCTCTCACCATCAACGTCTCAATCAGGTGACGTGATGTAGCGCTTGCTCGATGCGTTGCCACGCGTATTGAATTGCAGCTTTCATTATAATGGTGTTTACACCCATCACGGTGGTCTCAATTTTCAAAATACGTTGAGTGATGCCCGAATAATTATCGCGCTATACTTCCGTATGCATGTGATCATGAAGCAGCCACCTTAAAATCAGTGCTCAAATGCTACTGCGGCGGTCAAGACATACGTTACCGCGAGAAACGTTTTAAGAATTTATCATATCTAAGTCGCGTACCTTAAGTGCAATTGCTTCGAAGTGAATCGCTTTTGAAGTGGATTATTTTTGGAAGTGCATAATTTTGAAGGAGACTGCTTTTGAAGGATATCGTCAGTCGTTCAACGCACGGAAATACAAGCGATTATACCGTAAGTTTCCATTATCATATTTTAGTGAATCGTTGTGTTAGTAACTTTCAGAATTATAAGAAAAATTGGTTTCAGATTATGTCATTACCCGTGAATTTGAATCGTCCAGCTTCCGGTACGATCACCTCTGCTGTGATACCGATCCATACCTCTAGCCCGAAAGTATGCGTTACGTGTCAGAATGTTGAGGTTCAAACCGAAGAAATTCGGAATGACATCGTCCACGAGGCTAAAGTTGCTCACGATGGCGATATTTTTTTAAAAGTTTTTCATAATGCTGACACTGCAATTGATGAACCACCGAATGATCATTACGGGGATGAGCAATTTTGGTTGAATCGACATGCTCAGCAGACGTACTTTTTAGATGACGACGATGATGATGATAATAATGTATATGGGAATATATATCAGCGGCATCGTGCGGGTGCTCCACAGAGCGTGGTTTGGCGTAACTGTGTCAATGCCAAAAAGAATAATTTTGACACAGTTTATGCGAATGCAGTATCGGGGTTTTACGCTTGCGATATTGCAATTCAGACTGAGCCCGAGCAAATTGACGATGACGCATTTTATGCCGATGGGGATGTAGTCTGTGAAATCGTCGACGATGTCATTTTTATCGACGACGACGATAGTGCCCTATTTGCTGGCGATGTAGTCGAGTGGGAGAATTAAGTTTAATAAATTATTCAATCTTGAAAATCTTAATATTAATATGTCGGGTTTACTTACCTATCTTCCACCTTCCCTGTAAAGCGATTGCGCTATTTAGATTAATTGTTCTCGAATAGTTATCGCGACAGCGCGTCGAATTATATTTCGTCGACGGATGTTTATACGGAGTGGCGTTGCATTCTTTCGTGAGACGGTTGCACTATTTAGGTTAATTAATATCGAATAGTTATTGGTGTTGAATTACAGCATCCACGTTAGATCCTTTCGCGCCTTATCTTTCGCGCCTGCGCACCGATCCCCGCACGCGTACGAAAATTCCGCGGTAACGACACGTGTCCAAAGTACCTTAAGCATCCGGCAGATGGTATCAATACGAAATGCGCGCGGCGCCATTTAAAATTTGAACATACACCCCCTCGCCCCTGTGGCGTCTCCCTCTTATCCACGAACTCGGTCGACGCCATCTTGAAATCCTCCTCCCTTGTGACGTCACCCCCTCACCCACGAACACGGTACCCCCTCCCCACCTCACCCCCGCACCAATCGCGCGGAAGAGCGCGGTACCCCCTCGAACCTCGCCACCATTTGGTCCAGAACTCTCATAGCTTACCTACTTATAAGCTTTAAAATAATAAAAATCCTCTTTGATTTACAGAGAAACAATTTAGTTTAATTATTTATAATTGTTCCCAAAAAGGGGGGATTAATTGAATAAAAGAACATTATATATATATATATATATATATATATATATATATATAATTTCTCTATTTATATGCCAATCTTCCTCCTCACAGCATAATTCTAAGATTCGACGTTTCCTAAAATGTATCGTGTTTCGTTCATGCGTTCTTCGCACGGTGAAAATGACATCATCACCACGCCCAAGAGCGTAGCACCACAGACGAGGTATAGGATAGACCTATCAACCAATGTATTTTTCTGTCACCGGTTTGGGGGGTCCTAGGACCCCCTTACCATTTTAGTGTCGCATGCAACATTACCGGCGAAGTCTCGAAACAGATTGTAATGCTACGCGTGGTAGGAATTAGAATTCAGCACGAGTATAACTGGGTTATTTTTTAAGTCCAAGCCCGCGATTTACAAATGTTTCTGTTAGAGTAACAATTTAAAAATTGTCTTATGAACATATTCCGTTCAACGGAAGAGAAAGGAGGATGAAAATAAAATGATATCACATTCGCCTTTTAACTTTGCTGTCCTATTCCGGTTTACTTAATGCAAAACAAATTTCATTCGCTTGCAATAACGTAATTTGTAAAAAGAGTGCTTTAATGTTTTTTTAAGAGCACCTGTTGCTCAAACCCACCCATTCATCATGTGTTTGTGCATACATTAATGATGGTCTAAATGATATAATACAGACATATAATAATAAAAAATAATTTTGTTCCTTATTTAATCTACGACACTCAATTTTTTTTAAGTCGGCGCCAGATTTACACAGTGCAAATGATGAGGCGCTGATATAAAAAATTGAGTGTCGTAGATTAAATAAGGCACAAAATTATTTTTTACTTTTTAGCGCATTTTAATTTTTTTAAAGTCGGTTTTAATTATGATTTTCCATTTCTTGGACCGATGCGCCATTATTGTGGCTTTTACACGCAGGTGGCGAAAAAACTCTCCGTACAGGGGTACAGCGCAACGGTCAACCTTGTAACTAAAAATTTTGAAACTGAGACGGGTATGAGACCAGTCGACATTGTTTTCAAATCTCATTACAGTAATCTGGGGTGAGTGGTAAATCGATCATAAAAGCGGAGCGCGCAGCTCGCTTACCTGGGCCGGGAAATTCCCAATAGCTCTTTGCCACGTAAATTTGAAAGAGACCATCCCAAAATTTTCGAAGCATGGGAATCACTGCTGTCCAGCGGTCGCTGGCAACTCTCCGAAGAGATTGCCTTCGTCGGCCGCCGACCATCTCGTTCTTTTGTCGATCTCGACGGGCTCGCCGTCGCGGTTTCGGCCACGTCCAACAATGCGTTTGCAGACCTCAGAATCTATTGTTCTGGTTTTCTTTTCCATAATTTTATCTTTAATGCAGTGTATGCATAGATAAGACTTAAGGGGCAACTAGTAATCAGACGTGTCTTTGATAGTAGCGGTGCTTTAATTTTTTTTCTAAAATTTTTGTGCCTGAATGTTTTAAACTTGTAGCTACTCAACGCCACGCTTATATCGGCTTCCATTAATGCCATTTTTTTGGAATGATGCGCCATTATTGTGGTTTTTACAAGCAGGAGGCGAAAAATCTCTCCGTGCAGGTGTACACCGCCGCGGTAAACCTTGGTAGCTTAAAATTTTGAAATTCAAGACCATTATACTCATTCATCTTTTTCCTTCAGTGTCGGATCTGTATTCGTACTCAGAAAGTTAAAATTCAATGGCCACGACATTCTGGCCTTTTCACTGTACGCTCTCTTGAAATCGGTTGAACGGTAATGCGTACCTTTTTTTACAACCCTGAGGGGTTCTTAGGTAAAAGCTTTCAAACGATGCGGCTCGGGGGTCATAAACGCTAGAGTAGTGACATAAGGACAAAGTCAGCAATAGGCCATTCAGTAATCAGTATGCCAATTTCTATCATAGACGTATCACAAATGGATTACTAGTATTTTTTTTATGAAAATGACACCAAACTTGATAAAATCCTGATTATTTTTAATGACTGTAATGGAAAGTACTTGGAGTAAAGTAATTGAGGAAAGTAATTCTACGTGATCCCGAATTCTACGTGAATTGACACGGAACTGCTACGTGTGCCCAGATCTTAACGTAAGCGATACTTACGCTCGTGTATTTACATCGTAGATGTTTTTTTATAATTTTTAAATCCATTCAATAGTTAATAAGGAGAGAGCCAATCAATTTGCAACGAAACGTAGCGATTTAGGGACCGCGGATCCTAAAAACTACGAATGTAAATTTTACAAAAACGTTTTAATTCATTATTTTCAATGCTTTTTACGTGTCGTAGGATGGGCACTGTTTGGGAATGAAATTAGTTCCCCACGCCGCCACACTCATTCTCATAGCAGCACCTCGCGGACCGCGATACAGCGCTGCTGATCGACGAGCGAGCCGCCCGCCAGCGCCTATCGATCGACCAATCATCGAAGATCGATAGGCCAATCAGCGCTCCGCATTAAAGATCCAGGGGATCGGAGAAGACGCGCTAGCGGAAGTCAGCCATTTTTGATAACTCTCTTGTATCTCTTTGCCTGTAACGGTCGTGTGAACGTGTAGCGCATTTTTCACACATTCTATTTGCTCATCTCACGCTCAAGCAACGCTAAATCTCAATGTGTATTCTTGTAGAGAATAGTTCTCATCTCATTGAACACTCACGCGTCGCCAATTAATATAATTGTGTGCAAGCCTCGTGGCTGCGCCACGTGGTATCATCTCGTCTCATCTGTTCACGGTGCCCATAGTTTTTAATACAAATTCTCTGTGACGCCAGTGACGAACTTTCTCATCCGTTTGTTACTACATTTCAATAAATTGACGAAGTGATCTCACCGAAAACTGTGCATTCATAAACATAACCTGTCATAGGTTCCTCTGACACTCACTCCCCGTTATCATCACAAACAGGCACCGTCTATTTAGACACGCGCTATGTGCAGAGATTTGCGGGAATGTTAGTAATAGCGTCAATTTTTAATATTTTTCGGCGTACGACACGTGAAAATATTAGTTAAATGTTCCACTACATGTAAAATACTAACAATCAATTTCATCTTGCAATTTATAGTTTGTACAAGCTCTCAAGAAGTGCCATATTGCAGTGTCATATAGGCTCCTGATCCCGGAAATAGATTTTCAGAGAGAAATCCGGCGTGAGTCGTTGACAAACCGAGCCAAAGCGCAGCTTAGCGAAAGCCCGCCCTCTATGTTAAACTCTCACTCTAAACAAGTCACATGTATACAAGCACGCACACATCATTCAGTATTTCAACACATTTCAGAGTAGTTCTTGAGTTGGACGCTGTTCATGAACAGAGGTCGCTAAATTCAGTCCTCAAATTATGGGTCGGTAACACAGTTTGGGTGGTGACACGAAGTCCCATAAGGTGATAGGTCTATTCCATACCTCGTCTGTGGTAGCACTTTACCTGCGGTTCCCCCCACTCCGCCCATCTCTATGACGTCATCCGCCGCCCGCCACGTTATATTTTCTCTGATCTTGAAACTGAAATTTGGATTTCAAGGTCGGGGGAGGGGTGGAGGCAATGGCCTTGAAACTCAATTTTGGGTTGGAACCCCCCTTGCCATACTACTCGAGTGCTAAACCAATCATAAAAGCGGAGCGCGCGGCTCGCTTACCTGGGCCGGGAAATTCCGCACAGCTCTTTGCGACGATAATTTGAAAGAGACCATCCTAAATTTTTCGAAGGTCGGGCATCACTGCTATCAGTCGCTGGCAACCCTCCGAACGCCGGGCCGGTGAATGGTTCTAGTGGAATGCGTCCGTGAGGCGGTTTTGCCATTTTCATCTGTTCGCGCGCGCGTAGGTTGCAGTTTTAACGCATGTCTTTACACCAATTCGTGTAAAGAGATGGCGACCGTTTCATCCTAAAAGAGGCCGAGGTCCTTATCTCGTCATATTTGTGTTGATCTCGATTTTACAGCCATCCTGCTGTGCAAAGGTGGCAACATGCCATGATGTTTCAACGCATGTTTATACTCGAGAAATAAAGAATGCGTCTTTAATTTGAAGGGAGTACGACGTAGGCGGGACCACGCGCAGTCAGCGGACTACATACCTATCCCTTTTATTCCTGTGTCCATCCGCAAGCCAGGTTGTCACCTTTGCACAGCAGGGTGCTTATCAAATCGAGATCAACACAAATGTAAATACGGATGTTTACATAGAATTCTTCAATTTCGACTTTTTAGCAAAAACTAAATACACTATATTGAACTCGCTAAGCGTAGGGAACAGGAACCGCAGGTATACATTATCATAAAGGATGCAAAATTTTATTATATTTCGGGCCTAATGGAACCACTTGTTTCCGAAGAACTAGCCAGGTTGATCGGCAAGAGCGTCTCATCAGAGTCGCGGTTTATGATTTCGCACTTCGACGGTTGGCAACGGTGAGTACGGGTACGAAATCACCATACACCTATACCTATCATCCGCTAACAAAGCAATATATGGATTAACGAAAAGGCCGCTTTTTATTGTATTTTCAAATTTTATATTTGGGCCTTTATATTGTGTTCTGTATTTTGCCTTTATGCTGTGTCCTTAATTATCCCAAACGAAGCGGACCCTGGAAGGTGACAGTTGAGGGCGAAGCCTAAATTCATATATCGTTTATAGTCGGAAATTCCGTATTTTCGAAGGCGGCATCGACAACATCTGGTTGCCAGATTTCCAAAGGGCAATCTCTTGATTCTTACGTACTTACGAGGTTCTTACGTACCTTTCCTCCATACCAAAATTATGTCACGTCCCAGGTGGAGGTCTTTAGGACGATGGCATAGTGGGGTTATATGGGAAGGTTTTGGTACGAAGGCGAGCTTCGTGGTACAAGGGAAGAAGGGGATTCAGACGCGAATGCCAGATTCGTGGCACTGAGGGTTGGAGGAAATTCGTACCTTCGTCGTCTTTAACAATTTATATATTATTCGCTGCGAACAAAAGCGCGACTTTTCATTATTTCGCGGGTGTCCGTGGAAACAGTAAACAGCTGGATATTTCCTAACTTATTTGAGATTCAGCCCCACTGTACAATATAGAGTACAGGTTTACTCCATTATTGACAAATATTGGCAAATTTTTGTTTCGCAGTTGCGAGGACAAATATACATAATGCTTATATATCAGAAAATAAATTTGCTGGGAAGGTTCCGGAAGGTAACTAAAAAGCCGATAATTACTGATATTGTTTCAATGGGTTTCTTATGGAAAAAACTATATGTAACTAATTATTTGCTATTGCTTACCAGAAACGATACTACTCATTTCGGTAGCCCCCAAAATTTGTCTCTTTTATATCACCAAATTTTAAAAGACTCGATTTAAACTTTTCCAGAAAATAAACATACAAACTATTACACGTGTTTACACACCGAACACAGAAGTAGCCGCCACGGTATTTTTCCCTTTTTTAGCAGCTCATATTATTAGCTTACAAGAAATATATAACAAAACATAATCCCATAACTGTTGAATTCTACCTTGTTTCCTCATTTTTCGGATTTTATCCCACTGTGACGATGGATCACGGTGCGGCCAGTCGTTACTGCTTTTAAAGGAGTCGACCGGTTTGCCGCCGCGGCGAGCCGCAGGCTAGGAGATTCCGCCATAAAGGCAATAGAAGACACTCATCGCATTTTGTTGCGTCAAGAGTAGAATATAAATATATATGTATATATTTGGCAATATATATATATATATATATATATATATATATATATATATGTATTAAAAGTGCGGCTAGGAAAACAGATGCATGAAGAACTGTGCTCGGGGTTTGACCGCCGGCCATCGCTGCCAATCGCAGCTACGAAATCCCACCGTTATTAGCGGTGGTACCTTGACAAAGTAGGGGTACCCGGGGGTGACATGTAGTTACAAGAATCCTAGAATCATTCTTGTGACGGCAATCACCAAGAGAGCATCGCAAAAAGATTGGAAAACGTTTTAAAAATTTAACCTATTACTCATAGTCAAGTTTCATCTTCTTACTAATTATTTTTGTTACATTATTAAATTTAGTTTAGTGTAACATAATTCAAGTTTAGTGTAAAACAGTTAAAATTTACTGCAATATAAACATTTCAAAATGAGTGACACCGAGTGTGAAGTGCAGAACTTTTCAATTGCGAGTGCAGTTTACCCGTCGACGTCGACTTCGAGCGAAGGCTTAGGTGGGGAACAGCAAGTTCCAACTATATTGAAGTGGAAATACTTCTAAATTGTGGCTGAGAAATCTACTGACAAATCCTTTACTGGTTTGTATCAGTTCTGTTTGCCCGAACGGAAATAAATCAAGGGACAAATATCGTCCACATCTAATTTTCGCTCCCACTTGAAGCAGAAATATTCTACCGAGTTTGATGAGTACTGTTCCGAATCAGCAGCGACAAAGCGAAGGACGTGCGGAAGTCGTGCAGAACCAGCAAAAGGGGGTCAGACACAATTTGAATTAGATGTCGCGAGGTATGTCATCAATTCAATGATTACTTGATTACGAACAATGATACTTTCGCCAAATTTTTATAAATCTCTATCTTGGTGCCACTATCAATGCAATCAGTCGACGTAAACTGGGGAGAACTGTAAATCAAATATACGTAGATGATATATGAAACTTGAGTTGGAGATCGCTGAATTTGTCTGCACCACTGCAAACATTTGGTCGGGAAGGCGACGGAGCTTTTTCGGCGTTACAGCCCATTGGATTTCTCCAAATTTGAAGAGAGAATCAAGCTTGCCGTCGTTTTTCTGGGGTACACTGTTTTGACAAAATAAAAGATCTTCTGCTCAATATTCATGCCGAATTTGGATTGAGCAGTGACAAAATTGTTGCAACCATCACTGACAATGCCAGCAATTTTTCAAAGGCGTTTAGAACATTCGGCGTGGAGTAATCAATCATTACGCCCGAAAATGAAGAATATTGCACAACTTTTTCCTGCCCTGATTCGTCTACCGAAGAGGAAGAGGAAGAAGAAGAAGCTGCAATTAATATAAATTGCATTACTCCTTTATTACCCCGTCATATCCGATGTTCAGCATTCACGTTGAATGTGTGCATCACATCGGATATGATGCAAATGATTAAAAAAAACAAGGGTTGTCTACTTTGCACGGTGAAGTGATGCAAAAGTGCAATATGCTGTGGAAAGCAGCGATAAAGCCGAAATCCGCCAAAATAATGGAGAAAATAATTGATCGTACCTTAAAACGACCAGGCGAAACACGCGGAATTCTTTATACGATTCCCTACAACACATCATACAAGTTAAGGGCAAGATTAATGAATTAGGGAAATATTTAGGTTTCAAAAGTAACCTAACAGAAATTGATTTTACATATTTAGAGGAGCATCTAAAATGCAGGATGCCAATTGCAGAAGCAATAGATATTTTGCAAGGCGACAACATTTTCTATGGAACACTGCTACCATGTTTGGTAACGTTGAAAAAGAAATTAATCGGACTAACAGAAGCTGATTTGAAATTTTGCAAACCCATTACTACATGCCTTCTTGAGAGTTTAAAAACACGATTCGAAAACTATCTCGACTTATTCACGCAGGAATCAGATTATGCTGCTCTGGCAGCACTAACCCATCCAAAATTTAAGAATAGATGATTGGGGTGCATTCCTGAATACCATCGGAAAAAGTTACTGGACCTCTTAAAAGATGCTGTAACTAAAGAAATTAGATGCAACAGGGAATATATTATAAATACACCACCCATATTGTCTAATAAAGACAAGTTTTTTCATTTCGATAATGGCATTGTGGAAACCATGGCTGCAGGATATTCTTCGATAGCAGAACTTGAAGTGAGTACTTTTTATCATTCAATAAATACCTACGTAATGGAACATACGTATTTTAAATTTTTTGATATTTTACTTACAGGTATTACACTTTTTTCAAGAAGGAAGTACTGAGTACACCATTTTGGACAAATATTCCGCCGTAAAAAAGATGTTTTTAAGGTATAATACTCCGCTGCCGTAGTCGACTCCTGTAGAAAGGCTATTCTCATATGCAACAATGACGAATTCGCCGAAATGCAATAAACTGTCGGATAACATGTTCGAAAGGAGAGTACTTTTGAAAGCCAATCAAAAGAATTACAAATTGGATTGATCCTCTCCAGAAAGGGGAGACCACTTCCTGGTGCGAGCGAGGATGACGATTTTTTTACAACATTATTCGGAAATATAGAACATAACATTAATATGTACCTAAGTTAGTTTTTTATATATGTATGTATTGTTTATAACTGTAAAATATTTAATCGACGGTGCTGATGCTCCTACGAACAGTTTGTTCATACTTTGAATGCATAAAACAAGCACTGACCTAATAGTAACCGCAAAAGATAAATAAAAATGTGAAATACATATGTATTATAGCGGACTGTAGGCCGGGAGAAAGTTTTATTTATTTCCTAGGCCTAAAACGGTCGGTTGCTCGAGTGCCTACTGCGGGTGGTCGAGCTTGGGGGCTAGGGCAATAAAAGTGACGACTCCCAGAGCCTCCAGTGAAATCCTAAGGACAGCGTGTCCTCTTTCACAGCGTTGGGGCGCGTGGGAAATTTGTTTTCCCCGTCTGTTAATTTTCGGGCGTTCGTCAAAAGCCGACGAAAAGGGCAGAACCTTACGAGACTTCGTACCGAACGCTTCGTGCTCCTTAGACATTTCATTTCTACAAGCAACTTGTATTCCCTTCGTTAGTTGTTAAATATATGTGGTTAATTGTTACGTATATATCGTGCCTCATTTAACATTCACATCCCCAGTATCTAAAGTGTAATGCATCCAATGATACGGTGTATACAATTACTGCCTGGCGCAATCCCTACATTCCTTATACTTACTCAACCCCCTTCCCCGACGTTACATTCACCCCCCCCCCCTCTCTCTCTCTCTCTCTCTCTCTCTCTCTCTCTCTCTCTCTCTCTCTCTCTCCCTCTCTCCCTCTCTCCCTCTCTCCGTCAAGAAGTATTTTAGTTATTAGAATTACCTAGTAATTCAGTTTGTAAGTGCAATTAAATTAGACGTCAATAAAATCATATACAGTGTAGATCACTCTATTTTGCTCCATAAATTGTCTTCTTGGGGTTTTTATGGGCCCCTTCTAGCGTGTTTTAGTGGCTATCTCTCATCTCGGGAGCAGATAGTTAAGGTATCTGCCAATAGTGTCCCCTCGGGCGTTCCTCAGGGGTCTCATCTTGGTCCGTTGTTGTTTAATATATTCATTAACGATCTCGCTGAAGTATTTGAAGTATCTATATTTCTTTTGTACGCGGATGACCTTAAGGTATTTGGAATAATCCAGTGCCGTCAGGATGCGGTCAATATGCAGGGCGATCTTGATAGGTTCGGGCAATGGTGCTTAAATAATAATCTAAGGCTCCACAACTCTAAGTGTATGGTGCTCAGGGCCGTGCGTGGGGGGCACTGCGTGAAATTTCCATATCAATTGGCAGGGGATACTCTCTGTGAGGTGTCTGAAGATGTAGATCTGGGGGTTTCGATGAAGCCGTGCTGTGACTTTAGAAATCACTACATGCGATGTACGGCGAAGGCAATGAGTGCCCTTGGATTCCTTTCCAGGTTCGCAGAACACTTTAGGAATGTTGAGGCACTTAAGCTCTTGTACGTTGCTCTTGTGAGACTGCATCTTGAATATGCGTCAGTTATCTGGAATCCGGTGCACACCAAATATATTAACATGATCGAGAGGGTTCAGCATAAATTTTTGAGATTCGCTGCTCGTACTTTAGGGTGTCCTATGGATCGTGTTGACCATGATCACGGCCCTATAATGGCCTCATTGAACATTGCTACTCTCGCGGATCGGAAACAAAGCGCGGATATGTTTTTCCTATTCAAGGTCTTAAATGGTCACTTTGACTGTCCCGATTTGGTAGCCACCGTTTCCTTTATCGCGCCGCAAAGGGTATTGCGACCTAGGCCTTTGTTCGACTCGAGGACACCCCGTTATCGCCACTACTCGGTTGACCCCATGAATCACGCCATGGCTGTTGCCAATCAGCATTTTAATGGTATCGACCTGTTTTTTGGGTCTTTAGAATCGTTCCGGGCACTAGTTTATAGGCAATCTGGTCACTTACGGGGCCATGAGTCATGAGCCATGAGTTCATGATTAAGTATAAGATTTAGTTTAAATTAAGATAATTTGTGAGACTGTGTTAGTTCGATTGGTTGTACATTTCTGGAAACTATGGGATTTTCCCGTTTATAATAATAATAATAATAATAATAATAATAATAATAATAATAATAATAATTAATTTTAAGTAACACTGTTCGAAAAAATTTAACTTTTTTGAGACTTACAACATTCAATAGCCGTTTCTTATACATTTTTGTGCGTCAATTACGAATTCGCAAACCAGGGATCCGAACCGCCCCGTAACCCTAACTCTAACCCGGTTAACCAAGGAAGGTTTCTGTAACGGCTCTTAAAATTATTTAATTAACTGAACGGTTCTTATAATTCTAGAAATAGCAAAGTAATCGGGTTAACCCGCTACGAGCGGGTTACTAGTAAAATAAGACAATCTAGTCTGGACTAGACAGTCACTTAAGGCAAATGAAAACACAATGTTTAAAATATGCGAGTATATAATCCATTTTAGAGGGTTCTTGGAAACGGAATTTATACTTTATTTCTTAAACTTCAAGAATTACTTAGCAGCAATATCTTCTAGAGCCGTATACGCGTTTCGCCTTATAGCTTCCATTGTTTAATATATTCTAATATTTTAATATTTTCGATACCTTCGCTATAGATTATAGGCAAAGGCACCGTCATCTGGTCGACAGTCGGCCTCGTCCGTGCATCAGATAGGGGAGACGGGGACTAAATGTAACAGGGGCAGGTTGTTGCAAAGCAGTTTAAATTTTTGTCGCTTGGACTATCAGTTCGACGGTGAAGTGGCTTATGTGTTTCAACCATGCACGGTTGAGCATGGTGTTTTTTTTTGTAGTCGGTCCATGCGTTCCCACGTTATTACAAGTTTTTGTGTTTTCGATACTAATAGTAATTTTCCTCTTTCAATGTATTTTTCTTCACAATGTAGGTAAATTAATATTACCACGTTTGAATCAGTGATCCTTTAGCTACAGATTCCGGTTAGCTACAGATTACAGTTAACCGGGGCAAGTTGTTACACAAGACAAGGGTAACATGTTGTTACACAAGACAAGGGTAACATGTTGTTACAACGAAAAGGGGGCGGAGCATGTTGTTACATTGTATTTAGTAATTAATTTATTAATTCAACCCTTTAGTTACCACGAATCAATGTAGTAGCTTCCCGCTATTCAAACCTTATTGAAATCGGTCGAAATAGTACAAGATTTTATTTAAGATTATTATTTTGTATATGATAAGTGTCTTTCCTTGTTTTAGACCATTATTTAGAAAAATGGAAGAACGAAGAAGAGTTGAAATAGAACAGTGGCTAGAGGAAGAAAGTGAAGTAGGAGGGTCTTCGGAAGAGGAGGGAGAAGATGCAGATAACTGCACCAATAGCAATCATGACAGCCAGAGCGAAATCGAGGTGGAATCTGATGCTGAAGAAGCAGAAGTAGAAGAGGAAGAAACAAGCAGAGACCACTTTAAAAGTCGGCACAATAAAGCACCTATCTTGAAGTGGCAAAAAACTCCACCAAATGGAGCCCTCAGGACCAGAACCCATAATATTCTTTTGCATCTTCCCGGCGTCAGACAAATGGCAAGAAATGCAAAATCGCATATGGAGTGCTTTTCACTTTTTTTTTATGAAGCAGTATTGAACTTGCTTGTTTCCAGCACGAACGTTTACATAGAAAAAATTAGAATAAAATTCAAACGCGAAAGAGATGCCAAAGATGTAACGACGGACGAAATGAAAGCTTTTATAGGACTTTTGATCATGGCAGGTGTAATTGCGAGCATCTCATCTTCATTATTTGGATTTGTGGGCTGTTGACAAAACGGGTGCCGAGATGTTCCGGAGTACGATGTCGTACAAGCGATTTTTGTGTATTTTACGCTGTTTACGCTTGGACGATGTTCCAACTAGAACCGACAGAGTCAAAGAAGATCATCTTGCACCGGTCAGAGAGTTTAGTACCATGTTGGAAGATCAATTTCAGAAAGTCTACTCTTTGGGAGAGAATGTGACAATCGACGAGACTCTTGTTGGATTCAGGGGCAGATTCAAAGGCAAAGTTTATATGCCAAATAAAGCGAATAAATATGGTATAAAGGTATCTGCGTGAAGTTAGCCCCCCTATTTTCGAAAACTTACAATTTTTTTGTTGTACCAGTTTGTACTAGGTTTTTACCGCGTTGTACCGTAGCGCGTTTTCAAAAATTCGAAACTGTTTTCGGGAAAATGAGAAAAAACAATTTTCAGGCTAGCCCCCCTTTTTTGGAAATTACGAATTTTTGCAATTGTACCGCATTGTACTAGTTGTACCGAACATTGTACCGATCGTATAAATTGTTTAACTCGTTTGGATTCTGAGAAAAATCGAAATAACAAAAGTGTCGATTCGTACTACAGAGAAAAAAAAAATTTGCGAAAAATTAAAAACTCGTGGTTGCACCAGTTTGTACTAGGTTTGTACCGCGTTTTACCGTTCGAAGAAATTGTATAACTCTTTTTGTTTCCGAGAAAAATCCAAATAACCAAAGTGTCGAGTCGTACTACAGAGAAAAAAAAGTTGCGAAAAATTAAAAACTCGTGGTTGTACTAGTTTGTACAAGGATTGTACCGCGTTGTACCGTTCGTAGAAATTGTTTAACACCTTCCGTTTCCGAGAAAAGTCGAAATAACCAAAGTGTCGAGTCGTACTACTGAGAAAAAAAGTTGCGAAAAATTAAAAACTCGTGGTTGCACCAGTTTGTACTAGATTTGTACCGCGTTGTACCGTTCGTAGATATTGTTTAACTCTTTTCGTTTCCGAGAAAAATCCAAATAACTAAAGTGTCTAGTCGTACTACTGGGGAAAAAATTAGCGAAAAAATTAAAAATTCGTGGTTGTACCAGTTTCTACTAGATTTGTACAGAGGTCTGTGAAGTTAGCACCCCAAATGCGATTTTTTAAAAAAAACTCGATGGCATGCGTTTGTCCATCGTTTGCCCACGTTTGCCCATAAAAAATTTTCGTTTGCCCACCCACCAAAAAAAAGGTATGGACAAAAAAAAATTTTTTCACCAGCACCCCCATGAAAACTTTTTAATGATTTGACAGTGGGAAATGATTGTCTATCGTTTGCCCACGTTTGCCCACCCAAAATTTTCGTAGGCAAACCATTACAAAAAAAGTTATGAACAAATTAAAAATTTCGTCATCCGCACCCTCCATGAACATTTTTCAATTTTTTACAAGTAGGATACGATTGTGCGCGATCTGGCCACGTTTGCCCACTAAATGATTTCGTTTGCCCACCCTCCAGAATCGAATTATTAATAAAAATCACGAAGAGAAGGGTACTGGTGAAGCGATTGCGTTAAAGTTCGATTTTTTCCAAAATATTATCAAAATCGTTCTTTCAACGATGCAGTCCGTTAGTTTAGATGTAGAAGAGATTTGCCCACCCAATAATTTCGTATGCCCACCCTTCAGAATTGAATTAAAAAATAAAAACCGCTAAAAGAAGGCTCCTTGTGAAGCGATCGCGTTAAAGTTCGATTTTTTTCGAAAATATTATCAAAATCGTTCTTTCAACGATGCAGACCGTTAGTTTAGATGTAGAAGAGATTTGCCCACCCAATGATTTCGTTGGCCCAAGAATGGAATTATTAATCATTTCTAACGTAAAAGTTTAAGGTATTTGGTGACAACTTACATAAATTTTTGCAGATTCTTTATCCCACACTTTATCCAAACGACACTTCAATTTATAACTCTGCTTGAATACTTCACACTTTTCACACTTCTGCACTATGCCCGGAATAACACCAGAGTGTGTCAGTGCTTTCCTAGGCATTTTTCACTAATTACTACAATGAAATCGCAAAACGGAAAATAATATAATCTTCTCATAATTACTTTACAAGCCGTAAATGAACGCACGATCGTGCAAGAGCTGCGTCTGAAAACTGACTGACTTTCGTGCGTCGTTGGAAAGATTTCGAGGGTATCGCAGACATCTGTTTGACACCCTGTTACAGGGTGTCCCTGTTACAGCACATAAAATCTATTGAAAATCTCTCGAAATTGGAACGTGCTGCAATTAAACACACCAACGAAAAAATTGCACTGCTGACTACTGAAGAAAGACATGAAAAACACAGAAAAATTGATTCACGTGATTTTGGCGAAAATGTGCAGGACGCTACGGATACTTGTGAGTATTTAAAGGAACAAGAAAATTGGAAAGGATTAAATATTGAAGTGAAATCAAGTAAATCAAAAGATTTACAAGTGGACAACGATGAAAATATAGAAAATCGAAGTCCAACCGCAGATGTAGAAAAAAGCAATACATTGAATGTAATACAGAAGCCCTTAATCAACAAAAAAAATACTCCTAGAGGGAAATATTTAACTCCATGCCCAGACATTCACCTCACATATGACAGGCCATTAAGGAAAAGAAGAAATGAAATATTAAGAAATGGAAACAACTGTAATTTGGTTAATCTTAATGGCGAAAAAATATATATTAAAAACGCGTGTGCGTTCGACTCATTGGTTGATGTATTCACCAGTGGGTATTGCAACTATAGTACATTCAAGAACTGGATCAATGAAAATTCAGACAATATATTTTTTATGTTCGTCAAAAAATATGCTATGGAGAATATTAACAACTCCGTGTATGAAGAGCGAGGAGCAATTTTATGTACAATATTTGAAATTCGCAATAATATTGTAGATTGTACTACAAGTCCCAATTGGCTATTTTCAAAACTTGTAACAGACGTTTGCAGTGTCGAAGAAAATAGAATCTGCGGCAAATGTAAAGTACATTTGAGAAAATTGTTTGTAGTAGATTTTATTAGTACAAACACAACTGAAGATTTTAAACAAAATTTTCTTCATTTTGTTGCGCAATTCTTCAGTACACAAACAGTCACGTGTAAAACATGTCAATCAGCAGTGCAATTAAAGAGAGAAGCAAAATCATATGTGGTTATAGACCCCGAAATCTTTTTGCAACAAAATAAAATGAAATATCCGAATGGAATAGTTTTAAACAGCATCCCAGAAAAATTTCAAATTGAAGATGCGATATACATTTTAAGTGGCATCGTATGTCATAGCCCAGGACATTTTACAGCTTACTGCCGTAATACAGCAGGAATATGGACATTACACAATGACGGTAGTCAAAAGTTGCGGACAATTACAAATCCACAAAGGGTAAAAATAAATCCGTCAACAATAATATTTATAAAAATATAAAAATTCTGATAATACTATAATTAATCAGAATATATGGTAATGGTATTTCACAATAATACAACTATTGAATTGGTGCGGCGTCGACAGCGGTTGAAAGTGCAGGAACACTGACTGCGTCACAATTATTAGCAATAGGACTTTTCCTCGCGGATCATGCGATCACGCGAGAGGATCGACGCCGCCGTAACTTTCCCAAAAAAGGGACGAAGAAAATAATAAATTTAATTCACCCTTTAATTTTTTTAGATACATTTCTAAGTTCATAGGAGCAGACAGACAGAAGACAGATAGATAGTGTCGGTTTATAAAGATCCAACTGACGCGCTGCGCCTCAGAGTTTCCTCTATAGGTAGCAGCAATTTAAACCAAGCAGGATGGTGTGACCTGACTCCTATCGAAGAACCACGGGAAGGGCGGAAAACAGTAAGGAAGTTGAAGACCACTCTTGACTCGATGGACCGTACGAAATTTTGCTATAGGGTAGGCCGTGAGGTCACGAATTATACAGACAGAAGACAGCTACAAGAAAAGATACAGATGCGGATCTACGTTGCAAATTATTTGCATACCATATTTCAGGTAATATTTGACATCTTATGAATCTCTGGTAAAATTTTGTACGCTTATAATACAACTATTAACCATTTCCATTACAAAATGTGTTACAGATCCAGAAATATTAAGAATGCAATCTTAGATTCACAAACAACCTCAGTTGATGATTGATGAAAATATGTGATATAAATAATTAATACAATTACTTAATTAGAACAATAAGGTTTAAATAAACTGCTAAACTGTATACAACAACAAAAGATATTTGTAAAGAAGTATTAGATGTCCCAATTACTGCCAGTGTCCATATTATTGCCATTTAATTTATTGTAGTTAATAAAAACGTTCTGCAACGTCGAATATACAGTATATACTAGGGTGCTCCTTATTTTTGGACTTTTGAAAAATGACCGCGGCACCCTGTCATAAGATTTTCTACCCGAAAATATGAACTAGTATTTTTTTATTTAATTTTTGGAAAGTTTTTAGAGGTCGCTACCAGCAGTCAAACTTTCAGAAAAAGCATTGTATGGCCACTTCAACTATATGTAGGAATGATTATGAAGTTTATTGTGTATATTAAAAGAAGAAATATAGATACATAAGGAAAACATAGAAAATACACGTCTTTCGTCAGCTACGTCTTTTCCGCCACTGACTCGCGCGAGCGTTACATGTCTCGTCTTGCCCGGCGCGGCGCGACGTTACGCTATTTCTCCCCGTGCTTCCAGCGGTCAGGCGCGGCATTGCGATATTTCTCGAAAGCGCGTGTAGTGAGCCCCGCCCCGCACTTCAGTTGCATTCAGTCATTAGCAGGAGAACGCGCATTTTTTCCGAAAGCATACATAATTGTTTCGACTTGTCATGGCATCCACAAGTAGTGGCGTGTGTTTACTAACTAGAAATAAAACCAACATTTGGCTTATCGGTCAGTCATTACCAAATCTGAATCAGTCAAAGTTGCCTTCTATTGGTGAAGTATTACGATTATTCTTTTACTACAAAAGCGAAGAAAAGAAAACCATTTGTGATTCTGCGTCTGTAGCTGCATGCGAAGTGATAAATTTGTGGGAAAAAGCTGGTATACCAACGAGATTGAAAAAACATGTAATCAGTAAAATAGAAAAACACTTCAAAGAGTGGCAGAATCTGAAAAAAAAATAAAGAGAACAAGAAAAACGTTCGGAAGCATTAAAGAAGAAAGAACAAGACTGGCAACAAAAATTAGAAGATTTATTTGATATTGCTCACTCTGAAGCTTTAAGTATTATGACTATAGAAGAGGATAAGCAGTTTTTATTAGCACAACGACAGAAAGGTCGCCGGGGTTTAATTGGTTCAGTAAATAAAAAAAGTTTAAGAAAAAGTGAGAAATCGAAACAGAAAGCAGAACGTCTTAAAAAATTACGTGAACGTGAAAACAGAAGTATCTCGGCTTTGACAGAAAAGTGCGCACTTTCTTCTTCTACCACCAGCGAAGAAACAACTGTATCTGATTTCGAAGTCTTATCAGAATCTTCAAAAGCGCAACCGTCACAAAAGCGAGCTCGAAAAGACATAATTAATAGCCACTTAGCTGCTAGCCTTGATGTCTCTAAATTAAGTGACAGAAAAGCAGCTGCGGTCGTAGCATCTACTTTGAAAAGTGCAGGATGTGACCCTTCAGAGTTTAATGTTAATAGATCTTCTATTCGTCGACAGCGTTTGAAAAATCGAAAAGCAATAGCAGAGTCTCTCAAAAGCGAGTTCAAACCTGATTTGCCATTAACGATTCATTGGGATGGCAAATTAATTGAAGATATTAGTGGACATGAAACTGTAGATCGTCTGCCAATTTTGGTATCAGGACATGGGGTCGATCAGCTTCTAGCGGTTCCAAAATTGGATCGTGGAACAGGCGAAGCATGTGCGTCAGCTGTCTGTGAAACAATAAATTCATGGGGCTTGAGCGATAAAGTAAAATGTTTATGTTTTGACACTACAGCTGTAAACACCGGTTTGAGAAATGGAGCCTGTGTTCTTCTGGACCAAAAAATGGAGAAAGATATGCTTTGGCTTGCTTGTCGACATCATATAATGGAAATTATGTTAGAAGCTGTAGTGAGTCAATCGCTCGGTCCGTCTAGTAGTCCTGATATGCAATTGTTTAAAAGGTTTAAGAACAACTGGGACAAAATTGACCAAAGCGATTATAAAACAGTAATTTCCGATATTACGTCTTCAAACATCGTAGAAAATGTTGCTGCAGACAGGATTTCTTTCGCTCAGAAACAACTTCAACTATATCAACCTCGAGACGACTACAAAGAGTTCTTGCATCTCACGATCATTTACTTGGGAGGAGTTCCTGAAAAAGGGATTTCATTTAGGAGGCCTGCTGGTTTTAACCGTGCTAGATGGATGGCGAAAGCTATGTATTGCTTGAAGATTTTTCTATTTAAACATCAGTTTAAACTGATGAAAAAGGAACAGAAAGCTGTGAAAGATATTTGTATTTTCGCAGTCATGATATATATAAAATACTGGTTTCAAGCCCCTGCCGGATGGTCAGCAGTGAGAAACGACTTACAATTATTAAAAGACCTTACAGCCTTTCAAAGTATAAACCAAACGATGGCCAACGTCGCCATGAAAAAAGTACTGGGTCATTTATGGTACTTGTCGGAAGAGCTGGTGTCTTTTGCTTTTTTCGACGACGAACTTTCAGTTCAAGATAAGAAAAAAATGGTAGATGCACTAAAAATCGAAGGTGCAGAGGATTGCCCAAAAAGAAAAAGCATTGATGTCAAACACATCGTCGAAAAAAGCATCGAAGATTTTGTGACTAGCAACTCCTTACGATTTATCCAGATACTGGGTATCTCATCACAGTTTTTGAATAAAGATGTTGAAACTTGGGAGGATGACGCCGATTTTAAGGCTGCGAAGAAAATCGTCCATTCTATGCGGGTAGTAAATGATATTGCTGAGCGTGGTGTTGCTTTAATGGAGGAATATAATAAACTGATGACAACAGATGAAAAGCAAAAGCAATATTTGCTTTTGTTGGTAAAAGAGTACAGGAAGAAATACCCTGATACAAAAAAATCAACCCTTGTATTCTGATTATGAATGATTTTAATATTAAGAGGCATCTTAATTTGTAATCTAAACAATAATTTTGCATGCTAAATGTTTTATATCAATAAATACAAATGAGCGATTAATACAGTGTTTTCATTAAAATTCAAACCTTGGTAGCAACCTCTAAATATTGTTAAAAATTTTTGAAGAAATTACTGAAATAGTTTCTTAGGGTAGAAAATCAAATGAGATGGTGCCCCGTCAAAAATTCGAGAAAAAAATTTTTGACCCATATAAGGACCACCCTAGTATATACAAATAAAGTATGTGCGGTCGTCGCATGAATTACCGTCGAATAAATTGATACATCTTTCCTTCCTTCACTCCCTGATATCGCTATCTTTCTTTGTTGAAAATATTACATCATTCTACATATAAATAAACAGATATTGATACGCATATTAGTATTGTTTCATCGACATATTTCCTAACTCCACTTTCGAAGCGAGGCAAAGTATCATGCTTTGTCTTTTTCGTAGCACTGTTTCTTGCAATTTGTTCAGCCGCGTCTCTGATACTATTTATAAATAAAACTAAATGATCTTTTAAATTGCGGCAGTATATTATTTATTTTACTTGGATTATTGTAAGGCTCGAATTCTTGGCTAGTATTACTTTCGTTAGAAACATTAATGCTACCCACTATTTATTTTTCTTCTTCTTCCACTGGAATTTTGAAATGTTTTTCAAGTTTGTTAGCAACTTCTACGGATTGTTTTTAACGTAAAAGTTTAGTGGATTTGGTGACAACTTTTCAGAAATGTTTATAAATGCGTAGTTACTTTGTTTCGCAGACGTCACTCAGCGCTGACACCCCAAAGCGCTGTGGCACCAAGGGCCACTGCTGAAACGTAAACAGATGTCTGCGATACCCTCGAAATCTTTCCAACGACGCACGAAAGTCAGTCAGTTTTCAGACGCAGCTCTTGCAAGATCGTGCGTTCATTTACGGCTTGTAAAGTAATTATGAGAAGATTATATTATTTTCCGTTTTGCGATTTCATTGTAGTAATTAGTGAAAAATGCCTAAAAAAGCACTGACACACTCTGGTGTTATTCCGGACATAGTGCAGAAGTGTGAAAAGTGTGAAGTATTCAAGAAGAGTTATAAATTGAAGTGTCGTTTGGATAAAGTGTGGGATAAAGAATTTGCAAAAATTTATGTAAGTTGTCACCAAATACCTTAAACTTTTACGTTAGAAATGATTAATAATTCCATTCTTGGGCCAACGAAATCATTGGGTGGGCGAATCTCTTCTACACCTAAACTAACGGACTGCATCGTTGAAAGAACGATTTTGATAACATTTTCGAAAAAAAATCGAACTTTAACGCGATCGCTTCACCAGTTTCCCTTCTCTTCGCGATTTTTATTTTTTAATTCGATTCTGAAGGATGGGCATACGAAATTATTGGGTGGGCAAATCTCTTCTACATCTAAACTAACGGACTGCATCGTTGAAAGAACGATTTTGATAACATTTTCGAAAAAAATCGAACTTTAACGCGATCGCTTCACCAGTTTCCCTTCTCTTCGCGGTTTTTATTTTTTAATTCGATTCTGAAGGATGGGCATACGAAATTATTGGGTGGGCAAATCTCTTCTACATCTAAACTAACGGACTGCATCGTTGAAGGAACGATTTTGATAAAATATTGGGCAAAAATCGAACTTTAACGCGATCGCTTCACCAGTACCCTTCTCTTCGCGATTTTTATTAATAATTCGATTCTGAAGGGTGGGCATACGAAATTATTGAGTGGGCAAATCTCTTCTACATCTAAACTAACGGACTGCATCGTTGAAGGAACGATTTTGATAAAATATTGGGCAAAAATCGAACTTTAACGCGATCGCTTCACCAGTACCCTTCTCTTCGCGATTTTTATTAATAATTCGATTCTGAAGGGTGGGCATACGAAATTATTGAGTGGGCAAATCTCTTCTACATCTAAACTAACGGACTGCATCGTTGAAAGAACGATTTTGATAAAATATTGGGAAAAAATCGATCTTTAACGCGATCGCTTCACCAGTACCCTTCACTTCGCGGTTGTTATTTTTTAATTCGATTCTGAAGGGTGGGCATACGAAATTATTGGGTGGGCAAATCTCTTCTACATCTAAACTAACGGACTGCATCGTTGAAAGAACGATTTTTAAAATATATTGGGAAAAAATCGAACTTATACTTGGTCGTTTCAACGGGTATCGTACTTCTTGAATATTTTTATTAATAATTCGATTCTGAAGGGTGGACATACGAAATTATTGGGTGGGCAAATCTCTCCTACATCTAAACTAACGGACTACATCGTTGAAAGAACGATTTTGAAAATATATTGGGAAAAAATCGAACTTATACTTGGTCGGTACAACCGTATCGTACATCTTGGCTATTTTTATTAATAATTCGATTCTGCAGGGTGGACAAACGAAATCTTTGGGTGGACAAACGTCTTCTACGTCTAAGCTAACGAAATATATCGCCGAACCACCGATTTTGATAATTTATTCGAAAAAAATCGAACTTTAACGTGATCGTTTCGGCCGTGCCCTTCTTTTCGCGATTTTTATTAATAATTCGATTCTGCAGGGTGGACAAACGAAATCTTTGGGTGAACAAACGTCTTCTACATCTAAGCTAACGAAATATATCGCCGAACCACCGATTTTGATAATTTATTCGAAAAAAATCGAACTTTAACGTGATCGTTTCGGCCGTGCCCTTCTTTTCGCAATTTTTATTAATAATTTGATTCTGAAGGGTGGACAAACGAAAATGTTGGGTGGACAAACGTGGACAAACGTGGACAAACGCTGGACAATCATTCCCCACTGACAAATCATTAAAAAGTTTTCATGGGGGTGCTGGTGAAAAATTTTTTTGCCCATAACTTTTTTTTGAAGGGTGGACAAACGAAAATTTTTGTTGGACAAACGTGGACAAACGATGGACAAACGCTTGCCATCGAGTTTTTTTAAAAAATCGCATTTGGGGGTGCTAACTTCACAGACCTTTTGTACAGCGTTGTACAGTTCGTAGAAATTGTTTAACTGTTTTCGTTTCCGAGAAAAACGAAATAACCAAAGTGTCGAGTCGTACTACTAGGAAAAATATTTGCGAAAAATTAAAAATTCGTGGTTGTACCAGTTTTGTACTAGATTTGTACAGAGGTCTGTGAAGTTAGCACCCCCAAATGCGATTAAAAATGCAAAAAAGACTTGAGCCGGACCTGCGTCAAGATTTTGCGAAGCGGTTCCCGTGCTCACCGTAAGTGCTTGCGACCATCGCGCACGCAAAGGACGGAGTGTCACGGCGCCCGAAAGACGGAGGGAGACAAAATATCAACGCGTTGTCTGTCTCGTACCGTCCTCGCTCGCTTTCAGTGGCTCTCGCTCGCTATCGTTCCATCTCGCTCTTGCCTTCGCCGAACAAGAGTGAGACAGAAGTGGTGGGGATAGCGACAAGCACGTATCGTGTGCACCAAACCGAGCACATACGGAGACAAAAGTGTATCTCGAACATTTCTTATTTATGAAGACTAAAAGTCGTCCGTATTTTTTATTTTCAACCCTAAAGGTTAATGCTGTTATGCCTCTGTCACCAGTGAATATACTTCACTTCTAATGTGTGTATCTTCGATATGTTGCGAATTTCGGTCCCAAATTTTCAGAAAACATTCATGACATATCAAGCGCTGAAAATAAGGAGAAAAAATTTATCTTTTTGGCATATTTTGGTATTTTCCTCCCCCATAAATGATTAAAAAATAGTCCTCGAAAATAAAAATTCCATTTTTTTGTTCGCCTTCATGAATAAAAAGTGTTCGAGAAACAATTAAACTTTCAAAATTTGAGGAAAAAAGATTTTTTTCAGCTTTTCAGACTTTTTTGAAAACCGTTTGTCGCACGAGAAAAAGTAATACAACATAAAAGATGCTCCTTGTCCGCACCTACAACTTTTGTTTGACATGTTTTTTTACATAATCAATAACTTGGAGGATATTATATAAAATCGACTTTTTGAGTTGTCAAATAATTATTTAAATGTTCAAGGGTCCAGGGGCACCTTTTCCTGTTATCCGATCAGACTCAAACTTTACAGATTTTTTTTTTAATTATTTGGAACTCTTCTGGGTGGTGCCCCGAAGAAAATCTTGAAAACAAATTTAACCAAGAGTAAATAAGAACCACCCTAATATGTATATTCAGATTGTTCAACAGAATTAATGTGTGTAAAAATAAGTATGTGATTTCATTTAAAAAAACAATGCACTTGTACTTTCCTAATGTATCACTTGTGGAAAAAGTGGGGTCATAGAAAAAGTAATTTCTATACCATTGGCCTTTTTCCTTTACAATTCTTTTTCTATTATGAAACATGTAAGACATAGGCACTATATAAATTGCATAACTCACCCTGTATCTCTATATTTTAGACATTTATGTATTTCAATCTAATAGTTTAAAACAGGAATGACATAGTTTAAACAGGGTTTAAAACTGGTGGCCTGCGAGCCACTGAGGGCACCTCCGCCTTGCTACCACGCGGAACGGCCCTCACCATACCTACCAGACTGACGATCGCAATTGAAAAGAGAAAGAAAGAAGAAGGAATTCGATTGCGATCGTCAGAGTCCGATAAGTATGAAGGGAGCCAACAGCGTGGCAGTAAGGCGGAGGTGCCCTGGTAGCTTGCGGGCCACCAGTTTTAAACCCTGTTTAAACTATATCATCCCTGTTTTAAACTATTAGATTAAAATACATAAATGTCTAAAATATAGAGATACAGAATGAGTTATGCAATTTATATAGGGCCTATGTCTTATATATTTGATAATAGTTAGTCAACCCTGGCTTAAAACAAACAGGGTGTATGAGAAATAATAAAAGGAATACACTACAAGCTACAATAGACAGTCATATTAATGTGACTGCAAATTTTAACCAAATCATTTCTGGTCAATTTAAAGTAAAAACAAGTAGATACATATTTGAGAATTTACGTTACATATAAAAATACTTTGTGATTACTTCAATTATCATATAGCTTCCCAATCTGAAATTCGTATGTTCAAAGTTTTCTTGAGTATATTTTCTTTCTGCAAATTCTTATTATATTTAAATGCTATGTTTTTAACTGCCATTGTTATATACCATTATTATATTGATTCTCTACATATTATTCATTATTTGCTTATATATAAATATACCTCTTTGTTGCCATAGCGAACTGAAGAATTTTCTACATTGAGTATATAATATAAAATATAAAAAACAACTAATTTTATATTGAAGAAGATGAAAACAGCCATCACAGCTTGTTATTACTCTGAAAAAAAGTTGACACTTACAAGGAGAGGTTTTTAGGTGTCCGCTTCCAATTCCATTGTTTTTCAAATATGTTTTAAAGTTTAGAGGAGCGAATAATAAGAAATAGGTGTTTTTATTTTGGCTCGTTTGTATGTTTACGGGGTGAAACCACCACTCAAAGTTCATAAGAAGTGGTACAAGTGTGACTGATGACAAAAACATTATCCATACAGCAACTTATGACACAAATGAAATTTATATAAAGTTTT
This sequence comes from Andrena hattorfiana, assembly GCA_944738655.2. Classification (NCBI taxonomy): domain Eukaryota; kingdom Metazoa; phylum Arthropoda; class Insecta; order Hymenoptera; family Andrenidae; genus Andrena; species Andrena hattorfiana. The sequence goes on along the minus strand of OX122891.2, from coordinate 18,388,657 downwards.
ATTCAACACAATTTTGTAGCTCCTATGAACTTTGGGGGATGGTTTAACGACCTAAATATAAAAACGGGGCTATATAAAAAATCACGTATATCTTATTTTTCGGTCCTCTAAAGCATATCCATAAACCAAAGCAACCAAAGGCGGACACGTAAAAACCTGTCATTGTTTGAAAGATGATATGTTTTTTTGAAAACCAAATAAATGACAAGAGTTGTTATGGAAATAATATTTAAAATACATAAAATATGGTATAGTAAAATCAATAAAATAGGTATATTCAACAAAAACTTGAGTACACAAATTTTCAACTCGCAGATATGCTATTTGTTTCGACAACTTTTAATATATAATGTATTATCTTTGTAAGGAGTTGAAATATTTTTGTAAATAATGTAAATTTTAAGGCAGGTCCTTTAATATGCATATACTTATTTTCACTTTAAAAGTATGAAAAAAGCTTGATTGAAATCTGCAATTTCAAAGTTGGAATGTTCTCTTGTAACTACAACGGAGTATCATTTATAAACAAGTATAAATATTAAAATTATAATATTATGTTTAGTACAAAGTTACTTACCTGAAAATCCAAAAAACCACTGAAAGGTCACTGACCGAACTAATGCGCTGATATCACTTTGGTTTTTTGGATTCTCTATAAATACGGTCGAAAAATTTTAATTTCATTATTTACTTACCTGAGACCTACACATACAATATCTTTTAAACTATTAATAATACGTGATATCCTTATACAAATCTTAAATGTGATTAGTTAGGTTTCAATCCCACTTACATGTACATATAATTATTCAAACACTCAAAAGCATTTAAGCATACCGTCATGTTTCAGTACTTCTTACAATATGCTTCATGACTAATAAAATGCTTATAAGAATTGTACAAAGGAGTTAAGGTGCGGCAGTCTAACATTTTACAAAATTGTTTGAAATTGACTTACGTTTTCAACTTTTCGACACCGCAACTTTATTACCACCGTCCTCTATTTGTAATTAAAACTATGGTCGAGAAAAAATGAAATTTAATACCGTGTTTGCTGTTGTCATACGCATATACATATGTAGCTGCATTTGATTCATGAAACCAATAAAACCATGAAATTTACATTCCAATCATTTCATTCCAAACTTTGACGGTCCACTTTATTGAGTTTAGCTTGAAAAATATTCAAATTTGGAAACATTTGAAACCATTTGAAACCACGGCTGTGAATATTGTACGCGAAGTAGAGAATTAGAAGTAAATAAAGTATCGTGGGCGCGTTCCGATTCACGCATTCACGAAAAAGGTCAGCACCGTAAAAACCGATGCTAGGCCCATTCACGGCGCTGTCAGGACTAGTGATCCTCTAGAGAGTGATCGGAACAACGTGTATCGTCGCTGATTGGTTGCCGCCATTTCGGTCAAAAGCGGAAGTAGAGAGAGAAAGAAACTGTAAAAAAGAAAGAGACAAAAATACGGATAGAAAAATATAAACAAGCAGCTTGGAAAGCAGGTAATTCTTTGAATTTTGATATTTTTCGTGAGAGCTTTTTAATAATTATTATATATAGTGATTATTGTAGCTGTGTATAATTTAAAGTGGATTATGACTTGACAAACATGTATGATAGTAATTTAGTGTTTTGGGTATCATAATTTGGTTAGTATCTTAGAGAAACAACCTACCTATTCCATAAGTTATTGAGTGTGTTATCGTTATTTCCGGAGAAATGGGAGGCTGCTGTGCAGATTATTGCACGAATTCGACGATAAAAGGTTTTCAAATGTGTAGTTTACCCCGAGACGAGACAAGACTGAAAGTATGGATTGACAATATCAATAGAAAGGATTGGGTTCCTGGATCGTCATCAAGATTATGTCATGTGAGTTTGTGTGAATTAACAATAACAATAAGAAATAATTATATGTCTAATAAATGTATTTAATCATTCTTTTAGGTACACTTTACGGAGGACATGTGGGACAAAACTCGAGATGGAAAACGTCGTTTGAAATTTGATGCAGTCCCTACAATCTTTGGTGAATTTGGTGAACGCATAATACCAGTGCAAACTATTCAACAGGCAGTGTATGAGCCAGCACAAATTAAATTAGAAACAGGTAAGAATGAATATTTTTTTGCAGAAATTGCGATGAGACTAATTGTTTCACATTTTTAGAAAATGTTCTGTGTCCAAGTGAACTGTCAGAAATAGAAGAATCAGTCATAGAGGCTAGTCATGATCTACCATTACAACAAATACATTTCTATAAGGATGATGAGAATTCCAATTTACAGAAAAGACTGTCTAGGTTGGAAAAATTATTTCATGCTTCTGAGAAAGCAAAGTTAAAATACAAGAAAGAATTACATACAGCGAAGCAACGCAATAAAATATTGGAAAACAAAATTCGAAATCTACAACAAGCACGTTCTTTAAGTACGGTACTGAAGGAAGATCAAATCAAAGTAATGACAAATACATATAAAAAAATTCCTCGCTGGTGCAATGAAACTTTGATGAATGCCTTTAAGTTAAGATTTGCTTGTGGTACGGCTGGATATGAAGAGCTTTTGCGTCAAAATCTTCCCTATCCATGCATTAGGACATTAACAAAAAAATTAGAAAACTTTAAATTTAGTAGTGGTATTATTAGTAATGAAGTTTTTGAATTTTTAAGGATTAAAATTAGGCATTTTGATAAGGACATTTATAAAGACTGCATGCTTGTTTTGGATGAGATGAGTATTACGCCTGGTAGTTTTTATGACACATCTACTAATTCTTTCATCGGTAACGTAACACTATCTGACCATGATGAAACCAAAACAGCTACTCATGCCTTAGTGTTCATGTTAGCTGGACTCGGTGCGAGGTGGAAGCAGGTTGTGCGATATGATTTTACAGGAGACTCGGTTAATGGTATTCATTTCAAACCAGTACTGAACGATATTATTTTAAAAGCCGAAAGTATTGGCTTCCGCGTTCACACGATCACCTCGGACATGGGACCGGCTAATCAGGCGATGTGGAGAGCTTATGGAGTAAATGTTTCACGGTATTCCCAAATCTCAAATTCGTGTACGCATCCTGCGGATAGTATGAGAAAACTATACTTCTATGCGGACTCGCCTCACGCATTTAAAAATACTAAAGCAGGATTTTTAAGGAATAAAATAATCATTATTCCTGATAATTTTGTAGTCAAATATGCATTGCCCTCCAATATAGCCGATAGTGAACACATCAAAGATGTGCTGAAGGAAGACAAAGACATTGATCTAAAACTAACACCAAAGTTGCGAGAGGAATATTTGGACGGCAGTAATCATTTTCAGAAGATGAGGATTAGCAATGCTACGCGAGTTTTTAGTAGGGAAGTTAGTTCCGCGTTGCAATATTTAAATAATGATTGTCCGAGTAGCACAAAATTGACAACCGCCTGGTTTATCGATTTTCAAGCCCGATGGTTTCATATAATGGGTAGTAGAAATGTTTCGATAGCGTTGAGCAACCAAATACCGGAAAAACGCACAGAAGTTACAGAATTTCTGAATGAATCTATCGAACTGTTTAGAAATATGAAAATTGGGCAGGATAAAAAATGGAAACCGTTTCAATCAGCTTTATTAATATCTACTAGAACTGTTCTCGATTTGTCAGATGATTTATTAAACAAAGGGTTTACTTTCTTCCTTCCAGCCCGATTAACTCAAGACTGCTTGGAGAATTTGTTTTCCATTGTACGCTTGAAAAATGTAATTCCAAATGCTCTACAATTCAAAAATAATCTCAAATTAATAAGCATTTCTCAATACATGAAAAATGTTCGTAAAAGCAATTACGAAGAAGACGATCGACAATACTTGTCTGAGTTTTTAGATGTACTGCTTAAAAACCGTTCTTCGATAAGTCACTTTTTAACAAACGCTAGTCATGTAGAGCCAATGATTCCAAACAAACGTATTCTAATTAATAAGACTGAATTAAATATGTTGTATCATGTAGCCGGATATATTATAAGTAATATTAAAAAAAATCAGAATGTTTGTAATAATTGTATTAACAAAACAATATCGAGGACAATGGTTTGTCATTCGTACAATTTATTAACGAGAATTAGGGAAAACAAAGACGGGCGCTATTGTTTTGTTAACAATGAAACATTTAGATTTTTTATACAGATGGAAAGAATTTTTAAAATGTTTTATAAAAAGCTACGAATACAAAAAATTAATTTAAAAAGTTTCTTTGTTACAAAGTATCAAGAAATACAATTTTCTTTGCCTGAGTGCCATAATTTAAAAAAAAAAATAATTTTGCGTTATCACGCATTTAGGCTGAAGAATTGCTCAACCAAAATTAAAACTAAAACACATCAAACCTTTGCTAGTAAGAGTGTGGCAATGCATGCATATGTAAAATAAATTTCATTTTATTTCTCTTCTCAGTTTTCTTTATTTCAAAAAAATAATTTATTTATGTATTTCACATATATGGGTAATTACCAGTGATATGCATGGAAATCATGGTACTTGCATGTAATTAACTTTTATATTGTACTTGTATTATTTTTCAGGTTTAATCCTCTTGTGCCAACGTACATCCAGCATTAAAGAATAATTTTAAATTACAATGAACTCAGGTATGAACCTGTCTTAACTCTGGGGAAACAGACCAAAAGTCGCCAAAAGTGGGCATTGCGTTAATTATTTATATATATATACACATTTATTCATTGTTCATTTTTTTATTTCTATTTTTACTTTACTTTTAAATTAATTGATATTTTTTCTATTTTTATATACATATACTTAAACAATGGATTTTTTAAACACGATTCTATTTTAATCGCTTTGTTTTTAATAAAGTACGATTTTTTAAAATTAATAGTTTACTTTCTTCAATAATTTGTAAATTTTGTTGTAATTATATGGTCCTTAAAAAGTAAAAGAACTTTTCTTATAATGCCAAACCCTTTTTTTTTATTAAAATTAGAAAGTTCACGTCATAAAAAATGTAGCAGTTAGCATTTCCTCGAAATGTTCATAATATTTTTTGTATGTGTTCTCAAAATAATGTTCTTTTGACGATGACATTTTATACGTTTTAATGACCCATTAAATTTACGAGATGGCTTTTCTAATATGTCAATGAAATATACTCTAATATATTTGAGAATTTATTATTTAAATACTGCATTATGTATTAACCTTTGGTAGTTTTAATTTTTTTTATATATATAAAACACCAGGAAGTAAATTCTAAAATTTATATTTACAGTTATTCAAACTTTTGCGCCAAAACTACTATTTCCGGTTTTGAGCGAAATGGCTGCGGTTATACCGATCACGCTCTTGAGGATCACTAGTCAGGACGATGTTACGTGTTGTAGCAGGGATTTCAGGATGCGGATGGGGATGGGTTCGCTGCCCGTGGAGCGCTGATCCGCTCTGCTCACGTTCGCCTCTTGATGTCAACCTCTAGCTTCTTCCAGTGATAATAATGTTCAATAAATTGACTCAGACTTGTTCGTGTTGTAACTTGGTTTTGGTTTGTATTTTAAAGACAAATTAAAGATACGTCTAATAGCTTTGGTCGTTGATCAACGAATGAATGTACAAAGATGCCGTCGTTTAGGATTGATTATGTAACATGTTTTTGTTAATAAAGTTATCCAATTATAAAAATACTTTCTTAATTAATTATCTAACGGATTGTTTGATTGGTTCTCCCTACATTAAGAACGAGCGTTTTACAAGATGTCGGTGATTTAATAGCAAAGCAACCAAAACCAATATTTAATCAATATTACTTAACGAGCGTTTCTTGGTAGTAGCCGTTGCAAAGTTTTTGTTCTTAATTTTGATTGCTTCACTCGACACTTCAAATTTGGCGCGACTTATCGACTAACACGAAGCTGTATTCAGGTGTTACTAAATGAGATCATAACAACGATGTTGCGATATCCGCTGGTGTGAATCCGTATATTATATGAAGTTAGCCATAAGACATAGGGATATCAAGGTTTGATGTGAGAGCGAAATTCAAAATTCTTTGTAGAGAAAGATTTATAGTAGGCATGCGGGTTCGAAACGAGCAGCAGATGTTTGAACTCCGAAGGCGTACGAGAGCCTGAGATTACATTCAATAGATTTCAAAACTACAGTTAGGCCAGGTGAAGATAATAAATAGCTTAACTTTCCCTTCCACATCTGCGTGCCAAATTTCGTCGAGCGGGCAGCGGCTCGTCTCGTAAAACCACTTAAAATTCTGTCTTCCCTTTCAATGATTGCCGATGTCCTGTTAGGGTAAAAACTCAGCTCGGGAAAAGCTGAAAGTCATAAAGTCATAAACTTCGCGTCGGCGACGTCGTCTTGACCCCGAGGGTTGCGCTTACCTACCTGTCAGAAATGTATGTACTGTACGCAGCCTATGTAAAAGTATGTAAAGTATATAATCGGAAAGCGTACCTCGACCACCAGCCGAGAGTGGAGGGAAGCGCGAAGGAAGGGCCAAGGACGGAGAGATGGCTGAAGGACAACCCACTGACGAAGCTTGAGGGACAACACCACCTTGATTGGACGAAAGGATCCAGGGAAGGAGTAGGAAGAACGCGTCGAAATTGGAGGAGTAGGGCGCTCGGAGGTGACGAGCGAGGAGTTAATTTGTAAGAAGTCAGATCAATCTTGTCAGCTGACTAACGAACAGTTTCTTAAATTGTAATAATATACTTAGTCATACAGTTCACCTTAGTATTTTCTTTAAAAATTCCCGCTCTACTTCGCGAGCAGAGTGCGTTAGCGCTCCACGGGCACGGACCCGCCGTCCCATAGGAAGTCCCACTAAATCCCGCAACAAAACTGGTGACAGCGGTGGGATTTTGTAAAGTAATTGAAAGACTTTTTAGCCAATTAACTTTGCCGGCTCGCGAGTGTATCATTAGTGATAATAGAGACTAAGTAATAGTGCGATTGGACGCTGAATTTAAAATAAACGTTCTTTATAAATAGATATAAATTCTAAAAAGGTGTGTTGAACTAAAAAGTGTGTGAACAAGTACATCCTCTCTCTCAAGGGTTTTTCACGGTTTCCCCGCGAGCGAAGGGCGAATGCCAGAGGTGGGTGGTTTTCAGTGGCCGTGTGAAAACTCCCTGGAACCACACGTACAATTCGATCGGAATTATCCGTTGAATTTTGCACACATCATTTCTCAACAACTGAGCGGAGACGAGTTTTTTGGAGCATCCCAAGGACAATGCGAGAGGAACTGCGTGGATGAACTGCTGGCTGTGTCAACGGGGAGCTGCAGCGTCTTCATTCAACGCCAAACAGGGCTAGCAGATTGGGTGAATTTCTCTGAAACAACGTGTGACACGTAAAGAACAATCGACAACTTGCGTAAGGCGTATATTTATTGATTTATGTGTTTGCGATTAGATTTTAGGTAGGGTCGATAGTTTATTCTAATCGTAAGTTAGCTTATTTTATCAACATGTGGCGTAGCCGGAACGCTATGAGGAAACGCTGGAGGCAACAAATAAATTCGGAGAGTATTCAAGACTTTGAAACTGAGGATTTATCGATAGAAATCCCTCGAGCACAGCCTCCTCCTGATACATCTCATTTGGATGGCCTGAGCCTTTTACGCGCTAGTACTCCAGTACCTGTTTTACAAATCGAAGAACTGCCTTGTTCCAGTGCGGCTAATCTTGTTAGCTTGCCAAGCATCAGTCAGTTGGACTATATGCCATTCAAGTCCGCGACGGAATTGATTCCCCGTTTTGATGGGACTGGTTCTTTAACATCTTTTATTAATCAATGTCGGGATATATATTCCAAAGTTAAGCCAACAGCCCGCGTAAACCTTCTTACAGCAATTAGATATAAAATGGATGGTCATGCGAAATTATTATTAGAAAATCATACAACCCCGAATACGCTAGATGAGTTTATTAATTTGCTCAAAACAGTCTTTGAACAAACCTTCGATATTGGTCGCATCCAGGACGAGTTGAAGGAGGTGAGTCAAAGACGGAGCGAAACCATTAGGTCCTACGGAGCACGTATTTCCGAGATACTTTTGCGTGGTGTAGAGGCCGTTAGGGCGGAATCCAGTGCCGAAGAGCTCGCTGGCAATCTGGGTTCATTTGAACGGGCTGCTGTTAGGACCTTTATACAAGGTCTCAATAGCGAAGTCGTACGAGTTCTTGTTCGCAATGAACGAGTCAATAAGTTAGAAGCTGCCATTAATCTTGCCAGTAGATTGGAGCCTGCAACAAATGAATATTCTGCATCACATTCATCGTCCCAACCTCTTATTTCAAGCGCCAAAGTTTTCTCAAATTCTATTCGTAATATTAAATGCTTCGAGTGTAATGAAACGGGCCATATTCGTAAAAATTGCCCTAGTATCAAAGAAAAATTTGCGAAATTGTCAGCCCACAATTCTATTAGATGTAGCTACTGCAGAAAAACAGGTCATCTTGAGTCTCGTTGTTACAAAAAACAAAACGAAAATGTTTCTCAAATCCGTAACGATAATACCTCAGTAATGAAGGTTGATAATTTAAACTCCAAGGGGGCTTCTCAGAGTGCGATACGAAGCGATCCCCTGATAGCACGCGCCCAGTCCAGCACGCCTGCTTTGGAATCAATTTTAAGGAAGTGAGTCGGTTGCCTGTGTTTTCTTTGGTGCATAGTAATTTCCGTGATGGGACAGCTGATTTCCTTATCGATACGGGTTCTCAGCTTAATCTGATAAAACAAAAACTCTTGATTTCGGATAAAGAGATAGATACAAGTGTTATTTATAATCTTACCGGTATAGATTCAGGAAATATTCCCACTAAAGGAGAAATTTTATTGCAAATTCACGGTGTTGATGTAGGGTTCCAGATTGTTGATGATAATTTCCCTATCACAGAAATGGGAATTTTAGGGATGCCATTTCTAGAAAAATTAGAAGCAAAATTAATATTCCGAAATTCTATATCGAATAGCCTTCAGTTTGGTAATATGGAGTTTCCACTCCGAACATCGTTTTCATATAATCTACCTCCACGTGCAAAGACTTTTATCAGCATTCCAGTAAAAAATACGAAAAATAAGGCTGGTTATATTAGGAAGTTGGATACGGAACCGGGTGTGTATGTGGGCGAGGTCTTGGTCACACAGGAGAGTGGATTCGCCAGGGTTTTAGCGATTAATACTACGCCTAATCCTGTTACCATTAACGTAACTCCGGTCGAGCTAGAGGAGTTTATAGAAGCTTTACCTGCATCTCGCTCAGCCCGAACAGGGGATCCCGGTGTGGGTCAAACAAGGGCCGATGCTCGTAGATTAGTTGAATTGTTTAGGATCCTTGATTTAGATGGCCTTAATGATGTCGAACAAGCTAGTATTTTAGAGATTATAAATGCATTTCCATATCAATTTTATCTTCCCTCGGACGAATTAGGTTCAATCGATGAAATCCGGCATAATATAATCACTACGGATGAGATACCCATAAATACAAAGCAATATCGTTTTCCTCAAATTCATAAGGAGGAAATTAAAAAACAGGTAAATTCATTATTGGAAAATAGAATAATTCAGCCGTCTTCATCGCCGTATAATTCACCTGTTTGGATTGTTCCGAAAAAATCTGGTCCGGATGGTGTACCTCGTTGGCGTGTGGTAATAGACTATCGGAAATTAAATGAAAAAACTGTTAATGATGCTTATCCCCTTCCTAATATAATTGACATAATAGATCAACTCGGTTCAGCTAAATATTTTAGTACCCTCGATTTAGCTTCTGGATTCCATCAGATACCCGTAGATTGTGCATCGAAATCAAAAACTGCTTTTTCAACTCCTCATGGGCATTATGAGTTCAATAGGATGCCTTTTGGTCTCAAGAATGCTCCAGCAACGTTTCAGAGATGTATGGATTTAGTTTTGTCTGGATTACAGGGAGTTGAACTCTTTGTATATATGGATGATATAGTCATTTATGCTGATTCCCTGGAAGAACATGCTCGGAAATTGAAAGTCCTTTTAGCTAGATTACAAAACGCTGGTTTAACTTTGCAACCTGACAAGTGTCGCTTCCTTAGACAAGAACTTACATACCTGGGTCATATTATTTCTGTAAATGGTGTGAAACCTGATCCCGCGAAGATCAGAGTAGTTCAAAAATTCCCGATTCCAAAAAGCAAAAAGAATATCAAGCAATTTCTAGGTCTTGTAGGATACTACAGGCGATTTATTCCCAATATGGCAAAACTTGCTAAACCTTTGACTCAACTTTTAAAGGCAGCAGTTCCGTTTGTTTGGACTAAAGGATCTCAACTTGCTTTCGAAAATTTGAGAGATACTATATGCTCAGAACCCATACTTCAGTATCCAGATTTCAAACAACCCTTTATTGTAACTACCGACGCTTCTGATTATGCTGTTGGATCAGTGCTAAGTCAAGGCTCTATCGGAAAAGATCTTCCCATTGCTTACGCATCTAGGACCTTGAATGACGCTGAGACCAGATATTCTACAATAGAAAAAGAATTATTAGCTGTTATATTTGCTGTCGATCATTTCCGACCTTATTTATATGGTCAACAATTTACCCTTGTCACTGATCATCGTCCGTTGGTTTGGTTACATAATGTAAGAGATCCAACCTCGAGACTCATGAGGTGGAGAATTAAATTAAATGAATATGATTATGAAATAGTTTACAAACCTGGGAAAATCAATTCTAATGCCGATGCGTTGTCCCGTAACCCTCCGATTTCCGACAAAGAATTCTCCCCCCAATTCCAAGCTTCCAAGACGAATAACATTGACCACTCTCCTTCGAGGCGTTTGCAAAGGGTTGTCGTAGGCGCCAACGACTTACCAATTGCATATTCTGAGAAGGATGAGGATACTGATTTAGACGAATTTGTAAGTAATGACACCGAAAAATTGGTGGCCGGCGTTTTTTTGACGTACGGAAAGAATTGCGAACATCAACCTGAAGTCATCCTTGATAAAGTTTGTATTGACGTTAATTTAACTGACAGTGACAGTGACGAATATTACACAGCTGATGAGGATGAAACTCCCCATTCTTGTAAGAGAATATTCTCTGGGAATGTGGGAACTTCTTCTCAGTCTGGTAGTAAATCTTGTAGAGACTATGTAATGGCTGGAGGATCGAATTTGAGGGGTACGGAGGATTTGCGTCGACTCGGTAGTCTGTTGGTTATCGGAAAGGCCGATATTAAAGGCACCCCGCTTCAGACACCGCTCGGGAAAGTTTCCGTACCTCGTGGGAACCAGGCTCTGGCTGGTCTGTTGGCTAACGGGAAGGTCTATATGAAAGACTCCGCTCAGATTGCTAACCTGGGGTCCACTGTCCGTGTTGGGACGTTGGCTGAGGAGCCTGTTTTTGGGAGTGTTGGTGTGGTACAGGCTGACGAGCCTAGTGTTTTGGAGATTAAGCATGGTGATGCTTTGACACGATCCTCCGTAGGAACGACTTCAGAGAAAGATGATTCACTTAAAAATGGTAGAGTCAAAATATTAGCGACAAATACTTTATTACCACTCCAAATATCCCATCTCTCACTCCTACCTTCTATCATTTATATTAAAGATCATCTTCATATGCAGAAGAATAATCTTATCCATTTCTTCACTCTTAGTTGTCAGATTATATCACAAGTCAGTAGGGATTTGTTCAGCCAAGGCAGATTTTCTGTGGAACAAGTTAAACAACAACGTATTAGCATCGGTGAGGCAATGGTTTTCCCTGGTAAAAAATATCTAATCTTTCATCTATTTTCTAAGACAGTCCCTACGGAACAACAAACTATAGCACATTTAAGGTCTTCTATGTTATCTCTTAAATACCTTATGGATTCTTTGAATGTAAAGACTATCAGTATTTCAAAATTCCACAACAATCTCGCACCCATTGAATGGATTTCTATAGAGCAGTTGCTAAAAGAAATTTTCAAAAGCTCTCAGTACGTTATTACCGTTTGTACCGGTGAAATTGTAATTCCGTCATCTTTAAGAAGACCTACCATTATTCAGGAGTACCATGAATCTGTGGTGGGTGGTCATCAAGGAGCTTTTAAGCTTTACAAACGTCTTAGGGAAGACTTTTATTGGTTGGGTATGGGAAAAGAAATTTCAAACTTCATTCGCACTTGTTCAAGTTGTCAACGAAACAAGATGCTTTCGGCTAAGACGAAACAACCAATGCGCATAACTGATACTCCTGAAAAGGCTTTCGAAAAGGTACAGATGGATATCGTTGGTCCATTGCCTATAACAGAAAAGGGAAATAAGTACTTGTTAACACTCCAGGATAATCTGACAAAATATTCGGATGCTATTCCATTACCTACTATTGATTCCATATCTGTCGCAGTCGCTTTAGCTGAGCAATTCATCAGTCGGTTTGGTTGTCCTCGAGTTATCCACACAGATCAAGGGAGTAATTTTGTTAGCGCCATAATGAAGAATTTCTGTAAAATCTTCAAAATACAGAGGATTACTTCTACCGCATTCCACCCACAGTCTTTGGGGTCCTTGGAGCGGGCTCATCGTGTCTTCACTGATTATTTGAAACACTATTGTGTTAAGACTGACTGGGATGGTTGGATTAGATTTGGAATATTTTCCTATAATACTTCGGTACATGAAGCTACTGGCTTTACACCACATGAGCTGGTCTTTGGTAGAAAGGCCACCATCCCTTCAGAGTTCGCTAAGCAGGAAGTGCCTCGGACATTCGTTCAATATTTAGACCAACTCTTCACAATAATCACTACTACTCAAGCTACAGCGGCAGCCAATCTGGAACAGGCAAAAGAAAAGAGTAAATTATATTATGATAAGAATGCTAATCCTCATAAATTTAATGTAAACGACGATGTGTATTTGCTTAGAGAACCAAAGACCTCTAAGTTCGACTCTAACTGGACTGGTCCTTATAAGATTATTCGAATGCACGACGATCTAACTATAGAAATAGCAATAACGGCGCAGAGATCTAAGTTAGTACACGCGAATAAGCTAAAGTTAGCGTATATAAGATTAGATCCATTGTAAATAGTTTAATCATATGTATTAGCTATATTGCAGTTTCTTTTTATATAGATTATATTGAATAAGAATACTTAAATAAGTTTGGTTAGGGCGTTTGATTACTTCTGGATATTAGTTATGCATTGTATTATAATTGATTTAATATTACCTAGTAATGGAATAATGATATCTTAGTACTGTGAATTCTTGTGATATAACTATAATTCTTCAACTCGCGCTTCCTGCGGGACAATGGGTGGACCGAGTAGCTCGTTTACCGCGGGGCTGGCGCGGGAAGAGGAGGCGTAGTTATTCATTCAATTTAGCATACTTAAGTTAATATCGATGTATTGTTTTCTTTTAAAAGTTGTTTCCATTGGAAACACCTTTTGTATATGGAGGGAGGTGTTGCGATATCCGCTGGTGTGAATCCGTATATTATATGAAGTTAGCCATAAGACATAGGGATATCAAGGTTTGATGTGAGAGCGAAATTCAAAATTCTTTGTAGAGAAAGATTTATAGTAGGCATGCGGGTTCGAAACGAGCAGCAGATGTTTGAACTCCGAAGGCGTACGAGAGCCTGAGATTACATTCAATAGATTTCAAAACTACAGTTAGGCCAGGTGAAGATAATAAATAGCTTAACTTTCCCTTCCACATCTGCGTGCCAAATTTCGTCGAGCGGGCAGCGGCTCGTCTCGTAAAACCACTTAAAATTCTGTCTTCCCTTTCAATGATTGCCGATGTCCTGTTAGGGTAAAAACTCAGCTCGGGAAAAGCTGAAAGTCATAAAGTCATAAACTTCGCGTCGGCGACGTCGTCTTGACCCCGAGGGTTGCGCTTACCTACCTGTCAGAAATGTATGTACTGTACGCAGCCTATGTAAAAGTATGTAAAGTATATAATCGGAAAGCGTACCTCGACCACCAGCCGAGAGTGGAGGGAAGCGCGAAGGAAGGGCCAAGGACGGAGAGATGGCTGAAGGACAACCCACTGACGAAGCTTGAGGGACAACACCACCTTGATTGGACGAAAGGATCCAGGGAAGGAGTAGGAAGAACGCGTCGAAATTGGAGGAGTAGGGCGCTCGGAGGTGACGAGCGAGGAGTTAATTTGTAAGAAGTCAGATCAATCTTGTCAGCTGACTAACGAACAGTTTCTTAAATTGTAATAATATACTTAGTCATACAGTTCACCTTAGTATTTTCTTTAAAAATTCCCGCTCTACTTCGCGAGCAGAGTGCGTTAGCGCTCCACGGGCACGGACCCGCCGTCCCATAGGAAGTCCCACTAAATCCCGCAACAACGACAAATACCGTTGTGAATGGGGCCCAGCACCGGTTTTTACGATGTCAGCACCGTTCCTGACGGTGCTAACCCTTTTCCGTGTACTGCGCATGAAGTGCACAGACAACCGTTCCGTTTTAAGGTGCATTTTGACATGATACTAAAGACATGACATTTGCTGTCGTGACACTGTATTACAGGATGAATCAAATGTTACAACATCGTGACATCTATAAACCGTGACGATGTTGTAACATTTGATTCACGCTGTAATACAGTATCACGACAGCGAATCTCATGACTTTAGTGTCACGTCAAAACTAGCGATGCCCGATACAATTCCGATACAAGTAAATATCGATATATCGGTTCATGAATATCGATATCTTGTATCGATATTGTAGGCAACGATACATCGGTGTATCGATACTCCACGACGATATTACCCTTCGATACGTCGGTTAATTTCTCATCGTTTCCCAGCTTGGCGGTGATTGGTTTGACGTCACCGCGTCATCACGCGCATGCGTGGCCATTGCGTGGCGTATAGTCCACGTGCACTTCAATTGCACTTTATAAGCAAGGTCAGATTGCACTTTCAACTAAAATACTCTGCGGAGAATATTATATCATAGCCAGTAAAATTATACCTTTTATCAGTACTGTAAAAAATAAATTAGAAATATATTCACCATTTACAGATTCAGCTAAACATCTAAAAAAATGTCTAATGGAACAATTTAACAAACGTTTCGAAAACTTTGAAAAAATAAGTCTCCTAGCTGTGTCAACACTTTTGGATCCGAGATTTAAAAAAATTCATTTTCGTGATAGAATTGCGCGCAGTCGTGCTATTGATAAAATATCGAAAGTTCTTTCAAATGAAGTTCTATTACAGAAAAAAAATCAGCACCACATTTGGAAGTTGAAAAATCTGTAGATAAAAATCAGAATATTTGGACATATCACAATAATTTAGTTTTGCAAAATAACTTATTGGAAGAGTCTCTCAACGAAGGAGCTCTAGCTGATGACCTGAAATATTTTTTAAATCAGCCAAATCTCAAAATGGACGAAAACCCAATTAAATATTGGAATAGTAATTCGCATTCATCTCTATCAAACTTAGCAAAGTATTATTTATCAATAGTCGCCACGTCAGTTCCATCAGAACGATTATTCTCCAAAGCTGGAAGAATTATTACTCGCGACAGAAGTCGCCTTAAAAGCACACACAGCAACTTTTATTTTTATCTTCTTTGTCAAAGAAAGATTGGCTCTTTAATAATTAAAATGAAATAATTTGCCATTTTTAATAGTTGAACACGCAGCATAATATATTGTACTTAATATAAATTTTAGTTTCTAATTCAGAATTATTGGGTCCTGAGTGGTCAGGATTATATAGTAAGTTTTACTACCACGTGACAGTAAATTAAAAACTATACCCCACTGTCGATGGGCATCACGTTTCCGTTTAGAGATGTTTGAAAATAAAATCTACAGCAACATATCGATTCAGGACAGAATTTTTAATTGTAATTATTTGCTATTTCGGCAAGTTATGTGAGGCACGGATAGTCCTGTATTTATGTATAGTTTATATTTTATATATTTAACATAATTAAAAAAAAGTGATTTTCTTACTGATTTTTTGTTTTTATTATCAATACCGTATCGATACGCGTTAATATCGATACTTTCTGTCCGATATATCGTATGTATCGATACAAAAGAAATCAATATGTATCGATACACAGTATCGATACTTTTGACTGTATCGGGCATCCCTAGGCAAAACGCACCTTTAGTTACCGCGCGTCATTGGTCTATTATACAGAAATCCGCGTCCAAGGAGCAGAGTGCCTTAGCGCTCCACGGGCATCGTCCCGCGCCCGAATTCCCTACGAAGGATCCAGAGGAACCAGCCGGCCACGCAACAATGCTCAAACGATTGTGGTCGATCGAGATTCGATTGCATTCGAGGTTACCAGGGCTGTTTTTTTTACATCGCTAACATTCTACAGTATTTCATGAATATGGTGAGGGCACTGCCAAGCCACAGGTTCTCCTCTAGAACACTTCTAATTCACGTTGGAACACCACTGTGGCACCATCTGCCTATGATTGTCATAATTATATAAATCTACGCGATCGGCTCTGTTCGCACCAGTTCGCACTTCGCGATGCTGTAGCGTAAATGACACCACGAATAAATGTCAATCGTACATGTACAATTACAAAAAAGAATTGACAAACCTCTGCGAAAAACTTCTTTAAAATATTTATGCACGTACGTATATAATGCGGCATTGCGTGGCATAACCTGCAATTTGTGCAATAGTTACATTTTTAAAGATTGCAAGGCACATCATGAAGGAAATAGATACACATCATCATTTCTCAAATGCATTGAACAAATATGCGTGATTGCAAATTACATCTTAAATAATCGAAATATTAATGAACAGACGATTTCAAATATCATAAGTTACAGAAATAATTATGTTAAATTTAGTTTTAAATGTCAGTGTTAGAGAAAGAGTACTTATTGCGCCATCTCCGGAGCCCGAACGAACCCAGGCGTGACGAATTATTGTAAGACCCCCCACCGCGCTCATGTGGAGCATCGAGCCTATCTCCCTTCCATCGGTGATCGATGGAAGGGGGAGAGCACGCGGATTCGAGGAAATCGACGGCGATTTCCTCGATCTACTAGTTGACGAGCCGTCTAAGTGGTAACTCCAGAATAATCGCTTCGCTTTTGCTTGCTTTGTTTGAAACGCTTCGATGATCGTTGGAATCGGGCCGAATCCACGAGCTTTGCGCTGCTTAAAATTAAGACTCGCTAATCGTGCCGGAAAGCCAGTACCGCTAACAAATAATAAAAGGAGACATTAATTATTGTGCTTCTTAATTTCGCCGTTTTATTATAATTGTAAATAGACTCACAGTTAAGATTAAAATTAGTGTTAAAGAAAAGGACTTATACTAAAGATAACCCCCTCGCGAGTTTCCCACTCCTACGACGTGCGGTTCCGATATTCTGCTAACATTTTTTGGTCCTTCGAGCCGGATCAGCGCCGTTTGGATTCTGTGCTTGTGGAACGTTCGGGATTCCTCGCGAGTGTTGTGGGTAACCGTCGCGCGTGACCTCTGAAACAATGAGCCACTTAATAACGAGCCAACGCGACCTTAGAGGCCGAATCTCTCGCGCGTTCGATAATCTAAAGAAGCTAGGAGCTAATAATTTGACAAAGGGGAATGTATCTGCGCGATTGGGGGCTCTTCGAAAGAATTGGGCCAAGTTCGAAGCCCAGCACGACCAATTGATCGCTATGACCGATGAGCCGGACATCGTGGATGATAAGTATTTTAAAGAGGACGAGCCGGCCAATACAGAAGAGAAGTTCCTCACGCAGGAGGCCCTTTTAGTCGATAAATTAGAGGAAATCATTAAATCGGAACAAGCCGTAGCTCGCAGCGTGGAGCGTTTAAGTAGGGACGATTCCCTACCTGCTACCGCGGCCGTTCGGTCAAAATCTTCGCTGCCGAAAATTCCGCTGCCGAATTTCGACGGCCAGCACAAAGCTTGGCCATCTTTCCATGGCCTATTTCAATCCCTCGTGGTCCAGGACACCACGTTGTCGGATGCGGAACGCCTGCATTACCTGCGAGGGGCCCTTACCGGTGATGCTGCGAAACTCCTTCTTAATATGCCAGTACGCGAAGAGAATTTTGAAGCCGCGTGGAAAATGCTGGAAGAACGGTATGATAACCAGCGGTTGGCGATAAAGGCATTGATGGCGGCCATCTTTAACTTACCCACGCTTACCCGAGAGTCAGGGCCTGAACTCAAAAACCTGTACTATACTTTATGCGATTCGGTCGAGTCTCTCGCTGCTTTGAAGAGACCTTTTGATGCCAGCGGCGACTGGCTGGTACACTTGGTAGTAAATCGGCTGGATCCCCAGTCTCGGCGAGAATGGGAGACGCAACCTGGGCAGACCAAAACTCCTTCGACCTACAAGGAATTGAAGCTATTCTTAGAGGGACGAGTCAATACTGTGGAGGCCTTGGAGGAGCAGCAGTAGGTTCCAGAAGGACGAGCTACGAAATCCGCTGGAACACCTAAAACCGCCAAGGTCAACCAGGTGAGCAAGGCAAAACGGCCATCGGAACAATGTACTCTTTGTGGGGCGGAACATTTTATACTATTCTGCGCGGAGTATAAATCCAAGAGCCCGAGAGAACGCAAAGGGATCCTGCTAGATAAGCGACTTTGTTTTAATTGCCTGGGAAAACACCGCGCGGCCGATTGCAAGTGCGACAAGCGATGTCAGGAATGTAACCAGAAACACCATACCTCTATACACGGGGGGGGTCGCCACCCCCGCTCCAGCTGGAGATTCAGGGGAGTAGTAGGGCTAAGCGGGTTCTAACTCAAATTTGAGTTTCAAGGTCGTGGTAAGAATTTCCTCCGACCTTGAAACTCAAATTTGAGTTTCAAAAGTCGGCGGAAAATTCCTGCGGGCGGGCGGCGCGCGGCCGGGCGGCGGATGACGTCATACAGATGGCGAAGTGGTGGGGGTATAGCGCGAGAGCAGAAGATATCGAAATCAATCGATACCGAACCGCATCGAGGAGGAACCGCGGGTGAATTGCTGCTACTCTGGAGCGTGGTACCACCAACCACAGTCGGTAAGGAAGGAAATATTAATTTAAGATATTAAGAATAATCGAAAAACTGAATCTCGGGCTACGGGGCTCGAACCCAAGACCTCCGCGTTACGAGTCAGCCGCCTAACCAACTCCCCCAACGCCCACTCTCTAACATTAGTCTTTAATGAACGGTACATATACCGAGCGTCACTAAGCATAATCCATTATTTTTTTATCGGATGATGTCGGACAATGTCGGGAAAGATCGGCGTTTTTACGCACCGCGTCTTCGGAGGAGGGAAAGAGAGAGCATTATTTTAAAGCTAAATTCGGAGGAGGGAAAGAGACAGCACTACATAGTGGTATAATCGCTTTCGTTCTAAAAATTTTCAAAATGATTTTCAATCTTAACATCGCAGCGTGTCGCGCGATCGTGTGTAATTTGAGTCCCCTAGGACAGTTGCGCGAGATGACGTCATTTTTCACGGCGCGAAGAAGGCTCGAACGAAATATAATACTTTTTAGGAAACGTCGAATCTTAGAATTGCGCGGTGTCAGCAGAAATTTTTTTTCCATACCAACAGACATACTTTTTTCCGAACCATTATGTAGCAAGCATTCTGAAGCTAACAAGTTTTAAAGCGTTCCGATTTAACGTTGCAGCGTATCGCGCGATCTCGCGTAATTTGAATCCTCTGGAGCAGCCGTGCGGGATGACGTCATTTGACGGTGCGAAGAAGCCGCGAATCATAGAAAGAATTATGTAGCGTCAGCAGAAAATTTTTTTCCATATCAACAGACATTCTTTTCCCAACGCAGAGAAATAATAATTTTAATCCCCTCCCACACCGATCTGTTGGACCAATATGTAGCAAACAGACAGACACTCTAAAGCTAAAAATTTTTCAATATGTTTTTTCAATCTTAACATCGCAGCGTATCGCGCGATCACGTGTAATTTGAATCCCCCGTGATGGGACCGCCGTGCAAGATGACATTTGGTGGCGTGAAGAACGTACGAATCATAGAAAGAATTATGAAGTGTCAGCAGAAATTGGTGAGGAGAGAAGGAGGAAGACAGGTAAATAAATAGATTGTAATATATGTAAAAGGATTATATATTGTTGCATTAATTAAAAAATAGAAATATAAAAAAGAAAAAATATAAAAATAGAATATAAATAGTGTCTCGGCAGAACCCTCTCTCTCCCTCTCTCTCTCTCTCCCTCTCCCTCTCCCTCTCCCTCTCCCTCCCTCTCTCTCCCTCTCTCTCTCTCTCTCTCTCTCTCTCTCTCTATCTTCCTCCTTCTCTTTTTCTCTTTTTTACATCAATCGCAAGACAATTTGAACATTCTCGAACAGGTGATGGACTTCCTATTTACTTTTCGCGACATCATACGTACATACATACTCTTCCACACAACACCTCACATACACTCATATACACTCACGCTCTCGTGACCACCCCGAGTGCTCAGTTGTACAGAACAGTAGTATCTCGTCATTATTCGCCGAAACTGTGACGTATCTATTGTATCGCTTCAATTCTCTACCTCTAAATAAACCGCTCTATTGTCAACATTTTTGAGTTCTCTCTGTACAAATAGAATATAAAAATATAAAAATACAATATAAAAAGAAAAAATATAAAAATATAAAATAAAAAAGAAAAAATATAAAAATACAATATAAAAAGGAAAAATATAATAATAATAATAATTTAATTTATTGCCCACTTCCGTGTTACAATTTAACGATCATATACTCTTTCCATTTCAGACCCGTGATTGTGTGAGTATAAGTCCTACCCCTTCTAATGTATCCTGTTGTCTCTTAACAATTTTTTCTATTTTACAAGTGTTTCCTAATCTATTCTATGTTACATAATCTTCTTTTATCACTTTCCTGTTCTTCCCATCTTTTCCTTCTCCCTATTATCTCCCGTAGAATAGCCAAGTTTTTCCCTTCTCCTCTAATTACCTCTGCACAATTCCTGCCACTCTCTCAACTTACTTCACATGTTTCAATCGCGTGTTTCACTGTTTCTTCCTCTTTCTTACATACCCTTTCTTCTTTCATTAGCCAATATTTGCATGTTCTTGTTTCACTACCCTGTATGAATCTTCCTATCCTTTCTAATTCTCCTCTCCTTTTTTCATTTCCCCCCATAAGCATTTCGGCTTATCTCCTGGTTTCCTTGCCACCTCTTTTAATTCTCTTAGGAACTTTGACTCTTTTACTTTCATCTGTCTTTCTTGTTCTTGAATGCCTTTTACTTATCTGTTCTAATTTTTGATCCACACTTCTTCTTTTCCATCCTTCATTTGACCATCCTCTCCCTTCCAAGAATTTGATTCTCATTCTTTCCCTTTTCATTACTTCATTTCCTCTCATTAGTCTTCTCCTACATTCATATCGTATCGATCCTTCTTCCGAGTGTATTAGTCTCACTTCAAGTTTCATTGCTCTTACTCCCATTTTAATTGCTATGCCACCTCTTCCTGTTTCTTTTAACAGCCAATATGTTGGTGTTGATCTCTCCAATTTCATTTTCCACCGTGTGTATTTAGCCTGCAATTTTTCTAATATCCTCATACCTCCTCCATCCCCAAATCTCTGCTCCATACGCCACGGTGCTTCTAACTAGCGCATCAAACAGTTTCATTCTTCTTTCAAAGTCATCTCTGAATAATCTTTCTCACGGTATAACCTAAATATTCCAGTTCTCTTACTCTTTCTTCTTCATTCCAACGGAGTCTTTCCTCTTTTCTTCTTCCTCCTGCTTTCCTGCATATCATTATCTTAGACTTTTACACATTTAACTCCAAGCCTTTCTTCTTTATGTATCTTTCGAATCTCTTTATCATATTCTTCAGTCCCTGTGCATTATATACCATTAACACAACATCGTCCGCATATGACATTGTCCAAATTTACCTTCTACCTATTACGAATCCTCCTTCCTGTTCTTTGCTCATTTCTTTTTCCAGGTCTGCAAATGCGACATTGAAAAGTGTCGAGCTTAACGGGCACCCTTGTCTAACACACTTTCCTGTTAAAAAAAACTTTTCTATCAGTTCCTTCGTCACTCCTAAAGTGCATATAGTTCTGTTGCACATTTCCTGTATCCTTATTCTTAGTTGTTCGCCTACTCCTTCTTTTTAAAGTCTTTTCCAAATTTCCATTTGTTCTTTTAATCCCCTCCGTAGAATGTCCGCGTATATCTTACTAATATTAGGAACGATTGGTTCAATTTCACAGTCAGTTTCTTATGAAGTAAGTTTATTTTTAACAATATATTCTGTAATTTTATTAATTGAAAGTTAATCATTATTGGATTTATATAAATTTCAATATTATATTAAATTTATTTTAATTTTAATTCCAATACTACGACAGGAAAATCGCGGATAGGTCTTTTGAAATCGGAGACCAAGTGCTACTGCACGACATGACGCGGGCGGTCAAAAACTAACACCTGCGTGGATAGGCTCTTACACGATTCAAAACACGCACGATAATAATAATTACAGTATAGGGGGCGACGAACAATCCGCGTTCAGACAAACACTTCATAGAATAGGGCAGTAATAGGGAAATGGTCGCAGTTTTGAAGGAAAGTAACGATACACTAACAATTACATATAAGGATAAGACTAAGAAAAGTAATTTATTGAAAAAAGATGGTAAATAAGCGCACAACTATGCGTCGTCGTCCCAGCCACGCAGGGCGCAGTCGGCCTCCAATAACGACCACAGACGAGGTCGCGAATCAGGCCCAACGAAGATATCCCCATGACGTTCTACAAAAAAAAAAACTATTGCAAGACTATTACTACACGCATGGAAATAGAAACAATAAGCAGATCTACAATCCCCGATGCAATAAGACACTCATCAAATAGGACCCTCAGACCCCATGAGTCTTCGTCATCCTCCCAGACTTCTGCATGCTGGAAGAATCGGTGCCAGTGCACCCGATACTCCCTAATTGCCTCCATATAGGCAATACTGATACAACCTGGCGGGGCGGGGCACTGGAAACGCTAGAGGGATAAACGGATAAATAGGATAATAAAATAACACACACGAAGAACAAACAAACAAACATCACTCGCACGTACAATCAGAGCAAACATAATATCTCGGGGCACGTCTAAGATGGCCGACAACATCTTTGTCCAGGAGATCGCAACGAAATAAGAAGCGACTAAGAAAATCGAGACCCATTTGCCCGAACTTCTCACTTCTACTCAAGCCCGGACGAAGAAGATAAACTGTACTACGTTCGCAAAAAATTTATCACACACACACACACGCGCGCGCGCGCACGAGGAAAGACTCTATGAAATGCCGACTACACCTCGGCATTATAATTTACAGGATTTTTGTCCTACAAACGACGATACCACTCGCAGGAGGAACAACCCCCGACATAGATTTCACTATAAAAGAATTTCAACACCACCCCGACATTTACTTAGGCGATTTACAAATTTATCGAGATAGCTGGAAGTTAATATTACACGTAAACATATCTTACATCTACCGACGCGAAGCAAACCTCCAAGCTGCACTATATGATATACTTGCACAATGTAAAAAACACTGTACCGATAACTTACAAAAATTTTGTCAAACATTCACCGCGAAAATCCAAGACAAGGTAGACCGCATCGCCAAAACTCTTTACCTACGTCCAGTAAACTAAAAGCTCAGCACAAAAGAGCGTCGTGCACAAATAGATGGATTAGGTTACATAGGCAAATCACTCTTGGGGCTAATGGCTTCCCGGGATAGAAAGAAAATCGATGATTTTACTAGACCTTTTCAAAACACAAGATAACAGACTTTAAAAAAAAAAGAAAAAAGTAAAACGCAATCAAGGGACAAATGCAAATTTTAAGAGCAAATACCAAACTTCTCAACGAGACTATACATGACATACGAGACAACGATAACACACTCTTAAACGCGACGTGACAAATTCAATCCTTACTCCAACAGACAGCCAACATTACTAAATTTCAAAAGACAGTAGACGAACCCCTCATACTAATAAACGGCCTCGCAGAAACTCTATTGCGCGACACGCAAGTCTTGTTAGAATTCATTATAGATATAAAGAAAGGAGTCCTAAACCTACGATTAATACCACCAGCACAAATCATAACGTACCTCACTTCCGCATTAGCACATATTTCGAATGGACTAGACTTCCCAATTGGAATAAAATTAGAAAACAAGCCGCCATTATCGAAATCCTCAAGCTCTCCACATTTTCGGATACCAAATCAATTACTGTAGTACTAGATATTTTATTGTTAAACGCGAAAAAATTCTAATTGAGTAAGGTACACCTGATACCCACGAAGATAAACGAATAGTTATACGCGTATAGAACCCCTCGACTCGTACGAGGTACGTGACACCTCGGTGCAAGATTACATACAACTAAGCAAACAGGGCCTAGCAAAATGTAAAAAATAAACGATCTGTACCTCTGCACCTCTAATCACCCGATGTTCAATGCGATACCATACAGACAGTGCGAAGTACAATTGTACACAAAATTAACAAACACTTGTAAAATGCGAATTATGACACTGAATCACACATTTCAGATAGAGTTACAACTACCATGCACGTGGATTTATATCGCGCCGAAACCGATACAACTAGCAGTAACTTGCGACGACAAAAGCACAAATATGCATAGCATTAAGGATTCTGGTATAATAACAATAAGAAACAAATGTACAATCACTACCACCAAATTCACAATAGAAACTAGAACACAATGCGGAATAGAAAGAACATGGTACTACTTAGCTCACCACAATTTTGTCATTAGATGAAATCACACTTCCACAGACTACTGTAAATTCGTACGGAAGAATTAAATAAAGTTAGCAAACAAATTAGAAGACTTACTAAAACGATTTAGAAAAACCCGAACTTATACCAACCGAGTATCACCAAGCTTCTTTTCACCATCCACAGTAACGGGATTTATCACATGAGGACCTATACCTAAAGTTGCAAAGTAGGATGTTTTTGTTCTTCACCTTCTTCTTCAGTGACAATCCTCTTCTTATTCACACGCACCTTCTTCCCCTTCTTCTTTGGACACATCATGCGACTAGACCATACCACTTTGATCGTGAATCGTACCATTCTCCACGTGTATTGAACGGCTTTGATCGTGTTTCGAACGTGTATCGAACGGCTTTGATCGTGTATCGAACGGGTATTGAACGGCTTTGAACGTGTGTTGAACGTGTATCGAACGGCTTTGAACGTGTATCGAACGGGTATGGAACGTGTGTCAAACGTGCTTCGATCGAAGCCGTTCGATACCCGTTCGATACACGATCAGATCCGTTCGATACCCGTTCAATACCCGTTCGATACCCGTTCAAAGCCGTTCAATACCCGTTCGATACACGATCAAAGCTGTTCGATACACGATCAAAACCTTTCAATACCCGTTCGATACTCGATCAGAGCTGTTCAATTCCCGTTCGATACACGTTCAAAGCCGTTCAATACCCGTTCGATACACGATCCAAGCTGTTCGATGCACCATCAAAACCGTTCAATACCCGTTCGATACACGATCAAAGCCGTTCGATACACGTTCAACACACGTTCAAAGCCGTTCAATACCCGTTCGATACACGATCAAAGCCGTTCGATACACGTTCGAAACACGATCAAAGCCGTTCAATACACGTGGAGAATGGTACGATTCACGATCAAAGTGGTATGGTCTATTCGCATGATGTGTCCAAAGAAGAAGGGGAAGAAGGTGCGTGTGAATAAGAAGAGGATTGTCACTGAAGAAGAAGGTGAAGAACAAAAACATCCTACTTTGCAACTTTAGGTATAGGTCCTCATGTGATAAATCCCGTTACTGTGGATGGTGAAAAGAAGCTTGGTGATACTCGGTTGGTATAAGTTCGGGTTTTTCTAAATCGTTTTAGTAAGTCTTCTAATTTGTTTGCTAACTTTATTTAATTCTTCCGTACGAATTTACAGTAGTCTGTGGAAGTGTGATTTCATCTAATGACAAAATTGTGGTGAGCTAAGTAGTACCATGTTCTTTCTATTCCGCATTGTGTTCTAGTTTCTATTGTGAATTTGGTGGTAGTGATTGTACATTTGTTTCTTATTGTTATTATACCAGAATCCTTAATGCTATGCATATTTGTGCTTTTGTCGTCGCAAGTTACTGCTAGTTGTATCGGTTTCGGCGCGATATAAATCCACGTGCATGGTAGTTGTAACTCTATCTGAAATGTGTGATTCAGTGTCATAATTCGCATTTTACAAGTGTTTGTTAATTTTGTGTACAATTGTACTTCGCACTGTCTGTATGGTATCGCATTGAACATCGGGTGATTAGAGGTGCAGAGGTACAGATCGTTTATTTTTTACATTTTGCTAGGCCCTGTTTGCTTAGTTGTATGTAATCTTGCACCGAGGTGTCACGTACCTCGTACGAGTCGAGGGGTTCTATACGCGTATAACTATTCGTTTATCTTCGTGGGTATCAGGTGTACCTTACTCAATTAGAATTTTTTCGCGTTTAACAATCAAATATCTAGTACTACAGTAATTGATTTGGTATCCGAAAATGTGGAGAGCTTGAGGATTTCGATAATGGCGGCTTGTTTTCTAATTTTATTCCAATTGGGAAGTCTAGTCCATTCGAAATATGTGCTAATGCGGAAGTGAGGTACGTTATGATTTGTGCTGGTGGTATTAATCGTAGGTTTAGGACTCCTTTCTTTATATCTATAATGAATTCTAACAAGACTTGCGTGTCGCGCAATAGAGTTTCTGCGAGGCCGTTTATTAGTATGAGGGGTTCGTCTACTGTCTTTTGAAATTTAGTAATGTTGGCTGTCTGTTGGAGTAAGGATTGAATTTGTCACGTCGCGTTTAAGAGTGTGTTATCGTTGTCTCGTATGTCATGTATAGTCTCGTTGAGAAGTTTGGTATTTGCTCTTAAAATTTGCATTTGTCCCTTGATTGCGTTTTACTTTTTTCTTTTTTTTTTAAAGTCTGTTATCTTGTGTTTTGAAAAGGTCTAGTAAAATCATCGATTTTCTTTCTATCCCGGGAAGCCATTAGCCCCAAGAGTGATTTGCCTATGTAACCTAATCCATCTATTTGTGCACGACGCTCTTTTGTGCTGAGCTATTAGTTTACTGGACGTAGGTAAAGAGTTTTGGCGATGCGGTCTACCTTGTCTTGGATTTTCGCGGTGAATGTTTGACAAAATTTTTGTAAGTTATCGGTACAGTGTTTTTTACATTGCGCAAGTATATCATATAGTGCAGCTTGGAGGTTTGCTTCGCGTCGGTAGATGTAAGATATGTTTACGTGTAATATTAACTTCCAGCTATCTCGATAAATTTGTAAATCGCCTAAGTAAATGTCGGGGTGGTGTTGAAATTCTTTTATAGTGAAATCTATGTCGGGGGTTGTTCCTCCTGCGAGTGGTATCGTCGTTTGTAGGACAAAAATCCTGTAAATTATAATGCCGAGGTGTAGTCGGCATTTCATAGAGTCTTTCCTCGTGCGCGCGCGCGCGTGTGTGTGTGTGTGATAAATTTTTTGCGAACGTAGTACAGTTTATCTTCTTCGTCCGGGCTTGAGTAGAAGTGAGAAGTTCGGGCAAATGGGTCTCGATTTTCTTAGTCGCTTCTTATTTCGTTGCGATCTCCTGGACAAAGATGTTGTCGGCCATCTTAGACGTGCCCCGAGATATTATGTTTGCTCTGATTGTACGTGCGAGTGATGTTTGTTTGTTTGTTCTTCGTGTGTGTTATTTTATTATCCTATTTATCCGTTTATCCCTCTAGCGTTTCCAGTGCCCCGCCCCGCCAGGTTGTATCAGTATTGCCTATATGGAGGCAATTAGGGAGTATCGGGTGCACTGGCACCGATTCTTCCAGCATGCAGAAGTCTGGGAGGATGACGAAGACTCATGGGGTCTGAGGGTCCTATTTGATGAGTGTCTTATTGCATCGGGGATTGTAGATCTGCTTATTGTGTCTATTTCCATGCGTGTAGTAATAGTCTTGCAATAGTTTTTTTTTGTGTAGAACGTCATGGGGATATCTTCGTTGGGCCTGATTCGCGACCTCGTCTGTGGTCGTTATTGGAGGCCGACTGCGCCCTGCGTGGCTGGGACGACGACGCATAGTTGTGCGCTTATTTACCATCTTTTTTCAATAAATTACTTTTCTTAGTCTTATCCTTATATGTAATTGTTAGTGTATCGTTACTTTCCTTCAAAACTGCGACCATTTCCCTATTACTGCCCTATTCTATGAAGTGTTTGTCTGAACGCGGATTGTTCGTCGCCCCCTATACTGTAATTATTATTATCGTGCGTGTTTTGAATCGTGTAAGAGCCTATCCACGCAGGTGTTAGTTTTTGACCGCCCGCGTCATGTCGTGCAGTAGCACTTGGTCTCCGATTTCAAAAGACCTATCCGCGATTTTCCTGTCGTAGTATTGGAATTAAAATTAAAATAAATTTAATATAATATTGAAATTTATATAAATCCAATAATGATTAACTTTCAATTAATAAAATTACAGAATATATTGTTAAAAATAAACTTACTTCATAAGAAACTGACTGTGAAATTGAACCAATCGTTCCTAATATTAGTAAGATATACGCGGACATTCTACGGAGGGGATTAAAAGAACAAATGGAAATTTGGAAAAGACTTTAAAAAGAAGGAGTAGGCGAACAACTAAGAATAAGGATACAGGAAATGTGCAACAGAACTATATGCACTTTAGGAGTGACGAAGGAACTGATAGAAAAGTTTTTTTTAACAGGAAAGTGTGTTAGACAAGGGTGCCCGTTAAGCTCGACACTTTTCAATGTCGCATTTGCAGACCTGGAAAAAGAAATGAGCAAAGAACAGGAAGGAGGATTCGTAATAGGTAGAAGGTAAATTTGGACAATGTCATATGCGGACGATGTTGTGTTAATGGTATATAATGCACAGGGACTGAAGAATATGATAAAGAGATTCGAAAGATACATAAAGAAGAAAGGCTTGGAGTTAAATGTGTAAAAGTCTAAGATAATGATATGCAGGAAAGCAGGAGGAAGAAGAAAAGAGGAAAGACTCCGTTGGAATGAAGAAGAAAGAGTAAGAGAACTGGAATATTTAGGTTATACCGTGAGAAAGATTATTCAGAGATGACTTTGAAAGAAGAATGAAACTGTTTGATGCGCTAGTTAGAAGCACCGTGGCGTATGGAGCAGAGATTTGGGGATGGAGGAGGTATGAGGATATTAGAAAAATTGCAGGCTAAATACACACGGTGGAAAATGAAATTGGAGAGATCAACACCAACATATTGGCTGTTAAAAGAAACAGGAAGAGGTGGCATAGCAATTAAAATGGGAGTAAGAGCAATGAAACTTGAAGTGAGACTAATACACTCGGAAGAAGGATCGATACGATATGAATGTAGGAGAAGACTAATGAGAGGAAATGAAGTAATGAAAAGGGAAAGAATGAGAATCAAATTCTTGGAAGGGAGAGGATGGTCAAATGAAGGATGGAAAAGAAGAAGTGTGGATCAAAAATTAGAACAGATAAGTAAAAGGCATTCAAGAACAAGAAAGACAGATGAAAGTAAAAGAGTCAAAGTTCCTAAGAGAATTAAAAGAGGTGGCAAGGAAACCAGGAGATAAGCCGAAATGCTTATGGGGGGAAATGAAAAAAGGAGAGGAGAATTAGAAAGGATAGGAAGATTCATACAGGGTAGTGAAACAAGAACATGCAAATATTGGCTAATGAAAGAAGAAAGGGTATGTAAGAAAGAGGAAGAAACAGTGAAACACGCGATTGAAACATGTGAAGTAAGTTGAGAGAGTGGCAGGAATTGTGCAGAGGTAATTAGAGGAGAAGGGAAAAACTTGGCTATTCTACGGGAGATAATAGGGAGAAGGAAAAGATGGGAAGAACAGGAAAGTGATAAAAGAAGATTATGTAACATAGAATAGATTAGGAAACACTTGTAAAATAGAAAAAATTGTTAAGAGACAACAGGATACATTAGAAGGGGTAGGACTTATACTCACACAATCACGGGTCTGAAATGGAAAGAGTATATGATCGTTAAATTGTAACACGGAAGTGGGCAATAAATTAAATTATTATTATTATTATATTTTTCCTTTTTATATTGTATTTTTATATTTTTTCTTTTTTATTTTATATTTTTATATTTTTTCTTTTTATATTGTATTTTTATATTTTTATATTCTATTTGTACAGAGAGAACTCAAAAATGTTGACAATAGAGCGGTTTATTTAGAGGTAGAGAATTGAAGCGATACAATAGATACGTCACAGTTTCGGCGAATAATGACGAGATACTACTGTTCTGTACAACTGAGCACTCGGGGTGGTCACGAGAGCGTGAGTGTATATGAGTGTATGTGAGGTGTTGTGTGGAAGAGTATGTATGTACGTATGATGTCGCGAAAAGTAAATAGGAAGTCCATCACCTGTTCGAGAATGTTCAAATTGTCTTGCGATTGATGTAAAAAAGAGAAAAAGAGAAGGAGGAAGATAGAGAGAGAGAGAGAGAGAGAGAGAGAGAGAGGGAGAGAGAGGGAGGGAGAGGGAGAGGGAGAGGGAGAGGGAGAGAGAGAGAGAGGGAGAGAGAGGGTTCTGCCGAGACACTATTTATATTCTATTTTTATATTTTTTCTTTTTTATATTTCTATTTTTTAATTAATGCAACAATATATAATCCTTTTACATATATTACAATCTATTTATTTACCTGTCTTCCTCCTTCTCTCCTCACCAATTTCTGCTGACACTTCATAATTCTTTCTATGATTCGTACGTTCTTCACGCCACCAAATGTCATCTTGCACGGCGGTCCCATCACGGGGGATTCAAATTACACGTGATCGCGCGATACGCTGCGATGTTAAGATTGAAAAAACATATTGAAAAATTTTTAGCTTTAGAGTGTCTGTCTGTTTGCTACATATTGGTCCAACAGATCGGTGTGGGAGGGGATTAAAATTATTATTTCTCTGCGTTGGGAAAAGAATGTCTGTTGATATGGAAAAAAATTTTCTGCTGACGCTACATAATTCTTTCTATGATTCGCGGCTTCTTCGCACCGTCAAATGACGTCATCCCGCACGGCTGCTCCAGAGGATTCAAATTACGCGAGATCGCGCGATACGCTGCAACGTTAAATCGGAACGCTTTAAAACTTGTTAGCTTCAGAATGCTTGCTACATAATGGTTCGGAAAAAAGTATGTCTGTTGGTATGGAAAAAAAATTTCTGCTGACACCGCGCAATTCTAAGATTCGACGTTTCCTAAAAAGTATTATATTTCGTTCGAGCCTTCTTCGCGCCGTGAAAAATGACGTCATCTCGCGCAACTGTCCTAGGGGACTCAAATTACACACGATCGCGCGACACGCTGCGATGTTAAGATTGAAAATCATTTTGAAAATTTTTAGAACGAAAGCGATTATACCACTATGTAGTGCTGTCTCTTTCCCTCCTCCGAATTTAGCTTTAAAATAATGCTCTCTCTTTCCCTCCTCCGAAGACGCGGTGCGTAAAAACGCCGATCTTTCCCGACATTGTCCGACATCATCCGATAAAAAAATAATGGATTATGCTTAGTGACGCTCGGTATATGTACCGTTCATTAAAGACTAATGTTAGAGAGTGGGCGTTGGGGGAGTTGGTTAGGCGGCTGACTCGTAACGCGGAGGTCTTGGGTTCGAGCCCCGTAGCCCGAGATTCAGTTTTTCGATTATTCTTAATATCTTAAATTAATATTTCCTTCCTTACCGACTGTGGTTGGTGGTACCACAGACCAGGTATAGAATAGACCTATCACGGAATGTAATTTTGTGTCACACGCTCGGGGGGCTCGCGAGCCCCCTTACCATTTTCGTGTCACATCCAACGTTATCGATTCAGTCTAAAATAAGATTACAATGCTACGAGTGGTAGGAATTGAAATTAAATCTTATCGGAAACGTTTAAAATCTAAAACGGCATGAACGTTAAGACTAATTTCAAGAAACATGTTGCATAATTCCGTTTACTAATACATTTTGATAGAAGCATAATTTGCACCTATTTCCATAAATTTCGATCATAAATATTATATAAATACAACCGCGTAATAAACATTTATACAGTCTCTTAGTTAGGTTATATTTTCGGTCACTTCGAAGAGTGGATTTTCTGTCCTCGAAGTGACAGAAAATATACTTAACCTATATGCTACAAGATAATAAATGTTTATTGGATATTTCGTACTTTTGGACTACATTTGTGAACTTTTTATGACTTAACATCCTTCCAAAATATTATTATTACGCCTCAACGATATATTTATGAAGTCGATGAGTGTAATTATTCGTGGTTAAGAAATCAAAATTTCCTATTCATAACGTCATTTTTTGAGTACATTTCATCGAAATAATCAGTTTTAGCTTAATTTGTTTATGTTTGCCAAATTCATGCCTTTTATTAGACTCTACTTGATTTTAGCATCAATTTTCATGTTTACAAATTTCTATGCTTGATTAGAGGTGTGACTATCGATTATTGATAGATTATCGATATCTTATTGATATTTAACAATATATCGACAATATCGTTAAGATATCGTTAAGACGAATAGATCTATTCGCCTCTTCTAGAAGAGGCTGAGGTAGAATATAACACACTTTGTTGCAGCAACGATGCAAATAACAATTTTAAAGACATTGTAAAGCAACGATACATATTCATACTTTTAAATATATTGCTTTTGATACTCAGCGGCTCAGCACCGATGTTTTCGCCCATTCACAACGGTGTTCTTCGGTGCTGGATAGCGCCGTGAATGGGCCCAGCACCAGTTTTTACGGTGCTCACTTTTCGAACACCGTTGCCAACGGTACAGACCTTTTTCCGCGTAGAATGCAACGCATTAATTGTATAATAAAGTCAATCAGAATCTATTTGTTTGTATTTAAATTCACGGCGCTGTCCAGCACAGAAAAACACCGTTGTGAATGGGCTCAGCACCGATGTTTTCGCCCATTCACAACGGTGTTCTTCGGTGCTAGATAGCGCCGTGAATGAGCCCAGCACCGGTTTTTACGGTGCTCACTTTTCGAATACCGTTGCCAACGGTACAGACCTTTTTCCGCGTAGAATGCAACGCATTAATTGTATAATAAAGTAAATCAGAATCTATTTGTTTGTATTTGAATTCACGGCGCTGTCCAGCACAGAAAAACACTGAATGGGCTCAGCACCGATATTTTCGTCCGTTCACAACGGTGTTTTTCGGTGCTGGATACCGCCGTGTACCCAGATAGCACACCTCGTCTTAGAGACGTCTAGTTTATGTCCATTTTAGGTCTGAACGTCTTGATTTGTAACAAGACGTCTGTAAGACGTGTTTAAGACGCCTTTTGGACGTCTTTAAGACTTTACCAGACGTTGTGCTATCTGGGTATGGGCACAGCAACGCTTTCTACGGTGCTGATCTTTTTTCGTGTATACCTCAACTGATTTCCCAGGTAGCACACGTCGTCTATAAGTCGTGTGCTATCTGGGTCTATTCGCGTCAACGATATCTTAACCATATTATCGATATATCGAAATATCGATAACATTTCGATAGTCACACCTCTAACTCAAAGTGACAGAAATTATAACCTATATGCTATACCCAATTTCATAAATATACCGTTGCGGCGTAACAACGATATTTTGGAAGGATGTTAAGTTATAAAAAATTCACAAATGTAGTGTAAAGGAACGAAATAGCCAATAAACATTTATTGTCATATAGCATATAGGTTATATTTTCTGTCACTTCGAGGAGGGGACTACATAATAATCACGCGCATCCAGCCTGCGCATTTTCCCTAGCCTGGGCGGCCGCATGAAAGGGGAACTTTCCCCACCCTACATTAGTGGTAGTTGGAACGATATTTCTGAGCTTGGGTACGCGGAAAATTTGACTTGCGGTCCCAAGCGGGAAAAAAGTTCATTTAATTTCATTAAATTCTTTATATTTAGTCGGATTATTACTAGGGACTGTAACCGTAATTATTTATTTTATATTTTGAAGAACTGTCTTTAAATGTTTAAATAATTACTTTAAGCCACCCTGACATTCAATTGACTAACCTGCTAAGAAAACTATTAAAAATGTTATATTACGCGGCTAAATACATGCTTTTCTGACTTTCTTTCTTCCATAAAATATGGTAAGATCGGATTTTTCGAGTCGGTCTTATAAACGTTTTACAACATTTACGCTTGAGACAACGCAATACAGCATTTCCTCTAGTTCCTATCACTCTTCTAAATATGGAAACATAGATATCAGGTTTACATAGATTTCTAAAATTGTTCAGAAGCTACCGACTCTTTATAACAACATGTTGGTCGGCGCTTGGAAGGAATACAGGGCCATTAATATGCAGTATCCTCTAATGGAAAAATAATTTTTCAATATTTTTATCATTATGCAAACATCTGTATTGTATGTCAGATTTGTCTACTAAAATGAAACCAATTACGACGCAGTTTGGTATGAGGAAGGTACGGCAAAAAATTGGTACAGAATGAGGAAAAATAATAACATATTTTTTTAAAATCCAGAAAATAATACGATAGCGAACGTTCAGTAGATGTGCGGCCTTTTTCTCATCGATTGTTGAGGTCAAGGCCATCGAAAAGTTCGGCTTTTTTTTTAAACAGACGCCGTTCCCAGAAACGCGATACACCTGAAGGCAAAAATCAATGCGACTTGAAATATCTTGCAAGCAGAGCTCGCTAAATCAGGCATTTGCTCTTAACGAATCTTTACCAGTTCGTAACACTTGTCAAGCCAAATATGCCAATAACAGTTTTTGCAAGCAAATGGCTAAAACTTAACAGGATATTAACGATTAAAATTGCACCGTCTCTAACATTCTTAAGTATGTACATCTGTATGTATGTATTTCCTAAGTAATGAATAGTTTGGTGCATCGGTTGAGTGCTGACAGACGTGAAACAGCCGATGCGTTGACTTTGTCTCGCTCCGTCTTTCGGACTTCTGATACTGCATCCTTCACGTGCGCGACGGGCCTGATCGCTTATTTATACGAAAAAAATTATTCGTGCCACAGCTCGTTCGCGCGGCCAGGTACCTAGCGATCAGTAGCCAAATGCGGGAATGCGTGTAGGACGACACCATCTATACTATTGAAAAATTAAATTTTTATATTTTCTGCTTTATTTTCATCACGGTATTTGTAACATATTGTATGATATTTTCCGGATGAAAGGAAAGCCAAACACGACACCCTTCCTACAATTACTCCGATTGCGTATGAATCCGTTGCTTATACATTATCCTCCTCTTTGTCCTATAAAGTGATAATGTAAAAATTTATTTAAATAACTTACAATTAGAATTTAAAGTATATTTGGAGACTAGTAAGAACGGTATCTCAAGAATACATTTCTGCTTTGATTGTATGCTTGTTGTTGATATAGGTACATTGAAAAAAACAATTAAACCGTAAAAAATTAGTTTAAAGAGTAAAACTAATGAAAAAATTAAACCATGCAACATGGACTTGAACTCACACCCAAGGAAAACGAAGTCAGAATTTTTTTTAGAACTTACACTCATATCGAAGCCCAGCTATATTTTTGCGGATCACTATATGGATTACCATTTGGCCTTTGTTTTTGTAAAGGCGAGAAGAAAACGATATACGCACTTTAGTTTTTGCGTAAACTTTAACAATATTTTCCGTCGCAATTTTTAAAACTTTTTTCTCTTATTGAGTGGAACACGTTGATGTAAAAAGAATTTAACATTAATTGTCAATGTCGTAACCAATTCTGCGGCAATTTTTTTACAAATGTCCACCGAACCAGAAGTGTAGATTAATTCCTGAAAGCAGTGTTGATTAGATATTCTACAAAATGAACGAATAGAAACATTCGTATCTCACATATATCTTGTAAATATTACAATACACTGATATGCCCGTGACAAGGTATTTGCTAATACAGTCGAACCTCGATAACCCGAATCACGACAACTCGAAAAACTCTATAAGACGAAAATTTTCTTCATTCCCTTCCGCTCGAAATAAAATTTTCTTAACTGGAACTACATTATGCATGTTAAATTGTGTATTTCACCTTTACAATTCGAATTTAGAAGAACTCCGACCTCTACGAGTCGAAATTTACTTCTACATATGTATTACGAAATTGCGTACAAAGATCTCAAACTATTGAGGGCAATGTTTTCTATGCATTATTCACGATTAAAAATGCTATTGATTTACAATACACTAAAAGACTGGCAAAAAGCAAAATCACAATTATTTTTAATATGTAATGAAGAGTAATATTTCTAGCATAAAATGTGTCTTATAATTATTTTTATATGTGTAGGTATATATGCAGTGCTGGATTTACCCTTAGGCTAAGAAAGCTGAAGCCTAGGACCCTGTTTAGCTGGGGGCCCCTCATTCTAAATATTTTCTTCGAAAAATTAGCATTTTTTTATATTATCTTTATTAACTTGTATCTTTAATGTTTATTTATGTTAATTTTATGTTTAGTTTTGATATTCAATGTTAATTTTGAAATTAAATTCTTATTTAGATTATACGAGTATTATGATAAAAAAAGTAAAATCAGCGTCATTTTATTTTTTAGATTTAACCGAGAGCCCACCAAATATTTAGCCTAGGGCCCCTGAATGGTAAATCCGGCTCTGTTTAAATATTAGGCCACTGTGATATTATTGCATAATAAATATGTGTGAAACAATGATAGTAAAAGAATTGTGTGGTTTCACTGTGTGAAGAATGATTTAAAGCAGTGTAAGAATATGTTGAATTCCACGGCGGTGCTTCTCGCGTACGTGCGGCCGCGCGCTCAGCTGCCCTAGCTGACTGGGATTTAAAGTTTAAACACCGCGCCCCAGAAGTCGGATCTTCCTGAATTTTGACGGCCGATATCTCGAAAATGAATCTCCAGAAAAGAGCGTTTGTTTGTTTCTTTCCTTGCAACGCGTTTCTTTTGTTCGGTGGTCGGCTATGGGCGACACCGTTCAACGATCATCAGTCGAAACAAAGTCAGTTTTCTACAAGCCGTCTAGAAGATTGGTATTCGGAGCAGTCTTGTTTGTATATCCAAGTCAGTATTAGGTAAAACTTCTCTACGCTTTATCATTTGCATCATTTGATTCTTTTCTTCATTCATTAATTTGTATATTTATCAGTAATGGAGAATCAGGCTCGTAAAACACATTATAAAAAATGTGTATATCCTAATTGCAATTTAGTAAACCGTAATGTATCTGACGGTACTACATTCCATTCATTCCCGGTAAATGACAATGATAGATGCATAACGTGGCTGGTTAACTGTGGCTTAGATGATTGGGTGGAAATGACTAACGCGGAATTGAGAAAAAAGTGTATATGTAGCCGGCATTTTTTGAGAAGTAGTTTTTACGTATCCGGGCAATTACGGAAAGATGCCGTGCCTAAAATGTGTTTCAACGATACCGATAGCGACGTAAGTATGGAAATTGAAGCCAGTTCATCAACAGAAGAACGCAATAATTTGGAGGAACGGTTGATGGAAATGGAAAAACAGTTAAAGCAAGAGAAGAATAAATCTAATATTCTTCGCTTGCAAGTACGGGCGAAGTGCAGAGTAATCAATCGTTTAAAAGATAAACTTTCTTCAGGTAGTATAAATGATACATGCTTGAAGAAAGCGATCGCGAAAAAAGCTTCTGGGTTTATTTTAACTTTTATATGTTTACTATTATTTAAGTCGAAGAAACAAATTTATACACGTAGCGAACAGCAGATTTGCATGACAATGCACTACACTTCGCCAGCTTTGTATAATAAGATGCGCGAAGTTTTCGGTTTTCATCTTCCGAGTCCAGTTACAATCATTCGGTGGTTCGGGAAAATAGATATCTGGCCTGGCATATGCCAACCTTTGTTTACCGCGCTCAAAATTAAAGCTGCGTATATGGAAGCCGCAGATCGTAATTGCGTACTTCTGTTTGATGAAATGGCAATCAAAAAATGTCTAGATTTCCATCCAACTAAACAAATCATTGAAGGTTTCGAAGACTTGGGATCTTTGGGTAGAAATTTAGCGGTGGGTACACAGGTTCTTGTTTTTATGCTACGCGGGCTATTCACTAATTGGAAACAACCACTGGCTTTCTTTGTTTCAAAATCAGGAGTCAAGAGAGACGCTTTGTCTACAATTTTAGATGAGATTTTAGATGCTTTGCATGCAACTGGTTTAAAAGTCAGAGCGGTTGTTTCCGATCAGGGAAGCAGTAATCAGAGCATAGCAGACGACCGATCATCTATACAAAATCCATATTTTGAACGAAATGGCCAAAAAATTTATTTTTTGTTTGATTTTTTACATTTATTTAAAAGCATTAGAAATAATTTATTGAAGCATGATTTTTCAATTAATGGATCTATTGTTTCGTGGTCCAATGTAATATGTTTGTGGAATTTAGAAAAGGACAAAAATACTCGAGCAGCTTACAAATTGTCCGAGAAGCATGTAAGGCCAAATTCTTTCGATAAAATGAAATGTAAGCTAGCTCTCCAAGTTTTCAGCAAAAGGGTATCGTCTGCTCTGTTCACCGCTTCATTAACAGGTAGCATAAAAACAACAACCGTTCAACACACGGCTAGTTTCTTTGAAACCTTAAATGATTTGTTTGATAATTTGAATAGTAGATCAGCCCGTGATCCCAACCCAAACAAGTGTGCTCTTTCGCGACTTTATGACAATGTTCAAAATAATTTAATTTCACAATTAAATGAAATGAACAATTGGTATACGATAACTCCTAATGGTTTGAAAGCACCTCCATGTTTCTTGGGGTTACGGCAATCTATAAATGCCACTCTGCAACTGTGGAATGATTTAAGAGAAGAAGGTATTACATTTTTACTAACGTCGCGACTTAACACGGATCCAATAGAAAACTTCTTCTCTGTTCTGCGGATGCATGGTGGCACTCACAACCATAATCCCTCAGTAAAAGCGGTGCGTCTTGCGATCAGAAAAAATATTTTATTAAGTTTGGATCATAGTTTAGATAATGGAAATTGCATGCGAGATTACGACGCACCGTTATTACCGGGAGATTCTATATCACAATGTGAACCAGCCACGTTGTCACCTGATGCTGCATTACATGATATTGAAGAGTACACCGATGATGATAGTATTAGTACAGATGTAGACATTGAGATTAATATTGATGAACTATCAACATCGGTGTGCTCCTTAGAATCATGTGCGCTTGAATATTTTGCTGGGTACATTGCTAAAAAAAGTGTCGAAAAGTCGCGGTGTGATATATGTTATACCACATTCATTGATAGTAACAGTAGCTTTTGTCGCAACGAGCAAATACTAATATCTTTTCGTGCATATATTGTTGCAGATAATGTTGATTTTGGACACCTTTGCGTTCCAACGCAACAGTTTTCGTTTATTTTTCGTATTATATCTAAAGTTTTCGATGTTCATTATCCCGCGTTACGCAGCGAAGCATTCATATTGGACAAACTATTTTCGATTATCTCCCGTGTAGTGGAGGAAAAATATCCAAATTGGTTTACTCAAGATGAATGCGCTGCTCATCGTAAAGAAATGGTGTATATAACTTTAACGGTAAAAATACATAAAGATACAGTATGGCTCGGCGAGCAATTAAGATGTGTGGGAGCATCATTACGTAAAAACTATTCAAAATTATCGACATTAAAGCATGTTTGAAAACTTTGTCTTTTTTTAACAAGTCCCTGCCCTACCTTTTTGCTTCTATCTTCATTCATGCTCATTCTATATCTTTCACCTTATGCTTTTGCTGTATATTTTGGCTTATGCTGTATATTTTGGCTTGTGCATGATTTCGAGTATTTTCAGTGTTATATTATTCGGTGGAAGGCTTTATTTTTCTAAAAAATAAGTTATTTTTTTCTTGTCTTTTCCTTGTTTTCGGTGAATGGCTTGGATTTGTATTAACATTGAACATACTCTGGGATGGCGAAGACCTTCTTTCACGCCTTCGCGTGGCCCACCCCGTTAACTCTATCGCTTTATTTTTTTAAATCTATATTAACCTGACAAACTATAAAGCGATAGAGGAACTAAGATGAAAGAAAGGCAGAGCTTTTGTGGATATTGAGTTACGATATTTGATAGAACTTTAATAATGATCTCAAGCTCCGTAAATATGATATCAATCGATTCCAACTTCAAACCAATGATTATGTACTTAGCAGCCTACGGTTCAAAGATCTTTGCTCCACATGTTACACCAGGTCTGTCTACAGTCCGGAATATATTGGGTTGGTGCAGAATTATCAGGCGTTTGTATTGGCGGGTTATTTGTTAATAAAAATTCGCCGGTCTTCCAAGCAAATGGGAAGCAGTTATTGAAGTAGATGGTGACTACGCTCCGGAATAATCATTTCAAAATGTTATTGTTTAATTTTTCTGTTTCTTTTTTTCATAATAAATATTGTTTAAGAAACGCCTGATAATTATGCACCAACCCAATACATACATACAGTGGCTCACAGCCATAATCGTACACTCTTTAAAATCGCATAACATTTTTAAAATTGGTCCAAACAACTTCAGTTTCTTTGAGAAGCTAGAACGATTAGTTTGCTAAGTGGCGTGTTTCGTCATTTTGAAAAAATTGCAATTGGTCGGAGTAGCAAAAAAATAGTAAAGGTCGTTTTTTCCCAACTTTTTCCTGAGCCTGTAATGAACATTAAAAAAAGACCTTTTACAGATTTAAGTAAGTTGTATACATGTCTAAAACTTCATCAAAATCGGTTAACGTTGCTCTGAGCTATAAACGCATAAAGATCGCAGAATAAGATCGAAAATCGCGAAATTCCCAAAATTAGCGAACAAAAATGACGAAAGAAGAAACGACCTTTATTATTCTTTTTTGCTATTCCGACCAATGGCATTTTTTTCAAAACGACGGAACACCTCACTTAGCAAACTAATCCTTCTAGCTTCTCAAAACAACTCAGGTCGTTTGGATCAATTTTAAAAATGTTATGCAATTTTAAAGAGTGTACGGTTATAGCTGTGAGCCACTGTACATACACTAGCTTTGCTACATACTCGGCTTCGCCCGAAATTTAAATTCTGATTTTCTAGAAAAAAATTTTTAATTTTTTTTTAAAATAGTTACATTCATTTGGACTAGCCAGGCATAATGAGGCACCTTTTAAGGTGTTGCAAGAGTTTACCGTTCAAATGTTTTTAGACGACAGACAAACACACAAGCATAAACTTTCTGCTTTATATATTAAAATACATTATATCGAAAAGTATAATAGTCCAAATGGATAATTTTAACTAACGCTATTAATATTGTTATTTAAAAGATCTCTTCCCTAATACTTTATACATTTTATTCTTTTTACAGCCTAAGATGCTATATAAGGAAGAAATTATGACCGTGAGAAGAAACTGAGTTTACAAATATTACATAGTTATATTATTTTTGTCTTTTGTATGATATCTTTTAATAAATAAATAAAAAGGGAATATTTCATATAAAAAAGAGTTCGTTTCTTTCACCACCTTCTCATATGTATAGGGTTACCATAATTGCCAAGCATTGA
Organism: Andrena hattorfiana; assembly: GCA_944738655.2. Lineage (NCBI taxonomy): Eukaryota > Metazoa > Arthropoda > Insecta > Hymenoptera > Andrenidae > Andrena > Andrena hattorfiana. Next base: position 18,346,859 of record OX122891.2, on the reverse strand, counting down.
TACGAGACGTTTAAATGCTAAACAAGTAAAATATGAAAAAAGTGGGTAGGTAGTGATTTATTTTTAGGGTTGCCATAATTGTCAAGCTTTGATACGGAACATTTAAATGCTAATTAAATAAAACATGAAAAAAGTGGGTAGGTAATGGTTTATTTTACTCTGTAAAATATTTCACGGGAACAATGAAATACGGGACAGACCCGTATTTACCTACTTGCCCGAATCACGTCGTATTTGATTTTCTTTTTATTAAAAAAATCTCACTAATATGTCATAAATGCTCGAAATTTCACCTTATGATTAGCTTAGCATGTGTACATACATGTTTTCCGCTTTTAGCTACTGATTACGGTTTTTGCAGAATTTATAGAAGAAAGTAAAATCTAGAAGTCTAGCTTGTCCGTGGACCGACATCGACATGCGAAAATCAGACGCACGGAGAATGCAAGAAGACAATGTAGTATTATACTTTGTTGCCGCTGCCAGAATGATTGTTTGTCGCGTAAAGGACCTCCGTGCCGTTTCCCTCCCATTTTATCTCACACGCGAGTCGCGACGTCCGTAAAACAGAACCTTTTCTTTTACTTGTGCTTTAAAAAATATCATAACTGTTTTCTCATATGTACATATCTAGGAATAATGAAAACAGACCTTAACGCAAGCGATACGCTCGGGTACTTACATCGGAGATGTTCTTTACAATTTTTAAATCGATACAATAGTTAATATGGAAAGGGCCAATCAATTTGTAACGAAACGTAGAGTTTTAACAACTAATCTATCGTTCCCAAGTAATAAATAAACTATTGCAAAATCTCCTCGGGTGCCGAAAACTACGAATATAAATTTAAAAAAAACGTTTGGATTCCTTGTTCTCATTGATTTATACGTGTCGTAGGATGGGCACCGTCTATTTAGACATGCGCGGAGTGCAGAGATTTGTGGGAATGTCAGTAACAGCGTCAATTTTTAATATTTTTTGACATACGACTCGCGAAAATGTTAGTTAAGTGTTCCACTACACGTAAAGTACTAACAATCAATGTCATCTTGCAATTTATAGCTTGTATAAGCTTTCAAGAAGAGATCACCGAAATAGATTTTAGAATCCTCGTGAGTCGCTGACAAACCGAGCCAAAGCGTAGCGTAACAAAAGCCTGTCCTCTGTCAAACTCTCACTCTAAACAAGTCACACGTATACAAGCACGCACACCTTTCAGCATTTCAACACATTTCAGAGTAGTTCCTAAGTTGGACGCTGTTCATGAGCAGAGGCCGCTAAATTCAGTCATCGAGTTATGGGTCGGTAATACAGTTTGGGTGGTGACACGAAGTCCCATAAGGTGATAGGTCTATTCTATACTTCGTCGATGGTGGTACCACGCTCCAGAGTAGCAGCAATTCACCCGCGGTTCCTCCTCGATGCGGTTCGGTATCGATTGATTCGATATCTTCTGTTCTCGCGCTATAATACCCCCACCACTTCGCCATCTGTATGACGTCATCCGCCGCGCGCCGCGCGCCCGCAGGAATTTTCCGCCAACTTTTCAAACTCAAATTTGAGTTTCAAGGTCGGAGGAAATTCTTATCACGACCTTGAAACTCAAATTTGTGTTAGAACCCGCTTAGCCCTACTACTCAGGGGTCTCAGTTAATTTGGGCAGGTCCGAGTCGAGGGAGGGCCTCCCTCACGACGCGGCGAGTCTTCCCCCGGTGTTGCTAGCTACAGCCAGGATAGTGATGCCCTCCCCGGACGGCGAACCAAGGATCGTGCGGGCCCTTATTGACCAGGGCAGTGAAGTCTCCCTAGCAACAGAGGCACTCGTTCTATTGCTGCGTCTTCCCAGAAAACCCTCAAATGTGCACGTCATCGGTATTGGCAATCAGCGGAGGGAACGAGTGCGTGGAAGTGTTCACCTGGAGTTCGCATCGCATGGAGGCGGCGGTTCACGGCAGGCGACCACGGCGCTCGTGCTGCCCCGGATCACGGCCTACGCACCTCAAGTCAAGAGGAGAGTGAACGCTTGGACTCACCTGCAGGGCCTACTACTGGCGGACCCGAACTTCACGGATGGCACCTAGATCGATGTCCTGCTGGGCGCCGACGTGTATTCACTTATCTTGGAGGACGGCTTTCGCAAGGGGCAAGAGGGTGAGCCCATTGCCCAAAAGACGTCTCTAGGATGGATTGTTTCTGGCCTGGCTAGTGCTTCAAGCCGCGAAGACTCACGTGCGACCAGTGGACTCGTCACGTTTCAATGTACGCTGGAAGACGATCTCGCTCCGCTGGTCCAACGCTTCTGGGAGCAAGAGGAGGTGCAGACGGTTACAACCCTCAATGCCGAGGACCAGGAGTGTGAAGACTACTTTACCAACACACACCAACGTCTGCCGTCCGGGCGCTACATGGTCCGCCTCCCCTTCAGAGAGGTGCAGGGGCTGGGCGAGCCCGGGCCGTCCGAATGCTTCATAGAATGGAGTCGAAATGCAGTCGGGACCCCCACTTCAAGGAGGCCTATCAGTCGTTCCTACGTGAGTATGAACAATTAGTGCATATGACTAAAACTGATAAAATCTACACAGAAGGCGAGTGCTATTACCTGCCACACAACGGAGTACTCAAGGAAAGCAGCACTACCACGAAGCTACGGGTGGTGTTCAACGGCTCTCATGCTACCAGCTCAGGGAAGTCATTGAACGACCTCCTGATGGTGGGACCCAACCTACTACCGGGTCTTCACGAGGTGCTACTGCGGTGGCGCACGCATCGCATCTGTTTGACGGCTGACATAGAGAAGATGTTTCGTCAAATAGTTGTGCACCCGGAGGATCGACGTTTTCAACGGCTGCTTTGGCGAAGTCGAGAGGAGGACGTCGTGAGCGACTACGAATTGAACACTGTCACTTACGGTCTGGCCTGCGCCCCCTACCTGGCCATTCGCACGCTGCGACAACTGGCGCAGGATGAACGCTCCAACTTCCCACGAGCTGCAAGGATCCTGGAGAGAGACGTCTACATGGACGACGTGCTAACGGGAGCTGATTGTGAGACGGAGGCACGCAGCCTTCAGCGGGAACTGCTTCTGCTCTGCAAGGCGGGCGGGTTCAATCTACGGAAGTGGGTATCGAACATACCCACCTTACTGGAAGACCTCTCAGGCGAAGAGGCCACATCGGCCGTCAACTGGGAGGAGGATACTCTGCACACGGCTCTAGGTGTCCAATGGAACGTGCGAGAGGATGCGTTCCGAGTCCGAGTGCCGGAGAATCACGCTACCCAGACGGTCATCCGTCGTTCGATCCTCTCTCACATCGCTCGAATCTTCGACCCGTTGGGATTACTGGCTCCGGTCACTGTAACAGCCAAAATTTTATTGTAGTCGCTTTGGTTGTTGAAGATAGGTTGGGACACCACGCTGCCACCTGCCGCCGGACGAGAGTGGACCCAGTTCCTGTCGGATCTACCGAGCCTGGCAGATGTCCGAGTGCCACGCTGGCTAGGACTACATCCCAGGGTCAAACAACTGGAGCTACACGGCTTTGCTGACGCCTCGGAGAGAGCCTTCGCCGCGGTGGTATACTTACGAGTCGTGGGCCACGACGACCTCGCGCAAGCGCAGTGGATCACTGCCAAGACGAAGGTGGCTCCATTGCACAGAGTCACGCTTCCGCGACTAGAGTTGTGCGCTGCTGCACTACTGAGTCGGCTTGTGACCACCACGAAGAGGACTTTGGAGCTGGACAGCGTCCCGGTACATCTGTGGAGCGATTCCCGAATTGTGTTGGACTGGATTCGAGGACATCCGTCGCGATGGAAAACTTACGTCGCTAACCGAGTGGCGGATATCCAGCGAGAAGTACCGGAGGCCCGTTGGCATCACGTGGCCGGGAACGAGAACCCAGCTGACTGTGCTTCCAGGGGCTTGCCGCCCAATCAACTGCCGAGCTACGAATTATGGTGGAAGGGTCCAACCTGGCTCACAGGATCCCCTCACTGGCTGACCGATACTGCAAATCAGGAGGAGGGCACAAATCTGGAGGCCAGAATCGTGTCGAATCTAGTCCCCAGTGGTAATGACGCAGCAACCACTTCCTTCTTAAAAAATTACTCTTCTCTGCAGCGCCTGCTGAGGATAACGGCCTGGTGTCTACGCTGGTCCCCATGGCGACCAATACGAGACGGAGGGGGCCCCTGCTTGTCTCCAGTTGAAGTCGAGGCAGCCCGCAAGCATTGGATCCGAGTAATCCAACGCCAGGAGTTCCAGGAGGAGCTCCACCTACTGCAAATGGGAGCCCCGCTTGCGAGTCGCAGTAAGCTGTTACGACTTACGCCCTTCTTAGATTCCCAAGGGTTGCTGCGCGTTGGTGGTCGGCTGAGGCATGCTGCACTGCCATCTTGGGAGAAGCACCCGATCATTCTACCAAGGAAAGGACACTTCATGGAATTATTGATCGAGCCTATCTCCCTTCCATCGGTGATCGATGGAAGGGGGAGAGCACGCGGATTCGAGGAAATCGACGGCGATTTCCTCGATCTACTAGTTGACGAGCCGTCTAAGAGGTAACTCCAGAATAATCGCTTCGCTTTTGCTTGCTTTGTTTGAAACGCTTCGAAGATCGTTGGAATCGGGCCGAATCCACGTGCTTTGCGCTGCTTAAAATTAAGACTAGCTAATCGTGCCGGAAAGCCAGTACCGCTAACAAATAATAAAAGGAGACATTAATTATTGTGCTTCTTAATTTCGCCGTTTTATTATAATTGTAAATAGACTCACAGTTAAGATTAAAATTAGTGTTAAAGAAAAGGACTTATACTAAAGATAACCCCCTCGCGAGTTTCCCACTCCTACGACGTGCGGTTCCGATATTCTGCTAACAGTCAGCATGCTGAAAATATAGAAGAGACATTAATTAAAACAATAACCATGCTTTGTACAACCCAATTTTGTAAAAGAATTACTAATATAATTAAGGGCAAAGAAGTACCACAACATGGACTCCTTAATGGTCTTATTTATAAAGCAACCAAACTATCCAATAAAAGAGTTCATTACACAAACAAACAAATGTGTACGGTTTAATTTCTGTTCCCTGAAAAACTAACATCTGAGATACAATTTCTGCATGACTACGCATACTTCTAAAATTATATATAGGATGCATACAATATGATTATGTATTGTCCAGTAGTCATACAGAAATTGTATTAGTCGTTTCTGAGGTTCGATGAATTTAACTGAATAGTGCCAACCCCACGTTTTAAATTTCCTGGTTACAGTAATTTGTTTCCACCCCAATATAGTAGAGGGTGCTGTCCGCGCTAACAGTAGAATACATTGAGGTGTCATGACCCTGGTTTATGCGCCATTGAGCTATAAGAATACCTGGAGAGAGAACAGAGCAATGGCGGCCGGTCCGAGAAGGAGGGAAGATAACGGGTGAACCTATCTCTGTCTTACAAACAGACTATAGATATTGAGCTGCAAATAACTCAATAGCTATAGATGTATAGTGTATGCCACTGAACTTACCCGCGCACAAGAACATGAAATATAGTCCAAAAAGAATAATCACATGAATCAGGGTTGACTAACTGGCGACTCACGAGTTGCCGGGGGCTCCTCCGCCTTGCGGCCACGCTAAACGGCCCCCTCCTGAAACTGAAAACGTAAAAACTATAAGTCATATTTGAAAAATATATAATACACCCTGTTTAGGACTGTATATATTGTAAATATTAGGTATAAGTTGTACATTGTTAGTCCTTAAGAAAAGATTTTATTTATCGAGCACAGAACTGTTGCCGCTCACGCTGGTTGTCGTTATCTCAGGAAGAGATATCGAATATCGAGGTTAATATGTAGGGTTCAGGTTAACCGGTGTAGTCGGAATCCCTCTTGTCGGCCCTACGCCGTGAAGATGGGATGTGCTGGTAATGACTTCCACTCGTTTGATAGGAAATGTAGATGTATGTATTTTATGTACAGAGAACGCCAGAGTCTCCTAAGGAGATCGTGGGCGTATATAGTTCCGACGTTAATCACGTCGGAGAATGCGCACAAGCGCAGGACGCGTATACCACGCACGTGGATGAACAATACGATTTATTACACGAGAGAACGGACACGTGGTCCTAAGCCAGACTAGAAGCCTCGTGTGTGACTTTTCGTGAGGAAGTCACGAAGTGAAGTGTCGCGACATGCAAACAGCACGGCAACGCACGTCGGCTCGCGCAGTCTCCCCACTTCCAAACAATCCTTGGAGTGGGGGATCAACCGCTCCCCACACACTCCCCCCCCCCCCGGGTGCAAGTGTGCACATGCACGAACTTAACCTATATAAAAACGGAAGAAAGAATATAATACAAGATATAAATTATATACAATATGTACAGTTTGCATGTGCGATGCAGCGAGGTTGGCAACTTTTGCAGTTTCGTGCGGTTATGAGCCTTGCGCTATTTTTACCTCCCTTCGGGAATACGTTTTCAGGGCAGGTCTCGACGGACTGTCCGATGACACCGACGGGTCTTTCGAAGAACCTGCCTTGTCAGGCGTCGCTTCAAACGCGTCTTCCAACATGAAGAACGCTGGTTTTAGTAAGTCTGTTGATACGCATCGCGCGGCACCGTTTACAACGATTTCATAGACCGCGTCAGAGATACGTTTTTCTATTTTGAAAGGACCGGAATATGGAGGTTCCAGCGCTTTCTTCGCCATATTGCGAAGAAAGACGTGGGAGCACGTTTTTAATTCGTTGAAAAAGAATGCTCGTTGTTTATAATTGTGCACTACCGGCACCGGCCTAACCATACGCATGCATTCTCGGAATTCCTCGATGAATATCTGCGGATTTGGCGACAAATCGTCGGGAAGAAAGAATTCTCCCGGCAATCGAATTGCAGTTCCGAACAGAAACTCTGCCGGAGACGCACCGGTGTCCGTGCGAACGTGTGAACGCAACCCCATGAGCACTGTGGACAGCGCTCGGGACCAATTCTCCCCAGCATGGCACATAATTGCCGCCTTCAATACTCGGTACCAACGTTCTATCATACCGTTGGACGCCGGGTGATACGGGGTAGTTCGTATACGTTCAGAACCTATTAAGGTCAGCAATGCAGTAAACAATCGTGACTCGAACTGTGATCCTTGATCAGTGGTTATCACCTTGGGTGCACCGTATCGAGAGATCCAGGTATCGCCCTTGCGACTGTCCGCAAAGAAGTCTCGACGACGGGAGTCGCCTCAACCCAGCGCGAAAACCGATCGATCATTGTCAGACAGTATGCGAAACCTTCACTAACCGGTAAAGGACCGATTATGTCTATATGTATTTGGTCAAATCGACCATCCGGTGCAACGAAATGTTCCGGAACACGGTTTACATGTCGTGTGACTTTTGATCGTTGACAATCAATGCATTGCTTGCACCAGAGTGCAATGTCTCTGTGCATGTTTGACCAGACATACCGCTGTCTGATCGTACGATCTGATATCCTCGCACTGGGATGAGCAGGCTTGTGAAACATCCCAAAAACTGTCTCGCGCAGAGATGCAGGAATGTATGGCCGGAAGGCCTCACCTGACATCTCGCAAAACACCGCGGTATGGGCCGGGCCCCATTGCAATTTAATTAATTTTAATGGAGGGTTTGACATCTTTTGCAACTGACTCACCTCCTCGTCTTGAGTTTGTGCCTGTGCCAATTCTTTCAAATTAATCTCCAGAGGAAGTCTGAGAGATTCTATTCGCGACAATGGATCTGCCACAACATTGTTTAGACCCGGAATATGTTCTATTAACGTAGTAAATTGAGCTATAAATGAAAGTTGACGTGTCTGGCGTGGCGATGCCTTATCAGAAGACTGTTTAAAAGTGTAAACGGGAGGTTTGTGGTCAGTTACAATTTTGAAATTTTTGCCTTCAACGTAGTATCTAAAATGCTTTAGAGCTTCAAAAATCGCGGTTAACTCGCGATCGTACGCGCTGTAGTTTAATTGCGCGGGCGACAGCTTCTGGGAGAAAAACGCCAACGGCTCCCACTCGCCTGAGACACTCTGCTAATCAAGGGCTGCGCCCATTGCTACGTCCGACGCATCGGTTACGATGCGCGTTTCGGCACCTTGCCGAGGGTGTACCAGAAGGGTAGCCTCAGCAAGCTTTTTCTTGACGTTATCAAATGCCAGTTCTGACTCTGCAGTCCACTCGATAGGTCTCTTATCGTTCTTTTTAGAATCTTTAAGATACGCATTCAGAGGTGCCTGAATTTTGGCAGCATGAGGTATGCTGAGTCTATAGAAGTTAGTCATGCCCAAAAATCGTCTAAGCTCAATTATAGTTTTAGGTTTTGGGAAATTCGAGATAGCCTCCACCTTCTTGGTGGTAGGACGAATACCCTTTGAATTAATTAGATATCCTAAAAACTCGATTTCGGAAACACCGAATACACACTTGCTTAGATTTAATCTCAGATGAGCAGATTTTAATCTTTCAAATACGACTTTTAAATGTTTTGTATGTTCCTCTTCCGAAGAAGATGCAATCAAAATATCGTCTATATAAACGAAAGCATAGTCCAAGTCCCCAAGCATCCTATCAACGTATCGTTGGAAGGTTTGACTCGCATTTCTCAAGCCGTAAGTCATATATACAAACTCAAAGAGACCAAACGGCGTAATGACTGCCGTCTTTGGCACGTCCTCAGGCGCCATTGGAATCTGGTTATATGCTCTGTGCAAGTCAAGCGAGGAGAAAATTGTCTTGCCCGACAGATTCGTCGCACAATCGTGCAGGTGAGGGGTCGGGTACCGATCCGGCACTGTAATCGCGTTTGTACGCCGATAGTCACCAGCGATCCTCCAAGTTCCGTCCGCTTTCATGATCATATGAATCGGGCTGGACCATGGACTGGAAGACGGGCGGCAAATGCCCGCTTCCACCAGCCTTTTGAATTCCGCTTTTGCGGCTTTTAATTTGTCCGGGCTTAAACGCCTCGGTCGTTTGGAAACTGGAGGGCCAGTAGTATTTATATAGTGGTAAACATCACCACCGGTCGGTGGGGCAACACGAGAATTTCCCGTGATTTCGGGGAATTGTAGTAATAAGCCCGAGTACGTTGATGCATGATCGATCGTACTGGTCGATATAAATTCTACCCGTTTAATGCTAGCATGGACTTGTAATCCAGTGAGGGAATCCACGAGAACACGCTTGCGCAGGTCAACCGATAATCCGAAGTGTGACAACAAATCCGCGCCTATAATCGCGTACGGAACGTCTGCGATCGTAAAATTCCACCTCAGTGGACGTCTGAGTCCCAGATCGAGTGATCTAAATGACTCGCCATACGTGTTAATTCGCGTATCGTTCGCGGCGAATAACTTGAACGAAGTTGGCTCACCGCGAATTTTGTGAACTGCAGGAAGCAGCGAAATATCTGCCCCTGTGTCAACGAGAAACATTTGTCCGGTTGCGCGATCGCGTACATGGAGACACTTCGAAGTGGTGCGACCTTCCACGTCCGTCTCCGAGACGGAAGGTCGAACTATTTTCCCTGATTCCACGTCGCATACTGCGGGCAATGCGGCTTGCAATGCAGTGGATTATTTGGGTATTTCTCGTGGGAGTAACACAATTTTCCTTTGCTCTTATCGCGATTGGGTTTACCCTTTTGGTTAGACCTAGATTTAGATCGCGGATTACGTGCATTTAACTTATTCTCTACTTTTTGTAATCTTTTTGAAATCTCTTTTAGTTGATCTCGAATTTCGGAAAGCGCGGAATTTGACACGTCGGGTTTTTCGACAGTGGCTACGACCGTGTTTTCGGCGCTTTGAGACGTTTCCGCTATTTTATCCGCCATTTCCGCAAGTTTGTTCAAGTCGCTAATGTCACCCGCGGCTAGAATCGCGCGCGTTGTAGCTGGCAAATGCTCGTTAAAAATTGTACGCAGTATTTCGTCGCTGCATTTACCCTTGTTTAAACCGCGGAGCCTGTTTAAAATCAATGAGGGCTTTCCTATTGTGGAGATTTGCCCTTTTAACAATTTCCGTAAATTTTCTTCCGCCGAAGAGGCATAAGTGCTTACAATACGCTTTTTTATTTGTTGAAAAAGGTCTGCCGGTTGCGGAATTTGCGTTATTAAGTCATTAAGTGACTCAACGATTTCGTCATCGAGCTCAGCGATCACAAAATCCGCCTTTGTGCTATCGACGGTGATGTGGGCGCTTCGTAAAGACGCTTCGACCCGCAAGAACCAAGTTTCGGGATTCGCGCGAAAGAATTTTGGTATTTTTGGGATCCTATAATTGTCGATGTGCGGATCGCTAGAGGCTTGATTATACCCCGAAATGCCCTGATTGTCGTCGTTGGGCGGCATTTTAAAGTAAGTAGTTAAAATTACTATAATACAAAATATTAGATAAAACCGTATAACTATTAAAATTACTACGCAATACTGTAATAGCATGAACTAAAATTATATATACATAAGAGGTGCAATATAGCAGAGACACGATTACAAACGCGAATACGTGTTGTATTATTGACGACAATGTCTTGACTTTTTTCAGGAATGACAACAAGGTTGCCCTTCGCGGACGAGTCCGGACGAACGCGTGATGCTCGCCGGGCACCGCGCTGTTGCCAATAGTTCCGATAGCGATTCTGCGCGCTTGACGGTACGCAATTCCACGAATTCTCGACTGATCCGGCAACGTCGCAGTTTTTTATACTCGCACGCGCGCGAAATTTCGAACGGTACGAATATTATACATTATAAGAGAGACTCATAACCACCACGAAATACAAATAATTATTGCCAACTCGCTCACCGCAATGCCCTTGTTGACTTCTCAGCGCAATCCGGTGAAAAATAGCTGTCCAGGACTGCGGCCAACACGTGCTGACAGCGGGAACAGGTCCAGGCGCGGGAGACAGGATTCTGCTACCCGGAACTTGGTCGTAGTTCTGCCTGATCACCTCGGTCCTGTAGATACCAAGCGCCCTGATGAAAGCCGAAGAGCTCCTCAGGAAATCGTCTCGAAGCGTAGACTGTGCAACTGGTACATGTGGCACATGCTACAGGATATCACCAAGGGTAGGCGATTATGGACATCCTCTCGTACTGGATTGACAGCAATTACGGCAGCAAATGCTTGGCCAATTGCTGACGATTTGGTTCTGTTTCAGGAACAGGGCTGGCCGTGTTCTAGACCAGCGTCTCGTGGTACTTCCAGCATCCACGCGGTGAAGCGAACGTCGGGGTCACCAGATGTAGGGTTCAGGTTAACCGGTGTAGTCGGAATCCCTCTTGTCGGCCCTACGCCGTGAAGATGGGATGTGCTGGTAATGACTTCCACTCGTTTGATAGGAAATGTAGATTCTCCTAAGGAGATCGTGGGCGTATATAGTTCCTACGTTAATCACGTCGGAGAATGCGCACAAGCGCAGGACGCGTATACCACGCACGTGGATGAACAATACGATTTATTACACGAGAGAATGGACACGTGGTCCTAAGCCAGACTAGAAGCCTCGTGTGTGACTTTTCGTGAGGAAGTCACGAAGTGAAGTGTCGCGACATGCAAACAGCACGGCAACGCACGTCGGCTCGCGCAGTCTCCCCACTTCCAAACAATCCTTGGAGTGGGGGATCAACCGCTCCCCACAAATAAGCTTACGGTGTCACCATCTCGGCAATTATCGAGGAAACATGTGCGTTCTCCCCACTCCTCGTCGCGAGCGCCTAATACGCGATCGCGAGGACCAGGCAGTCGGTCTTCTGGAATCGTTAACTTGCCACGCAATTTTGTCTACTCGATTACGCTTGTAAAGAGAACGGGAGTTACAAAATCCTCACTATCCGCTAAATTGTTACGCGCGGTTCCTATGTGCTTGCTTATAAATTCGTGGGGAATAAATCCTATGTGCTGGTGTTAATTCGCTGGAAATACATTAAAAATACCGGCTACTACTAGTGCTGGTGAAGAACTAGAATTTTACTTACAACTAATTAAACCTACTTATTTTAAACTAGAAATACTTAAAGCTAACTAATCTAGAATTATAACACTACAACAATTTAACAAACGAACACACCCAATCATGCAACAACATATATTTTTGAACCCATTAATTAGAACATATTAAGCCATGCAAAATACAAACAAAATATATACAAAACGCAAACAAATATATACGATACGCAAACAAATATATACAAAACGCATACAAAATATATACAAAACGCATACAAAATATATTCAAAATGCAAACAAATATATACGAAATGCAAACAAATGTATATATTCCAGCTCGGTTCTAGTCGGACTTCTTTCCAGCTCCTAATAGTACATAATATAGATATTTACATACCTTATTTGTCGGAGTACTTAAAATGGACAATCGAAATCGTAGTCGAATAATGTCGGTATTGCTTTTGGCTTCAGTCGACGGCGACCAGTTGTACATCATACGTGCTGGAATGACTCAGGGGTGAAATGATTACTGCAAATTATACTGTATTTTGAGACTTTTGGTAGTAAATTCACAGGTACTGCCTCAAAAATTTTTTCCGTGTTTCGAGTTCTAAAGGGAAGCTGTACAAAATTACAAATGTTATAGCTAGTAATCAAACATACTTTTCGTTACACAAAACATGTGATTTCATTTTAATTTTCACTTACCTATGAAAAGTAACATTCTCACTTATCTTCCACTCACTTTTACAAAACTTAATACAACACGCTCTAACCATTTCGTTTCTCGCTATTCGTAATACCAAAATGGCTAACATAAAACATAACATTCAGGTCAATGAACATAGCACAGATCACGACATGACGTCTATAATTTACTACATAATAGTACAAAGTGAGGGGGATAATAGGAAGAAGAAGGATAGGTTCACCCGTTGTCTTCTATTTCCCTCGGATCGCTGACGCCTCTACTTCTTCCTACTGCTGTTCTCTCTCCAGGTATTCTTATAGTTCAATGCTATGCGCATGTTACGTGATGTAGCAGGGATTTCTTCAAAAGGCGCAGATGGGTTCGCTGCCCGTGGAGCGCTGATCCGCTCTGCTCACGTTCGCGTCGGGTATTTTCCTTCCAGTCTCTTCGTATATCAAGAGGCAAGGTATGGAATAAATTAACTGAGACTTGTTTCAGTTGTAATTAGTTTTGGTTTAATATTTAAAAGGTAAGACAACTTAAGGAAATCGAGTGATTGCTTCTAGCGTTGAGCAACGAGTGAGAGTACAAAGATGCCGTCGTTCAGAATTGAAAATGTATTAGGTGTACAAATGAATAATCCAAATTATTTTAAGCAGTTATGAAATTAATTTTAAAATCAATTGATTTTCCTGCTCTTTTGCGGTTATATAGTGTTGACATATAGCTATTCAAAACAACATATAGTTTGGTGAAAGGCCCAACATAACCTTCAAAAGTATTCCGTTCAGTAGAATCGAAAATGGCAACAGATAAGGTGCATATCCTATACTGCATACTTTACGAATTCCAACAAGGGAAAAATGCTGCAAGAGCGTACGAATCGATTTGTTCCTTTCTCGGCGAAGGTGTTGTATTGTACGATGTGTGCGCATTTTGGTTTAAGCGGTTTAAAAGCGGTGATTTCAGTCTAATCGACAAACAACGCTCTGGAGGCCCTCGGAAGTGCAACAACGATGATTTGGAACAACTGCTCGCTGAGAATGCGGCACAAACGCAAAAAGAGCTTGCAGAACAGTTGAGAGTAACACAGCAAACGATTTCCAAACGCCTACATGAGATGGGAAAGATCCAGAAAGAAGGAAAATGGGTTCCGCATGAACTCATTGCAACCAACAAAAATCAACGAGTAGAAGCGTGTCTTTCTCTTCTCAATAAACAGCGTCGAAAGTCCTTCTTGTGGAAAATCGTTACGGGCGATGAGAAATGGATACTCTGTGACAATCCGAAACGCAGAAAGTCATGGGTAAATCCCGGCGAAGCATCAACATCGGTCGCAAAACCCAATCGCTTTGAAGAAAAAGTTCTTCTCTGCATTTGGTGGGATATCAAGGGCGTACTTTATTACGAGTTGTTGAAACTGGGTGAGACAGTTACTGCGGACTGCTACCAACGTCAATTATTCTGCTTGAGTGAAGCATTGGAACGAAAACGCCCGTATACTGGCAAAGGAGAACGTCCAGTGAAATTGTTGCATGACAACGCCAGACCACACATTGCTTCCAATACAAAAGACATCATAATGAGTCTTGGCTGGGACGTCTTGCAGCAAGATGGCAGAAAGATGGCTTAAAGTTATAGAAAGCAACGGCGAATACTTTGATTGAATAATTCTATTTACTTTCTTTTAAAATAAACCTTGAATGTAGCTGAAAAATTTGGATTATTCATTTGTACACCTAATAACATGTTTTTGTTAATAAAGTTATCCAATTATAAAAATACATTCTTCATTAATTATCTAACGGATTGTTTGATTGGTTCTCCCCACATTAAGAACGAGCGTTTTACAAGATGTCGGTGATTTAATAGCAAAGCAACCAAAACCAATATTTAATCAATATTACTTAACGAGCGTTTCTTGGTAGTAGCCGTTGCAAAGTTTTTGTTCTTAATTTCGATTGCTTCACTCGACACTTCAAATTTGGCGCGACTTATCGACTAACACGAAGCTGTATTCAGATGTTACTAAATGAGACCATGACACGCATAATGCGTGAATTGAAACACACCCCCTAATCGATCTTTTATGAAGGATCGGTTATGAGATCGATCAATCGTGGAATAAAAAGATCGATCTTCAAATATCGATCCCAAAAAGGGTACTGAAATTAACTTTATTCTCGCCCTCATTGGTCACATTTATATAATACTTATATAGTACTTTTAATGATAACTTTTCATATACAAGTTGTCTCTTTTTATAATATCCATCGAAGAAATTTTATCCTTAGGCCAATATTCATAGGGCGGTATTCTCAGTCGTTGCATAATTCTTAAGATCGTCTTAAGCATGCGGCATCCTTTACTACCCAGATAGCACAAAAACGTTTTAAAAACGTCCGGATCAGACGTTCAGGACGTCTTAAAAACGTCCAGAAAAGGTCCAGAAAAGGTCCAGAAACGGTCCAGAAACGGTCCTAAAAACGTCCATTTTCACAAACCAGTACGTTTTTAGGACGTTTGTAAAACGTTTTTAAAACGTTTTCAGGACGTTCTCTGGACGGTTTTAAAACATTTTCAGGACGTTTTTAGGACGTTTGTGGGGCGTTTTTAAGACGTTTTGGTTAGGTCTGACATAAGCGTTTTTAAAACGTTTTTAGGACGTTCGTCGGTACTGGTTCGATTGAATAAAAATTTATGGATGTAAATGGTTTTCAAAATAATATCAAACTCGATAACAATATATTTCGTTTACTCAATTTCAATTAAATTTATTTGTAGTATTATTATGTATACAGGATATAGGTATGCAGAATATATATGTACTTACAATAGATACATGAAAATGTCAGTACAAAGTCGAATGTACAGAATATACCACTTAAAATAGATATGAAATATGTAGAACATGTAGCTAGTACACATAGTTTATACAAATTATACAAAATATAGGTACAGAATATGCAAAATATCTGCACTTACAATAGATGTTTATAATATTGTTGAAAGATCTCAAAATATTGAGGAAAATGTTTTCACTGCATTCTTCACAATTGAAAATGCTATTGATTTACAATACACTAAAAGACTAGCACAAAACAAAATCACAATCTTGTTATATGTACCCTGATAACCATCTGTCTCCAATCTGACATCAGATTGGTAACAGGGTCTGGCATGAGAATGCAGAGACTGACGTCAGAACCGTAGTCGTCTGTGTCCGCATTTGACTGCGTTCTGAGGTGCAGAGCCTGATGTCAGTGCCTGATGTCAGATCGACAGCAGATTCTGCCGTCTGCTAGGCTGTTGCGAGGCCGGTTGGGAATTCTTCTGGCTTAAGGGACTTTCTGTAAGGTCCGGCGTCCGTGGAGCCCTGAAGAGCTCTGCTCGCGAACGCGTGAATTTAAATAAACGAAATATCGAAGTGTTTTGTAACAAATACTTTAGAACTGAATAAAACTTATTGAACTGAACTAAATTGAATCAATTAAATTATTCGGAACGATTAAGAACAAAACGAGAATATTTCAAGATTGAACAAGGCTGAATTTATTATGACACGTCTGGACTTTTATAACGCCGAAGATCAAATGCGAGGAGAAGAAACAGGCTTCTTCTTACGTTCGTTCCTCTTTTCTTTATCAATACATTGTTTTTCGAGCGAGAAGGAAGGAGGCGAAGATATATTTCTAATGTGATAGAGTTCATCCTTAACTCTATCCTGTTTAAACTTCGCGCTTTAGAAGCTTGCGCTGAATGCCGCTAGAGCGAGTATCGCAACTCACAACACCTCCCCCCTTTTACAAAAGGTGTTCTCTATGAGAACAGCTTTCTTAAATTTAAAAGTAAATAAAGATTCCAACATGGATTATCATATCGTTCCAAGCGTCATTTTCTGAGTTTCCTTCTTCCCACCTTCCCACAGTAGCCGAGCTACTCGGTCCACCCGGGTTCCTATAGAAAGGTAAGTCAAAGGGCTCAGCAGACTACTTGGCACGTCACAAGTAGTTTACATTCTCTTTTTTTTTTTTTTTTTTTTTACATTTAGATCTTACATTAGATTTTATTTATTCAGTGACAACATTATGAAGAATCCAGTCTTATGAAAGCTAACTTAAGTTTATTCGTATGAACCCCTTTTACTTTATTGCCAATTTTTATTTCAACAGTGAGGTCATTAAATACCCTTGTAATTTCATAAGGGCCTACCCATGCGGGATCGAACTTGGATACCCTTGGTTCTTTCATAATGTAAACATGATCCCCAACATTGAATTTATGAGGGTTTTTATTTTTGTCGAAATTCAATTTGCTTTTTCGTTTTGCCTTTTCCAGATTCTCTGCAGCCTTAGCCTGAGTGGTGGTAATTTTCAAAAACAAATCGTCCAGATATTTAATGAATGTTCTCGGAACTTCCTGATTAGCAAATTCTGAAGGTATCAAAGCCTTGAACCCGAACACAAGTTCATGCGGAGTGAACCCAGTGGCTTCATGGATCGAGGTATTATATGAAAAGAGGCCAAATCGAATCCAATCATCCCAGTTATTTTGTGTACAGTAATGTTTAAGGTAATCTACAAAAACACGGTGCGCTCTCTCGAGTGATCCTAGAGATTGTGGGTGGAAAGCCGTGGATGTTAATTTCTGAATTTTGAAGATTTTACATACGTGGTTCATTATCTTACTTAAAAAGTTACTACCTTGGTCAGTGTGAATGGTCCGAGGACAACCAAACCTACTGATGAACTGTTCAGCAAGAACAACTGCTATTGAGATGGAGTCAATAGTCGAGAGAGGAATTGCATCAGAATATTTGGTTAAATTGTCCTGGAGTGTAAGTAAATAACGGTTTCCTTTTTGAGTAACTGGAAGCGGACCAACTATATCCATTTGAACCTTTTCAAACGCTCTCTTAGGTGTGTCTGTGATTCTCATGGGCTGCTTAATCTTTGGGACGAGTACCTTATTTTTTTGACAGCTAGAGCAAGTACGTATAAAATTTATAATTTCTTTCTCCATTTGTGGCCAATAGAAGTTTTCTCTAATTCGTTTTAATACTTTAGTTATGCCCTGATGACCTCCCACTGCAGATTCGTGATGCTCCCGTACAATGGATAGAGTCTCTGAAGAATGAGGAATTGTAATTTCCCCGGTGCATACTGTAATAACATATTGAGAGTCATTAAAGATTTGTTTCAAAAGATTTTCTATAGTGTCCCAACTGACAGGCTCTAAATCATTGTTAAATTTTGAAATACTAAAGGTTGAGACGTTCTGCGATCGCATGAGGTGTTTAAGCGATGTGAAACAAGAAGACAGATGATCAAGGTTCTGCGTTTCCATTGGGTTGGTTTTATGGAATAAATGGAAAATTAGATAAGTACTGCCAGGGAAAACCATTGCGTTTCCTGCATTGATTTGATACGGTTCCATTTGGGAAATAGAGAACTTGTTACGATTTAATAGGTCCCTGCTTGTCTGGGAAGTAACACGAAAATCGCTTGGAAGAAAGTTTACGAGATTATCTCTGCGCATGTAAAGATAATCCTTACAGAAATTAAAACTGGGAATTTTGAGAGGATGAGGTGAGGATGAATCTGTAATTGTTGACACTAAAATTTTAACTCGTGGATCAATTTGTTCTGATGTCGCTTTCTCGGAGGATTGTGTCCCTTCTTCCGTTACCAACGTCGCGGGCAGTCTAGAGGTCGGCCCCACAAGCTTACGCCGGGAAACCGCACACTCACCCACCAGTGCGACTACGCCCAAGGCACGTAACGACCTTTCCACAGACGGTTGAGCCGGCCCCACGAGCTTACGCTGGGAAACCGAACATTCAACCGGAGAACTGATACTTAACATAGGCCCAGGGGTTGCCAACCTGAGCGGAGTGCTCTGAAAGAGGACCTTCCCGTTAGCCAACAGGCCAGGCAGAGCCCTAGCGCCCGAATCCCCATTCCCAAGACACGGGGTTACTTGGTGCCTTTCACCGCAGTCCGTCAGCCCACCAAGCATTACTTCCCCAATGCCTCCTGAGAGCAATCCTCCTCTCACTACATCTTCTGCTTCCCCTTCGTCTGCTGTGAGGTATTCGTCACTGTCAGTAGAGTCAGGGTCAGCGTTCATAGAATCAATTGCGACTTCATTAACGACGTTGCATAACTTTCCACATGTTAAGGGGGTAGACACGGGTAATGCAGCGCTCTGTATACCGACATAATCTGGCCCGAAACATGGGTTTGCGCGCTGACGTTTTTTGTCCTTATATGAGCAAATTTTGGGCTGGGCGAGGTCTCATTCGAAAGATGAAGGTTCAATGCAGCCCGCTCTGCTCATGGTTCAAAGAGATTGTGTTGATATGTAATAATACGAGTGTCCAAAGTAGAGAAAAAATCGACAAAATGCACTCGCAGATTCCATGCATTTGTAGGTCACTAAAAGAGCTTTCTGACTCAAACGATGAGCAGAGCGGGCTGCATCGAACCTTCCTCTTTCGAATGAGACCTGACCCAGTCAAAAATCTGCTCATATAAGGACAAAAAACGTCAGCCCGTAATTGCATTCCCAAATACGAATTCCGCCATATTGGCGATAATACAGAGCAAGTCACGTGACAAATTTAGTTGAGCTAGTGGATACGAGATGGCGCCTACTCGGGAGGACTGCCAACGTGGAATCATAGCAAAACTGAAGCGTTAGCTGGATACATGTGCCACAGTAAAAGCGTGATGCAGTCAATGTATGCATTTTCGGACGATTGTAGGTTAGGTTATATGCATTTTAGGCATATATTAACCAGGAACTGCTGGGAATTGTATACATTTACTAAATTAATGCTTTTACCGTGACACATACATCACTTGAAATCGCTGTCGAATTTATGTTATAATTATATGATCACATTATTTAAAATAAGAAAAGAGAAATTGGAACTTTTTTACTAATACTGGAAATATTGATTTACTGATATCATATTTTCAGAATGTGGAAGTTCTGGCAATTATTGCTCTTATTATTATTCTTCCGACTATTGTATGTAACATGTAACAAGGAAAAGTCTCCAAATCGGTCAACAGTTGACTCCCTGATTTTTTTTGTAATTCTTTACGGTCCTATGCAGAGATGGGCATTATTTAAATAAAAGAATATACTTCCAAATGGCCCCAGTGGCCGATCGACACGAGGTTTCGGGGAGGGTGTGTGTACCCTAAATCTAAAATTCTGTTTAGCTTCGGATATTTAGTTTCCTTTGATTATTCGAAGGCCTTTCATCTTGAGCTTCGAATACTATTTCATCTGTCATCGTATTTTTATCCTAAGATCGTATGCAGATATATTGGCCGGTCGATTCGTTTTCGTGAACAGCGATCGAGGAAAAATCAGTCACCACCATCTGACGATCGTGGATTTGTCAGTTGGAGTTCTGTGGGCACCGAAGGGTATATCTGAATACGATCTTAGAAGCTCGAATAACCGACGAGAACCTTTGTGGTCCGAGCCGCGCGAAATCACCGTTGCTTGGTGATGTGTCATCGATTACAGTAAAGTCTCGTTACGGTCTCGGCAAAGAAGAGATATACCTAATAAGAGGCGTCACTCGACAAGGACAGAAATAAACTGGGGAAATCACTAGACAACCAATTTAAATGTCCATTCGGCATGGATCGGTAAACTTCGACAATAATCAGCCAACTGCGGTAAGGTAGATTTAGTTGATTTGAATATCCCGCTCGAATAGACAACCAATTTAAATGCCAAGGTCAAGTAAGGACTTCAAACGTTCCGCCTGGAGTGACGTCTCTTATTATATCTCCTCTTTGGTCTCGGTTTGGTGTACACGATACGGACTTTTCGCTATCCCCACCACTTCTGTTTCAGTCTTGTCCGGCGAAGGCGAGAGCAAGATGAAACGAAAGCGAGCGAAGGGACTGAAAGCGAGTCAGGACAGTGCGAGCAGACGACGCGTTGATATTTTGTCTCGCTCCGTCTTTCGGACACCTGACACTCCGTCCTTTGTGCGCGCGAGAGGCGTGCGCGATGGTCACAAGCGCTTACGGCGGCACAGGAATCGCTTCGCAAATCTTGAGGCAGGCCCGGCTCAAATCTTTTTTGCGCTCTAGGCGAACTTGTCAAATTGCGCCCTTTATTATAATACATTTATTTGAGATTATTTATGACTTTATTCTGAAAAATAGGTAACTGCTAGGGCGTAAGGTTGACAAGAGGTGCAAAATGGTCTTTTCATTGTTGGCATTGTTAAAAATAAATTTGTAAATGAAATACTACAAATTGTACTACAACGGTTTTATACTACGATTAAAAATTAAGACTAAGGACATCAATGTACTCAAATAAATGTATTATAATAAAGGGCGCAATTTGACAAGTTCGTCTAGGGCGTAAAAAAGACTTGAGCCGGGCCTGCGTCAAGATTTTGCGAAGCGGTTCCCATGCTCACGGTAACTCGTAAGCGCTTGCGACCGTCGCACACGCAAAGCATTCCATCTCGCCCCCCCCTTCGGCCAGAAAGAAGCGAGAAACTCACACTTGGAATTAGGACTCCGTTCACGATACGGGCTCACCGCCGGTCCCGAACAGCGAGCGGCTAACGAGATTTTACTAGAAACGGAATTTGTTTATTTTTCATCGTATCGATATGACAGTGACACAAATGGATTCCTGGCATTCTCCCGATTAAATTGACAGAAAATAATTTAAATCGGACTATTTTTAACGAAACGGGCTTTCAATCGTGCAAACAATGTTTCACGTAATTTCCTTCAAAATATGGTCCGAATATTATAATTTTTGGGGCCAATGTGATCGAGAAAACATGAGGAATTGATGGACGTCACTTTTGCAAAGATCTGATTAAAAATGCAGAACTGCAAATTTGTCACTGCTTAGTGCGCAACATTGTATGGCCCCGCTAGTTTCGAGCGTCGAAACCCACGAAACTCAGCGAGTCGCATGATTGCCAGCGTGAAGGACAATAGGAGACTTTCCATGGCGAAGGAAAGTCAGCCTTCTATAGAACTCAAATCACGAAAGACCTTGCTGACAAACTTTATATTCACGTTAAATAAATACTTTAATTGTAAAATTTAGACGACGAACTATTGTTGAATTTCGCCAGTTCTTTCATATGCATTACTTGGTTGGGAATTCCTGATCCCAAAGTTTCATGCATTTCCCTATTAGAAATGTTGCTTCAAGTCTTGATTCAAGTCATCATTGCTTTTTCTCGTACATAGAACATATATATGTTCACGAGTAGGGGTCACGAATGACGCGACTTTGGTTTCCCAAATAAATTCACATTTATCAGGGCCCTCGCCCGAACCGTTTGACAAGGAGACTGAATGACGTAAACCGAGTGCGAGTGAAATAACGGCGCACCAGCGAGAGACCCTCGGTCGACGGCGACTTGAGTCATCGAGTATTGAATATGAAAATGTTCATATTTCTCATTACACCTTGATAAGAGTGTTACCACCGATGGATTGGTGAGTTTATGTCCACGAAAATGAGTCGAGACGCGAAGCAATTCAGTCTATTTTATCTTATGAATACATGATTAGGACACTACGTTCACTAAAAATGGACCGAATTGCTCCATGTTTGGCATCATTTTCATCGAGAAACCCTAAAAACTCCATTGGTAATACTTTCATCAACAGTTATCAAAAACATAAACATTTTATCTGGTCCGTCCGTTTTATTACTCTCGGCTGTCAACGGGTGGTCTACTCGGGCCCGAAGGTCCTCGCTCGCAGCGAGAAAGCAAAACAGTGGGGTGGGTAGGTCTTTCCCGATAATTCGAGCCTAACCATTTGCGTAATTCACACTATCGTTTATTAGCATTTATACGAGGTGATTCGCTAGCTAGAATCGTCAAATGCGATGCTTGCCAACAATCATGTGTCTCGCTGAGTTTTGTGGGCTTCGACGCTCGAAACCAGCGGGGCTATACAATGTTGCACACTAAACAGTGACGAATCTGAAGTTCTGCAATTTCTAATCAGATCTTTGCGAAAGTGACGTCAATCGATTCCTTATGTTTTCTCGATCAAATTGGCCCCAAAAATGATATAATTCGGACCATAATTAAGCAAATTAATAAACAATAAATGTAGAGCGGCTACTTCATTCTTTTGCTCTACATTTGTGAACTTTTTATCATCCTTCCGAAGCATTATTATTACGCCGTAACAGTATCTTCAGGAAATCGGGTATAGCATATAGGTCATATTTTCTGTCACTTCGAGGAACCGACCACATAATAATCACGCGCATCCAGCCTGCGCATTTTCAATAGCGGATTTCACGAACGGATTTTCTGTCCTCGAAGTGACAGAAAATATAACCTAATTTCTATACTCGATTTCCTAAAGATGCTGTTGCAGCGTAATAATGTTTTGGAAGGATGCTAAAATGTTCACAAATGTTTCGTAAAAGAATGAAATAGCTACTAAACATTTGTTGTCATATAGCATATACTTAGGTTATATTTTCTGTCACTTCGAGGAGCCGACCATATAATAATCACGCGCATCCAGTCTGCGCATTTTCACTAGTCCAATTCAACATCCAACACAATTTTATATATAATGTTTGTTCATAACTGTTTTCTGCATAGGACGTGTAATAAGTGTATTTCATGTTCTGTTTCGTTGCTTTGCTAATAAAAAAATGTCTAACCTAACAAACATCATTTTTTGGGGACATCCCCTCATTTATTTTCCGTTTTCACTCATATTTCCTTACTGCTAACGTAGAATATTGTAGCATAAGCACATTTTAAGTAATTAAAATGTGCAATGAATTTCCTACGTTTGCAGTACCAGCCGACTTTCCGTTTAAATTTTTATAAGTACAACGCAACAGCTGAGAATTTCTTTCCTTATTCAGAATAGAATACGGAAATAGCAAATAGCTCCCTCTCGCGTGCATCAGGCAGCGGCGTATCTATGGGTAATACCATTTCAGTGTAGAAAAAACCTGCTGTAATACCGACCTGCCGAATCGGCCAGACCACGTGACGTGTCTACCCCCTTAAGAAAACCTTGGCAATAATTTGCTCATTCCTTTCTGTTACAGAGTAATTTCCGTCCTCGTCCTTGACTCCCTCGGCATCTACGGATGACAAATCGTTGGGCCCTACGATGGTCCTCTGCAGATCCTCAGAAGAGAAGGTGTCAGTTTTGTCAGTCTGGATGTGGATGCGGTGATTCATAGGGATGTTTTGAAAGGGCAGAATTTGATCGGACTTCACAGAGTTGGAAGGGTTGCGAGATAGAGCATCGGCATTGGAATTAGCTTTCCCAGGTTTGTAAACGATGGTATAGTCGTACTCATTTAGCTTAATTCGCCACCTCATAAGGCGAGAGGTAGGATCTTTTACATTATGAAGCCAAACTAATGGTTGATGATCGGTAACTAAAGTAAATTGGTTTCCATATAGATATGGTCGAAAATGCTTAACAGCGGAAACAACAGCTAATAACTCCTTCTCTATTGTGGAATAATTGATTTCAGCTCCACAAGGTAATTTAAAAGAAGATGATGAAAGAAGGAAATGTCCATTATCAATTTGGAGAGTAATAGATTCGTTATTACTGAATTTCAATATAGCATTTCTGTTCTCTAGGAACGGCATGCCCAGTATGCCTGCTTCAACGATTGGAAAATCTACGTCAACCACTTGAAATTTAACATCAACATTATGTTCTGGGAGAATGACTTCACCAAGAGTGCGTAAGCTTCCCGACTCAATTCCAGTAAGATCATAGGTGATATCAGTGCTCATTACCTCACTAGAATTTAGACTATTTCGCTTTATTAAATTAAGTTGTGAGCCAGTATCAATGAGAAAATTAGCGTAATTGTTTTGGAAACACCCATGAATTAATTTAATTACTGGTAGATGACTGGATCCTTTCACTTGGATTTGAAAGCAAGCTCGCTGGGTTTGGCGCTGGCAATCAAGGCCTCGCTCCGTGTCGCGCCTTTCCGCGGAGTTGCCTTCGAGTTTAAATCACCCGAGCAAGAGCTTTCGCCGAAAGCTCGAAAGGTATCCAAGTTCCGTTTTTTAAAACAATTAGTTTCTGTATGTCCGCTTTTCTTACAAAACTTGCATCTAATTTGCTCGCGGTCTCTAAAACCTACTTGATTATTTTCGAAAGATGGGCATTGACGACTCAGATGACCGATTTGATGGCACTTGTAACATGTGCGGTTCTCGGGGGTCTTATGACCGGTAAGATCGGCCTTAAAAATTTTCGCGCTTTGGATAAACGACGATTTTGAATTCGAATGCTCAGCGAACTCTGCGTTTAAATTACTTGCAATATCAATGGCAGACTCGAGATTCGGAATTTTCTTATTGTCGTTTTCTCGATTTAAATAGAACCGAATAGAATCATTAGAAATTCCCTTAATAAAACTGAGTATAGCGGTGTTTTTTAATAAATCATTTACTCCTACTAATTGTTCTACATTATAAATATCTTTTGCAGTTTCTAGTCCGCCATTTAGAATTTCACTTACTCTGTTCCCAAATACGTCTACCGGTTCGTTGAAATTTTGATGTAATTGCATCAATTTTGAATTTAAACTATGAACGTTGAATGACCGAATGTAAAACTTTTTTAGAAGTGCAAATAATTCATCTAACGTTTCTGACTCTTTGCTATTAGACAGTACTAGCTTAGCATGTCCTTCAATTTTGCTTTGAATTAAAAAAAGTAAATTCTCACGATCTTCAGGTTTGACTTTAGAATTTAGTAATCTACATTGTTTGATAAAATGAATTAAGGAACTGGGTTTCCCATCAAACTTGGGGATTGAGTCTTTTATTAATTTCAAAGAAAGGTAAGGTTTGGGCAGAATAGGCGGAATAGAATTTTGTTGCACGATGAAATTTGCAGAATTCGGTTGAGCATTCGACTCGGGAGAATTTATGGCCGGGCATTGAGTCGTCGGAGTAAAATTTGAATTTTGGGGTTGCGCTTTGTCAATTTGAGGATCGCAAACGACTGGAGCGGCCACGACCGGGCAAATTCGAGACTCGCAAACGACCGGAACGGCCACGATCGGACTAGATAGTTGATTGATCGATTCAGCGGAATTGACAGGGGTGCTCATTTGTGTCGGTAAAAAACTCAAACTCAATTCTCGGGATCGCGGACTAGTCTCGCGACTACCTGAACGTATTACTTCCGTCGATATGTCTTCCACGTCAAATTCCTGTAATCTACTTAAGCGAAGCAAGCGCTTTTTCTTTAATTTTAGCATCTTTAGCATCTTTCTAGGATTTCGCAACATTTTAATAATATAGTATTTAACGATCGGACGAATTACAACTTGAACGGTTAAACAGTAACGAGCGGTTAAACAGTAATACAGTAACGAACGATTAAATGGTAATTCTTAATTCTTATCTTTTACAGGGATCTTGAGTGATGAAGTCTCTTTGTCTCCACGAATGCGCGTGATCTTGGGGGAAATAGCTGCACGGCCGTCCGAAGTCACCCTCTCCGATATTTATCCACGTGTATCCACGTTCCTGGGGAAACCGTGCGAAAACCCAGGAAGGAGAAGCTGCACTCGCGAAAACCTCTTGATCCACGTCCACAAGCCGACGAGAGTATCCCACCGCTGTCACCAAATTTTTGTTGCGAGGCCGGTTGGGAATTCTTCTGGCTTAAGGGACTTTCTGTAAGGTCCGGCGTCCGTGGAGCCCTGAAGAGCTCTGCTCGCGAACGCGTGAATTTAAATAAACGAAATATCGAAGTGTTTTGTAACAAATACTTTAGAACTGAATAAAACTTATTGAACTGAACTAAATTGAATCAATTAAATTATTCGGAACGATTAAGAACAAAACGAGAATATTTCAAGATTGAACAAGGCTGAATTTATTATGACACGTCTGGACTTTTATAACGCCGAAGATCAAATGCGAGGAGAAGAAACAGGCTTCTTCTTACGTTCGTTCCTCTTTTCTTTATCAATACATTGTTTTTCGAGCGAGAAGGAAGGAGGCGAAGATATATTTCTAATGTGATAGAGTTCATCCTTAACTCTATCCTGTTTAAACTTCGCGCTTTAGAAGCTTGCGCTGAATGCCGCTAGAGCGAGTATCGCAACTCGCAACAAGGCACAGCCAACAGCGCCATCTGAGGACCAGAATTACCAAACAATTCCCTACGCGTGACGTCACATGGCCGACTTTAGACGTGATATCACATGGCCGACCTTAGACGTGATATCACATGGACGTGGCTACGCACCAACACATGTGTACCGAGATTGGTATAGGTGTATCCCCAACCTTTCTACTGCGCGTAGAGGATTGGTAGGCAGCAGTTTTGGAGGAGATTCTGAGATTCTGTTCGCAGGTTATGTGGGCGGCAGTTTATTAAATAAATTTTTTATTTATTTCTAAAGGTATGTATTTTATTTTCAATATTACAATTACAAGATACTATAAGTGGTACATATATTAACATTTAATATTTACATTTGGAAATGGTGATTCTAGACGCAAACAAGTCAATTTTCTCGAGAACGAAGAGCGATATCAGAAACTGTTATTCTATATTTTCGACTTATCGTTTTTTGCGTAGAATCACCATATCCCCGCTTGTGTTAACTCTGAAAACAAATACAATATTAGTATAAAATTAAAATGATACTGGGAAAGTACCGATGAAGGAGTATTTTATTAAGTAGGCGGTAAAAAGTGTTTACGTTTTAAAACAGTGGCGCTGAAAAGTGCAAATTGTTGTTCCTTGTGAACGTCGAGAGGTAGTTCCCGTTGTACTCGATTAAAATGGGCACTGAAAAGTACCGTTTGGTCTCTTCGCCACTGTAAAAGGAGACACATCTCTACTTCTAATGGGCATATTTCTGAAAAATAAAATATTTACCGCAGTTAAAGGTCGTTTTCACGTGATAGTAAATCGTGACTTTTACGGTCATGACACTAACTGTCGTGATTTTTAATGATACGTTATAACTTACCTTCAAAGGTCACCAGCTTCTCCTTCGGGCTGGTGGTCGCTCCAAAAATCGCGGCGCCTTTGGAAATCATTTGGGGCAGCCGTCGCCCGTGGACCACGCTTCCTGCTGCGCACCCTCTCCTTTGGCGTGCGCAGTGCCCGCTGCATGGATACTTGGAAATTCGATCGGAGCGGGTTGCTGAAGTGGGGATTCCCAGACACCGCTCCTGAAAAAGTAATGGACGCAAAGTACGTTAGCATAATTATGCATAAAAACATGAAGATGCTTACTGCTTCGTATCGTAAATCGCCAACGTAATACGAGTGTCACGTAACGGCCTTTGTCCCATTCGGCCGAACCACGTGAAGGACGTTGTCAATGAGGACTTCCTTCATACAGAAATCGACCGCAGCCTTCAGGCTGAACCCACCCACATATTTTAAATATTGAACCTAAACAAAATAATTTCGTTTTCACTTACAACATTGGAATAAGTTTCGTCATCGATGTTGTCGAAACAGTCCACCTCCTCCGGTGACGACAAAGGAATAACGGCTGGTTTCCGTGGTGAACCGTTGTGGGTAGGCTGAACACATTGGAGAACACTCTCCAACAGAGTATTCATTCTTCTGCAAACAGAACGGATGGAGACGTAACGTATTAATGAACACGATACATGCGATACTTACGTCAGCTCCATCAACATTTATAGGAAAATGTCCTTACAGCAATGTTTTTAAAGCAAAAAAAAAAGAAACATGCAAATTTACCCATTATTAGGGGGTTGAGTCGGCGCTGTATTGTGCTGTAACGGCTCATTGTGTGTGCGTGCAGACGATGTCCCTGGATCTGGGAACCCTTCGAGGACGGGAACATTGACAGCATACGTATCCTGAAACACATCATTGGGGTTAACATTATGAACAACCCTCTGACGTTCCTGGATCGTGTTCCTGCAGGATCATCCTCAAATCCTGGATGTCCTGTTCGATGGCTGGTCTCAGCGTGGTGGTAGTCCTCTGTCTTTTTGGAGCTTCCTCCTCCGAAGAAGTCGTCTGGTACCGTGCGGGTTTTACAACGACACGTTTGCCTCTTTTGTCCATGGCCGTCTGTAAGTAAAAAAAGTACATATTACAATACTTAACAAAGATGTGTTATGTGTTTTTTTCCATTTCATATGCATGCATCGCAATATTAACGAGATTTAAGATCACAACTTGACACCCAAAAATGCAATATTTTGTGCACTAACTATTCGCACCTTTTCCATATTATATTTGTATGTATCTTCATTTTACGAAACCTCAAGACGAATCTATGTAACGTACTACTCAATAAATCGAGTGTAACGCGACAAAGGCTTCAACAGTAGAAAACGTGAAAAAATAACCCATGGAGAAACATTCGAACCAAACAATAAAATAACCAGTCACTAGAGATTAACAAGGATACGTGTAAATATGGTTTTACTTGTGAAGAGCAATACAAAAGAAGAAAATGTAAATATTATAGCACGTCACTCACCAGAAAATAGTCGTAACTTACCAAAAAGAAGAGGCGAAGCTAGAAAGGGAACATTTTTTTTACATGGTGGAAATCCCTAACGGATACCCCCCCCCCCCCTGGGAGGGGTGAGATTATGTGCGGCTTGCACTCAATAAAACAAGGGAGAGGGACTGGCAGCGAGATACTTCTAACGAAAATAAATATTGAAGAATTTGAACACTACGGCTTCTCGCTATGTTTAATAACGGCAACGACATAGCTATGGGTTTCTAAGGGGATCGGGTCGTCGTTATTGCCAATTGGCGTACTACCGTGAAAAGGAATTCTATAACATTTAGCGCGAACCTGATCGGGGGAGATGTATGAAATTTCAGGGCTCAATGTGGCGCATTTATATACGCCAAGAACGAAAGACTTTATGCCGATATCATAAAAATCATCGACCTGTAGAAATTTTTTAATACCTAAACGATAGGAGTTATTGGAGTCCATGCTAATATTGAAAATTACGCAGATCGAGCCGTCGACTGAGATGCAACAATTATCGCGTACATTTATGCCCAGAGATATGCTATTGAACTCTATGTTATGGTATTGAGAACAATTGGGGAACGTTACTAAGCGGTCTAGATGCGCGAATAGAAAAATCGACATTACAATGAATATTTGTGCCATGAAGTTGTCTCTCCCTCATCCCATTGGAGTATTGTTGGAGAGGAAGACTTGGCTTTCTAAGATACTTTTTAAATATGGACATGTTGTTTTCATATGGAAAAGCAGAACATGAATCTAAATTACCAAGACGTCTGACATCGTTGGTTAGGTGAAGAAGACCATGGACGTTATAACTATTAAAAGTTAGGTCATAAACTTCTTCTTTACGAAGAACAAATTTCTCTAAAGCTGACTCTGCGAATCTCAAGTGTGGGCTCGATGGAGATTCTGAAACCAAAACTCGTATGGCCACATGTAAGAATAAGATATGGTTGTATACGGTTTTCTCCAGTACACCATTCAGTATAACTGGCCCTGTATACAGAAGGAACTGACGAAATTCGGTCGCCTTATATTTAGAGCAGAGTTCAATAGCTCTGGCACGTCTGGCAAAGTCTGAGGGGCAATATCTGCTAAGACTATTCAGTCTCACAGACAGTATAGAAATGTCCTTGCGGCGCAATTTTGAGAAAGGTGAATACTCTCCAAATACCCACGCAGACAAGAGTTTCTTTACTACGCCCAAGCGTACAAGATGCATATACTCGAAAGGAACTTGCGAAACCATTCCCATCGGTAGTGATGACAATGGGCTTGTACCTTCCTTGTGATGCTTCGCGTCTAACCATTTAATATATTCTTCATCAGTAGGTATCCTAGGCCGATTCTAAATGAATGGGTGGCGAGGGGGTGAAGCGGGGCGAGGGGTACCGCACCGTTGGCAAGGGGGGGCGGGTGGGGGGAACGCGACCCGTGGAGATGGGGTCGAGTAAATGGAGGGGGAAAGCGACCCATAGAGCAGGTGGAGGGGGAACGCGCGCTCGCCCCGCGCGCGCGCGCACACACACGGGGGGGGGGAGGTCATTTCCGATGACTCTTCCTCTCGGTCCGTAGTCAAATCATACGGACATCGAAGGTCAACTTTCGACATCTTGTGCAACATGCGGTATGACGTGTAGATGATGCAAGTCGAAACCTGCATTTTGTTACGGCGCGAACACCGTACCAAAAACACATAACGATCGAAGGTCAACTTCTGAGAATACTTAAGCCGAGAATAATGCGCAGCAGCATCGGTACGCGCTATCTCGTAACCGCGAAACTTCAAAGCGAACAGCAGCGGTGTTCGAAGCGGACTAGAGAGAGACGCACAATATACATCTATCGTTCTGTCGGTCCATAGACAAAACATAGGAAGGTATGACGCATAGAAGATGCGAGTTGAAACCTGCATCGTGGTATGGCGCGCCGAAACCATATAATTGTAACGATGGAAGGTCAAGTTCCGAGAATAATGCGCGGTATCGGTGCGCGAAAATTCAAAGCGGACCGCCGCGCTTGTAATTATCGTCGTCCGAAGAAGCGATTGCGTCTGCGATACCGGCGTTCGAACAAGGAGTGCAAGAGAGGTACGATTTTTTCATATACCTCTCTGTCTCTATTCCTCTTCACGAGAGCGGCGTAAATATATATATAGAGATGTTTCGACATTGCACAGGTTATGTGATTCATGGGTACGTGAGTACAGTGCAGGAGACTAGACAAGAGAATATATGGTATTCGAAATGTGTAATAAGAAGAGGTATAGATGTTTCGAGGTCAAATCATACCAAGTGTAAGAAATAAAGATCGAAAGAACACAACATAGGTTTTGGGACAAGTGATATTCTGTGCGGAAAGGAAATGATCGTGTAAGGTATCAGACAATACAGGTATTTGTATGAAAAAGTATTATATTTATTGGAAAAGTATGTACACACATGTACGAATTAGGATAGTACGCTGCGAGCATCGTTTATCATCGAATCCAAGCCTAACGCTAATAATTCACAATCTAACAAAGAATGCGCTTCTAAGTATTCGCTTTCGAAAATGAGTTTTTCATAATCCGCGGTCGGTGTCGTCGCGGCGCGTATAATGGCAACAAAGGAAGCGTATTTGCTGCTTACGGAGTTTAGAATTTCCGACAACCATGAGAACATATGATCGATGCAGCGATTGTATTTGAACATTTGGCGTATCGTAGCTTCGGTCATGTATATGGTAGAACTACTATCCGATATTTTGACAATTCGGTAATTGTTGATTCGCGTGAAGTCGATGCGTAAATGATCAACGATGCGTCTTGATGCGACGGAGTTGTGTCGTTGCGGAAACGTTGAAGTATCTCTGGTTCCTGCTGCAGCAAAAGTTTCCACGTAGACATGGGGAAACACAGTTCGTTGGATTTGTTGTCGACTATGGCGATTTCAACGCAGCACGAATCCCGACCGATATGAATTCCAATTGCGATGCGTTTATAGGTAGTCAAGGTCAATGGGTAATCACATCCCATGATTCGTAAGACGGCTTTCTTTGGCGATGTTGTGGAGTTAGCGCTGTAAGGAACACGCGCAGAGGTGATGATTCGAACGTTTGCAAAGTATGCAAAAGTGTACTACGTACCTCATATTCGAACGGTGCTGTTTAGTAGGAAAATCCGTATCGTTGCAGCGGTTGAGATGGTTCTCGCCCATGTGGGAAGCAGCATTGCAATGTCGGTTAAACATGTTGAATTCGCACTACAGCTGAGTCTACTGAACGGTTGCGGATACTAACTGTGCAGGCACGGACGTACGCGATGTAATGTGGTCCGCAAGACCGATCGGTACCTCTTTTATAGTGGTTTGCACTCACATATGTGCAAAAGTATAGTTTGTTGGTGGTGGAGGATAGTGAAGTTGTACACAGTACGAAGAAATGAAAAGAAACAGGGAAAAAACGTGATGACGAAAATAGAAAAAAAAAGTGTTGTAGACGTATACAAAATGTCTGAGATATCTTTACGCATGTACTACCTTAAAAATATATAATTGCATAAAAAGAATATCAGGTACTTATGTACGAAAGATCGAAAAAACGTATCATCTACGGTATAGGATGTGGAGGAGAATGACTGGTAAGAAAGATGTACTTCTTCTATGAACAATATTTTTTATTCATATGAAGCATTTTTTATATGTTATACTTTTATGAAGAATAGTAATATCAATACGATGTGAAGGTACGAGTAGGAAAAAAGACTGCATACGCTCCGTAGAACAACAATAGCAATGCGTCTATGATGTACGATGAGGACAAAAACCATACTGCTTGTGGTCCGTAGAATCTGGAAACAACAATAGAAAGAAACGGTTAAGAAGATTGTAGGTTTGTTTTCACATAGAATATAGGAAATCGGCACTCACCTTAAATTTCGGAACGCATATACTTCCAAATTTTCTGCACGTTTTCCAGCGCGCACATACAACCGCCGCCGGTGTGGAAAGCGCATCGTACGGTGTTCGTTGCAGGCATTGCTTTCAGGTTAGGAACGACCGTGGAAGGCAAGATTCCACGATACTCATCGTCAACGTCGGAGCCATCGGTGTCATCCTCGTTGTCAGAGTCGGAGTCGTCGTAAGAGTCGTTGTCTTTCTTCTTCTTCTCATACATCTCAACGATATCTACGATGTTTGGGTCTGTTAGTCGTAGGAGCAGTTGCGATAACCAGGCCTTTTTCTCCAGTCCCTTCACGTACACCACGTCGACGGGTGCGAGCTGGCGGGCGAGCAGTTCTGGAAGCCTGTAGTACGGTACCCAGCCGTAAGATCAGTGAAGTCCGTGATGATACGCCGTGAGCCAGGTCGCTTGACGCTTCTCGAACGATGACAGGCGAGCGTAGGAGTACGGTGGTTCGAAAATCCAATGGCAGATGGTCGTTTCCGATTGTTTGCGAGAATCGCAATTTCCTTAGCGAAGAACGTGTTGCGTTCAGTCTTAAAGCCTTGTAGGTCGACCACGACGGATAACATTCTTATTAGGCAGTAGTATGTAGTACAACAATAACAACTGTCACCGGCGGTTGCAGATGAGCGACTGACGTTTTTGTGATTATTCTCACCGGTATAGTAATCATAGTCGTAGTCGTTGGAATCACGTGATTTTTCGCACCACGTTTGTCAAAGAGCTGTACTGGACTATACGATCGTGTATGAGTAGGCAATACGCGGCAGTATTAGCGGGCACGTTCCCTCTACACTCGAAGTCGATTCGCACGTCCACCGTTGCACTCTTCGCCGACTCGTTTTGTCGAGAACAATCTATGATCGCGATAGGGGCGTATCGTAAGAATTCGGCCGTGTTCAGCAACGGTTCGCCGTGACCATAGTACGAACGGGTAAATTTCGCGTACATATCGTACAGGAGCGCGTATTTCGATTTATCGAAATCCAGGTTCAGGTCGTCATATGGATACGTCTCGGAATTCAGAAACAAGCGTACGTTCGCGAGTTTACACGCATCGAATCTGCTCGCGCTTTTCGCGAGATTATACTGTCGATCGGTTTGTATACCGAGGAACACGGTACACGGTATCGCGGTTTCTCGATCTGCGACGAGGCTTTCACGGCCCACGTGTGTTTCGTCGTCGTTTGCAGCAACGGATACTCGTGCAGTTCCCACGATCGGAAACTGATCACGATCGGTCGATCACTTTGCAAGAGACGTAGCATCGACAGTTTTTGCGTGTCTTCTAATGTGACGTGCGGCATACGCTATTGTATCTTGCGTATCTCCAGTTTCAGTATTATCGCGGGGTTTAGGGAGACCGCGTACATCGCGTTCGTATCAAGTCGCACGCGAATCAGGATCAACTCGTGTCGCGCGTTCATCACGATACGCCTGTAATCTTCGCAGAATACCAGTAACGTGTTCATGGGTACGCAGAAATTGAACATTTAATATCCTCGAAGACGCGGTACCAACGAGAACGACGACGACGATGACAAGTATCCACTAGTGTTACGAGCTAACAACAACACCATGAAAAGCGAACATTTGTATGCTGCCCAAATTCACTCTAAGGGTGTGTAATTGGCCCCTGAATATTGGCATATTTTCCGATTTTGTGTTATAACTCGTGAACTCTAAAATAATTTTTTTACCAAATGATAGATCTAATTAAAAGAAGTAACTTTTGTCTTGAAACTTTTTTTCTATCTCTTACAGTTCGCGAGTTATAACACAAAATCGGAAAATAGCCGAATTTTCAGGGGTTAATTTCACCCCCTTCCAGTAAATTTGAGCAGCAAACAAAAATGGCGTCGTAGCCAGGAGGAAATCCCCTAGATATTCATAAAGTTTCAGAATTTTTTGAATTTTAGGCTTCGGAATCCCTGATCCCACACATTCTTAAAATTTCTTGGATGTTTTCCTGTCTGCAGCTCTTTCCAGCCATCCTTGTATGGACAGCTCAGTCTGCTTGTCGTTTTCCGCCATTTTCCCCTGTTTTGCTGCACCTTAAAGAAGAATTTCGAGGAAACATTACATTGAATTTTACTGTAATCAATATTAGCAACAGTAAAATAAGGACGATAGTTACATATTACAAGCCTTGCTATGTTTAAACGGTGGAAATCTTGCTTCCCTTTTCTGCCCAGCCAACTGAACAGGATAGCAACTTCATTGCTGAGCAACGCTGTTAGGATCCGCTTAACGAAATTGTAGTTATCTGACCCCCCATAATTGGCCAATTCTTTGACCTAAAACTTAAAAATTATTCAACATTAACAAGTTAAGTATAATTTTGTTTCGAAGAATTACCGTCAAGAATTTTTTTCTCAAAAATCGAAACCACATCTCTGGTGGGCGGGTAATCGAGTAGGGTAGACCGGGGGCGGTAGTAACATGGGGGGGGGGGGGCGCGAACATAACACGCTAAATATATCAAAACATATAATAGATATTAACACCAATTTTGGATATATGATGAAAAATGACATTCGGAATACATACATCCATGTCCTAGCAGTATAGATACGCAATAGACATGGATTGCGAACAAAATAACTTTTCGATACGCTAAAGTATCTTTTTCTTTCTGACTTAAAATTGTAATATAAACACTCCCTTTGCAAGTTCGTGCTTTTTCCATTTTTTAATCTGTAATCTGACCTTTTTAAAGTAATACTGATCGTTACATCGTACTTTTAAGTGTCTCGTTAGTCAAAATTTATATTTTAAGTCCAAAGGCATGGTCGGGGGCGATTATAACATCGGCAGTCGAGGATCGGTTGTACCGCAACAGAACCGTGATAAAGTGACAAAGAAGGCGAATAATATTGTCTTGTTTGCATGGAATCCTGTAGCACAGCACAAGCAAACCAAATGAAAAACGGGTGCAATATACTGAATGTAAGGGGATTGAGCAGATGAGGAATGCACCAGCCAAAACGTTTTTTATTTCTGCCACAATTGCGATACCGCATAATTGGTTATAGATTTTACTTTTCTCATTTATTATTATAATTTAAATCAATAAATATTTTAATTTTGTACAGTTAAATTTGTGCTACTATCGACTCCATGCAGTGTTACAACCAACCCAGGGTCAGGGACGGTTGTAACACTTTACCCTCTTCTCATTTTGTATTAATAACTTTGATATTACTTGACATATAACGAAACTGTTGTGACTCAACGATGTCGGATAAGCGCAAGTAACATTTCCGCATAAGAATTATCGTTCTAATTGTGATAGTTCCTGCGTAATTGTATTCCAAAGTCAAAGTGTTACTACCGCCCCCGGTCTACTCTATAAGTGTAAATTTTTAGTTTGCAGGAAGACGCTTAGAACATTTAAAGAGCTACGTAAGATCAGGTGTTAAAATTTGGACGTGAAAGCTGATTACATATGTCTCGTCCCATGGGACTTGCAAAATATAGTTCATACACAGAAAAAAATTACCCTAAAAATTTACAAAATTTGAACGAACTTACAAATTGAGCAAAAGACACTTTTATTTTTAACTTCGATTCACAAAAAAGAACAAAAAAGCAACTGCTTGGCTTGAGGTGAGATATTATTCTCTTCATCGTATTTCTCGAAATAAGTCAACTTATACTGTTTTTCCCATGAGTATACTGTATTTTGTATACTATTACGATCTCCGGTAAAACGAATACGGGGAAAAAGTGATATTGACTGATACTATTGCAACCATAAGCAAAGTATAGTAATGTAGAAAATGTTAGCGTACTTATTCCGTTTTGACCAAAATTCGACTTATATCCGTTTGCCCGTCCACCAAAAACATATTTTCTACATACAGAATACAGATATTAAAAATGACGGTATTATACTTACTGCGTCTTTAAATTGACATTCATTATTTAAAATGTTGTCGAATTTGTTCAAATTCTCCATGATAGTCAACGGGAACTGCAAATTGTGTTTCGTAAAAATGGAGGTGACACGCTCCTCTGCCGCTCAGCCGGTTATTACGTCTTTTCTTAAATTTTTGACTTCCTGCAGCATGTCCGCCACAAGAGCCCGAATTAAGAAGAGTTGCGTCGTGAAATATTCTATTTGTTTGTCTTTCTCTATGCAACCGCTGCAGCTAAGCACTGCTACATTTTCTGCAAATTATTTATTACATCTCATATTTTTTCACTGCAACTGTTGGCGTTAAAAAATATTTCCGTGTGCAATATCTTTAGAAAAAAAGTAATTTACCGATAGGGGTACTCTGGAATGAGGAAGTGTTTGTTCGATGAATTTCTTCTAACTGTTCCTCTATTTCCTCATCTAAATGCTCCTCTTGATTGTCTAGGTGCTCCTCTTGATCGTTTAGATGCTCCTCTAAATATTCTTCGTCAAACGAGCAGGACTGGATATTCTTTGTCGATTTGTCTGAAAATAATATTTACTTGAAAGGACTACTTCATACAAGAAAAAGAATTAAGCGGCTTCAGATATTATAATTTTGTACAGCATATTTCCCACCTAAATGTTGAATTTCGTTGCCGAGGTCCTCACTGCTCCAGAATGTTTTTGGAATAATGCGCCTACGCTTGCCCGCTGGCTCGTCCGACTGCAGGTCGCTTATGACCTCAGCCAGCTTCGCTTTCTCCCTCACTTTGAGGTAAGTATCTGGAAGCAATTACTTGATATAATAATTCGAAATTAATTAGTATAATAATTTCAACTTATCAAAAGTGACTCGTGTCATCATTTTTATTTGGTATTTTGGCCAACTCAGTGCTGCTGGCTCGCACTTTTTTATCAAACCAGTGATCAGTTTTGCAGCAACCGGTGGCCAAGATGATAATTCGTCGTCAAGCCATAATGACGGCACAGCTTCGACGCACCCATTCTCCAAAAATTTCACCACCGACCACGAACGGCTCATACTAGAAATTAAGTAGTAATTTTTTTACAACGCCTAGACACATTAAGTGCATATATTCAAGAGGAAATGAATCTATCATGTGAATTCCCGGTATTTGTTTTTAAATTGATACGCCTGTGTGATGAGTGTGTTATAGCTTGGATCTAAAATCACGGTCTGTTCGTAAACGGATTGTGCGAATTATATATGAAAAATATATCCTGTTATCTGTGCAATTTCCTTCAGTAGAACATTTACTACAGAAATCATACACATTGTCACCGTTAATGTATTTGATGTACGATTTTGCATGGGCATCTCAAATAAAAGATTTTATTTTTACACGATACAACTGCCCATCAATTGAAATTGTATTATTAATCGACGCACAGTGGGAGAAAATCGGTGTTGCAGCGGCCAAAAATCTATAACTTTTGAACGGATGAAGATAAAGTAACAATTCTTTTTTCTTTAATGAACTTGATGTATCCTTCATTAGTTAGATAATATTAGGTTACTTATGTTAACCCTCGGTTGTCACACTGACCAAATTTGGGTAAAAATGACCCAAAATTTGACTTTAAGGTAGTATAATATATTTGAGGCATCGTTGAAAATGATACTACTGGTGCCATGTAGTAGTAATTTCATGTATCCTCTACAGACAGAGACGCTACCCCAGTGATTTTTTTAAGCAATAAAATTTTCTGGAACTTTTTTCAAAATTTTTTTAAACATGAGGATACTTTAAATATTAGTTTTCAACGATGGGCATATATTCTATGTTCAAACTTTATCTCAAAACTTTTGCGACTTAATTTAACAGATAGTTTTTAAACAGCAGCTGATTGAATATCGAATCGACCCAGTATGACAACAATGTTCGAAAAAATAGGTGTGATAACCGAGGGTTACGTAATACTTAATTACGTTAGCTAATACAATAATGTTACTTGCATTATTACTATTTAATATTCGAAAATATCCCTAATCACTTCTGGCCACTCTTCTTGAATATCCTTCCGTTTTCGTTGCAACCTTGACGATGATATTAAAGAATCCGATGAAAGTAACATAATACAGAAGAGATCTTGATTAATTCTCTGTCTTGATATTTTGCAAGTGTTGCTAAATCCTTGTTGCAAGTGTTGTTAACCTTCGATATTCTTTGTAAAATCACACCTTATCAATTACCAAAGCTGTATACTTTTCTTTAAACTTCTAGATTATGTGTAAACGGTTAGAGACGGATATCATTCTTTGTACACTGGTCAGGGACACATGGTAGAATAATACTACAGTACCATTCCAACTGTAAAACGTTGCGATTCTATTGTTTCAAACAATGTAAGTAACTCGAAGACAATATAGGCGATTGCTTGCAGTTAAAAATAAATGTTCCTCTCTATACTTGGTCCATTCTGTCCTAAAACACTCAGAGTTTAATTATTTAAAAAAAAAAGAAAACAAAAAATGTCAAAATATCAAGAGAGAGAGTTAATCAAGATCTCTTCTGTATTATGTTACTTTCATCGGACCCTTTAACATCATTTTTAAGGCTGCAACAAAAGGGGAAGGATATTCAAAAAGGGTGGCCAGAATAGATATTTTTGAATTTTAAATAGTAATAATGCAAGTAACGTTTTCGTATTAGTTAATGTGATTAAGTATTAGTTAATATAAGTAACGTAATGCTATTTAACTAAATAATGAAGGACTCTTCAACTTCATTAAAGAAAAAAGAATTATTACTTTATCTTCATCCGTTCAAAAGTTATAGATTTTTGGCCGCTGAAGCACCGATTTTTTCCCACTGTGCGACGTGTGTTACGAAAAGTAGCACGTTTCACTTTTCTTACGAAAAACAGCACGTTTGTCTTCGATGTTACGAAAACTATTACGTTTCGGTTTTCGCTGCGAAAACTAGCATGTTTGAGCGGTTTGGCACGAAAAGTAGCATGTTCCAACTGTAGCTATAGCGTATACGAAAAGCAGCATATTTAGATGGTTCACTACGAAACATCGAGCGCGTCAACTTAAATATCTTCCGACGCGATTTTTATTTAACTTAAATGTACTTAAATTATGCAGATTAAAATTTTCATATGTGTTTCCTTTTGGAGATTAGATGGAGTTATATTATTTATTAAACAAAATTTTCAAAAGTTGAATTCTTCGATGCAAAATACACTTCAACAATTTAAACTAACCACGCGCGGAAACGTGATAATTTCTGCACTGGAACCCAGAACGTGTAATTTTTCGTGGCGAAACAGGATAATGTGCTAGTTCTCGCCGCAAAGTACGGAATGTGCTATTTTTTAATCCAAAATGATGATAATTATCTGTTTTGATATGTTTAATTATACGTTTCTGGCTGTTTTTAAAAGCGTTCTGGAATGTAACGTGCTGGAAACTGATATTTTTAAAATCTGGAGTAAATCATTTATTGCTCGATATGAAATTTTATGTGTTACAGCCCATTCTGCCAATGAAGAAGCTGAATTAGGACTATTCAATTCAGTTGCTAATTCTTTAGGAGTCGGTGAATTTTCGAAGGAGGTAAAATTCTGAATTTCTTCTAAATTTGGAGAAAGTTCTACATTACTTTCGGTAATATTGAAAGAAGTTTGCGAACTTGTGCGAGGTGAAACATATACAGGGTGATCCTGGAGCCACTGGACTGAAAGAGATTCCGCCTGGCACCCCGTGGCCGAGGTCAGCTCCCCGTGGCCGAGGTCAACCCGCCGTGGCGAGGACAACCCCCCGCAATGCCTAACCGAATTTGAGGGCTTTCGACCCTCGAAGGGGTTGGAATACATTAAGAACTTGAGAAATGTCCAGGATTTCCGCAATTTCTCATCAGATCTTTGCGAAAATGACGCCAATCGATTCCTTATGTTTCGCCGATGAAACTAACACCAAGAACGACGCAATTCGGAGCATAATCAAGGAAATTAGATGAAAGTTTAATTTATATAATTTCTTGCTAGCTTCGTTAAAAATAGTCTGATTTACATGAAATTTGGTTTAATTTTCATCGGCGAAACGTAAGGAATCCATCGGTATCACTTCCATATCGATATGGTAAACAATAAACAATTCAGTTTTTCTGAAACAGGTATGAATCCTTGGCCGACCGTAGCGAATTAAGGTCGGCGCCCCGTTGTCGAGGGTGAAATATCCATTACAGCGTATTAAGGAATTCTTTATTCTTCATCGTATCGATATGATTCGAATGGATTCCTGACGTTCTCCCGATTAAAATTATATCAAATGT
Source organism: Andrena hattorfiana (assembly GCA_944738655.2). Taxonomy (NCBI): domain Eukaryota; kingdom Metazoa; phylum Arthropoda; class Insecta; order Hymenoptera; family Andrenidae; genus Andrena; species Andrena hattorfiana. Next base: position 18,305,490 of record OX122891.2, on the reverse strand, counting down.
CATGAAAATCGGACTACTTTTACACAAGCAATACAAATCATAAAAGGTGTAGGCATTTTTTTACCACGCTCTCTTATTTTAGTGAGCACGGACAGGGTTAAATGAACACAAAACTGTTGTAATTATTCATTTGACATTTGAATTTTGAAGGTTGAATTTCGAAGAAAAATTTGTTAGTTTTTTGTTTATATTTGTGGAAATAAATAAAAAAAATGCAAATTTTTGATCGCCAATGCCGAATAAATAGTATAGTGAAGATATGTGCAAAAGTGCAAAGTGATTGAGTGAGTAGATCTCGCGCAATCGTGCACACCGTTTGGCAAAACATGGTTATGAGAAAAAGGCGTTTAGAGTATAAGAACCTAATTTTTTGATGGTATCGTGAACTTATATCTAATCAGCCATTCCTGCTTCATCCATTGAGCCTTCTGCTTCACGTACTGCTTCTTCTCTGGCTGATTTTTGAAGTCTGCGTATACTTCGGCCAAGTTTAGACGCCTCGAGTGTACGCGTCTCGGCGAGTTTGATCCGCTCCCGGTCAAGTTTTTTACTCGAGGCCAGGGCTACCGGTCCAATTGTTATATTTAGTGTATTCATTATTGCAAGAATACTTACAAAGCCACTGTTAAAAAGTCCTGCAGCAAGGTAAGCAGCAGCTTTTACAGTTTCAACGCCGCTGAACACTGTTTTCGGAGCAAATGACCAAAGTAAATTGTTGAAACTTTCATTTTGGTTTTGGGTAAAACCACCGACACAACGTTGTAGCAAATCGTCTCTACTTAATTCCTTGTACGTAGGAGTTATCGCTTTCACAACATCGGCATGCAAAGCTGGTTTGTGTTTGTATTTACCGAGTTCGTTATTGGCCTTCGCAGCTTGGTAAGTACACCAACTCTCTGGCCCGGGCGGGCAATCCTCATGCTGCGAATTCGTATCTGTAGAGCATTTATGCTTGAGTGTGGCCCAAATAGCTTTTTACATATCACTAGAACAATCTTTGTTTCATCTTATCGCTAACCCGTAGTAAATGCCTAACTGATTTATCAAGTTCGCTGTCAGCTTTCCCTTCCCGCCGAGTCCCTTAGTATCTTTTTTCAATTTACGCAGCCGAGCGCCCATGCGTTTCTGTATATGTTCCACACACTCCTTTTTTAATAATCGTTACATTCTCTCCGTATGGATACGATTCAACAATCCCTTTATAAGTTTTATTGTCACCGTCGCCGATTTACGATAAATACTTTACTCCGTATAATGCTTCAGATCTCTTGAACATTTCCACTGCTCCGTTTACTTCCATTTTGTCAGAGCTACCTTCATGATTTCTTGCGCATTCGGTTTTATGTGTCTCCATCCACTCCTCGAATTCATGTGTGTTTTTTTGTTGCTTCCAATACTCACACATTTTGCAATATGACGATTTTATACACAAATCCATCACTTTTCCGCTATAGTATCCAAGGAGTGTAACAACTCCATACTTCGAAGAAAAACCGCGTTTCCTCCATGTCCCGTCTCCCGAAACAATTAATCCTGCTGGTTCTTGGGTATTTTGTGCAGTTGCTGTCAAACATTCTTCTTCGGAGGCCGCTTCAGACATAAGTAGAGAACATACTTTCTGCGACGAGATATAAATGTTGCGTATAATTTTATTGTAAACTGCTTTCGTAAAGATTTGTGGAAGGTCCATAAAGCCACAAAACTTTCGAATACCATTATAGCCAACGCCAAGAACTCTCATTGTAAAAACTAAGCGTCGATTTATCTCATACGCATTTTTTATAAGAGGGCACGAGTTAATAAACTGTGGTTCACAGTTCTCACACTTCAATACAATTTTGAATCCGAGTTCTCTAATGCTCGATTCTGCGAAGGTAATATTTTCATTACATGTTTTACATTTAATAATGTTACTGATTGCAAAAAACACAGTTACAAGATTGATAATCCGATATCCATGCGCCACATTCACGTGTATCTCTTTAAAATCAGAGCGCCTCAGTTTCTTGGCGGAAGCACTTGTACTTGCAGTTTCACTTTCAATTTCATGAGGATTCTTCGGCCGCTGTTTTTTCCCTGGTCTGCACACGCGTCGTGTAGATCCTCGTGATCCCTTTCTGTTGATTACTGATGATTTTTCCATGGTGTATGGATAATTATACACACAATAGATACTAAATGCACTTTTGTATTTCGAAAGCCTTCGAGGAACGATCTGAATCTCTCGACAGCCAAGAGCACAATAACTCGAAGCGTTTACCGTTTCTCATATCTGAGAATGAAAAACAAAATGCTGCGTCGCGTCGAAGCACGTCGAAGCACGTCGAAGCACGCAAGTATTCGATTTCGATTTCGTTTCCGTACCCCAAGAAATAATGTCGTTCTCACGATGAGACATTTTGCATTATGCTTTTAAGGCTTCAAATTATTGTTTAAGCAAAAAAAAAATTTTTGTATTTTTGAAATTTTTACTGGGGTCTAACCCCTTAATGATTTTGATGCGATGTCAATAGGGCTCTCGTACATCCTGTATCGTGCGTTAAGATATCTTGCGAAAGTCTCAAATTTATTTAGCAATCTGAGAATTTTTATTTTGTTCGGTACTCTTATTCCAATCTGCTTGACATGTCGGTGCTGTACCTTTCACATAATACGTACACATAAGAAACACGTTGTTGAATGGAATACATGCCGAAACGATTTCGAATAATTATAATAGTTTTGTGTTCATTTAACCCTGTCCCTGCTCACTAAAATAAGAGAGTGTGGTAAAATAATGCCTACTCCTTTTATGATTTGTATTGCTTGTGTAAAAGTAGTCCGATTTTCATGACATTTCATATAATTTTAATCAGGAGAACGCCAGGAATCCATTAGTGTTACTTTCATATCGATACGATGAAGAATAAAGAATTCCTTAATACGCTGTAATGGATATTTCACCCTCAACAGCGGGGCGCCGACCTTAATTCGCTATGGTCGGCCGAGGATTCATACCTGTTTCAGAAAAACTGAATTGTTTATTGTTTACCATATCGATATGGAAGTGATGCCGATGGATTCCTTACGTTTCGCCGATGAAAATTAAACCAAATTTCATGTAAATCAGACTATTTTTAACGAAGCTAGCAAGAAATTATATCAATTAAAATTTCATCTAATTTCCTTGATTATGCTCCGAATTGCGTCGTTCTTGGTGTTAGTTTCATCGGCGAAACATAAGGAATCGATTGGCGTCATTTTCGCAAAGATCTGATGAGAAATTGCGGAAATCCTGGACATTTCTCAAGTTCTTAATGTATTCCAACCCTTCGAGGATCGAAAGCCCTAAAATTCGGTTAGGCATTGCGGGGGGTTGTCCTCGCCACGGGAGGTTGACCTCGGCCACGGGGAACTGACCTCGGCCACGGGGTGCCAGGCGGCATCTCTTTGAGTTCAGTGGCTCCAGGATCACCCTATATAAGTATATTGGTAATCACAAGATACAGACAAGATGTTGAATGTAAAAATGATTGTGAACTAGTTCGAGATTAAACATCACTAGTGGGGCACTAACAAAGTTGATTACAGATGTTAAATGTGAAGAACTAGCATCTAATGATGTTCTGGCTCTCTGAACGGAACGATTAAGTGATCTTGTTAGCACGCATATAGTACTTATTCAATTTCAATTTGCCAGTCATTATTAAAGTAATGAAGAAAATAGAAATAAACTGACTGTAATGTTGAAAAAACAAAATGCAACACTGGTTTCAGAAATATAGATATCTAGAACTTACCTGGAGAATATATGGATGTGATCCAAAACCAACCGCCAAAGAAACGCACTTGAGACAACTAACTTTAAACGCGTTGACTAATACTAAAAACGCACACAATACAAATACTATGAAACACGATAAAAAAACACTAAAAATACGATAAAAACACGATAAATTACACTATAAAAATACGATAAAAATACGATACAAATAAGATAAAAATACGATAAATGACACTATAAAAATACGATAAGACACACTATAAAAATAATATAAAATTACTAAAACGAACTATGTAAAGTAATAAGAAAAAATAGGAATAAACTATAGACTAACAATAAAATGAAAAAATATTTAAAAAAAACGTATGGAAAATAGCGGAAATTAGCGTGCGTCCCCTGCGATGATTCTGCGATAACTGCTGCAGTTTCCTTGCTACCTGTAGGGTCCAAGGAAACCTTGCCACCTCCCACTACGCGGCACAACCTTCCGTTTCGCGCATTGAGTGCATAGACTGCAGGCAATGGTGATTGGAGGTTCGTGCAGTGAGCATAGAGCTATATTCCAACTGGAGTGTAAAGGTGCCATTTCCAATGCGCGGCGCCGCCGCGGCGCGCCGCGGTACACTGGTACAATGGAAAAGCATTCATCTGTTCTCCTATCTGCGACTTCGACCGCGCGCGGCTGCGGCAGGTTGCTACAGTGTATGCAAGTCTGTTCCAGGAGCAGCCTAGGCTACTGGAAAAGCAACACAATGGGACGAGTGTCTGTTTTCCGCCATTATGGCAGAATCTACTAGCCGCTCGACGGCCTGCGGCTGCCAGTCGCTACACTGCTCCAGAAGCAATGTAGCGGCTGGCCGCCCCGCGGCCCATCGCCACAATGGGACAGAATCCCCAGAAATAAGGAAACAAGTCAGAATTTAAAAGTTATGGAATTATGTTTTTATATATTTTTTGCAACCTAATAATATGAGGTCTTAAAAACGTAAAAATATCATGGCAGCTACTTCTGCTGTATGTGTAAACATGTGTCAAAGTTTGTATGTTTTTTTGTGCAGAATTTTAAATCGAGTCGTTTAAATTTCGGTGATATAAAAGGAAAATATTTTTTGGGGACCAAAATGAGTAGTACCTATCGATTCTGCGAAGTAATAGCGAATAATTATTTCCATATAGTTCTTTTTCCATAAGAAACCCATTGAAAAAATATCAGTATTGGCTGTTTAGTTACTTTCCGGGAACTTCCAAGCAAATTTCTTTTCTGTTGTATAATTAATATATATTTGTCCTGGTATTTCGAAATATTTGCCAATAATGAAGTAATTACCTGTATTCTATATCGTACAGTGGGACTGAATCCCAAGGAATAGGGGAAAATGCAACATCCCATTTTTCGCACTGAAAATGCCGAATATTATTAAGGAAGTTCATAAGAAGAGTGTTAATCTACAACTCATACGAAGGTTTGACGTTATATAAAAAAATAACAGCATAATTCCAATAAAACTAAAACAATTTGATAAATATACGTACTATGGAAAATGCAGAAATATTTGTAAACCTGTATTCATGTCATTCCGGTACCAATATACTAAATGAGTAGGGGAGAGTCGTGCAGTACCGACCGCTCTAAATTTTTTGTTATACCTTAGGGTAGAGTCGATAAAAATCAGAAATTCAAAAACGTGTTTGTAGTATAGATGGAACTTAGTAAGAGGAGGGAAATTACTTTTGTGAAATTTAATAATAAGAATTGATAATTTGCAAAAGTAAAAAAGTTGTAATTTCTAGGAAACGAAAAATTGTCGTCCTGTACCGACCAACTATTAAATTAGTAGATTTTTAGGTCTAAATGATTAAAAATGTTAATAAAGACATTTAATTAGTACAATACAAGATTTTTTCAAATTTTGTTTGTACAAACTCGCAAGTAAAATAATTAATATTCTCCTGATCTGTGCATTCGACATGTGCCCAGCCGTCACATTTGGTACACTGCACCTATTCTTTGTCAAATGATTCCTTGCAAACAAAGATGGGAAAATTTTTTATTTAAATAAAATTTCGAATAACGGATGAAAAATTAACTTTATTCGTGGAATAAAAAAATTATCTTTGTTTGTCGAATAAATTCTTATTGAATAAAAGAATTAACTTTATTCGTCGAATAATCTAAAGTTAAAGTAACTTTCATCCTTATTTACATAATTTTTTATTTAGTTAATGTCCAACTCTGCTTGCAAATAACACACTGGATGACTTCATCATTAAATCCTAGCTTCCTGTTTGTTGGGTTATCATACCTATCCTTATTTACTTTATTTTTCTGGGGGAAAAGGTAGAAGGAAGGTTAAATGAACATCTTATAAATTAATCTGAGTTGCTAACAGATTGAACTCATAGATAAGAAAAATTTCGTCTCTACTGGTTGACAGAGTCTGTTGGTCGGTACTGCACGACATTTGGGTGGTCGGTACTGTACGACAAACACGGGGAAACATTTTAGATCATGGTATATTATGCACAAAAAATATTGCAAAACTAGGACGTTTTATTAAACTTAATAGACTAGAGATAGTATTTTAGATCATGGTATATTATGCACAAAAAATATTGCAAAACTAGGACGTTTTATTAAACTTAATAGACTAGAGATAGTATACATAATAGAACAAAATCAGTTACTTACACGAGAAACAAAAGATCAGCTTTAAAAAATAACTTCTAACCCACTGAATGTCAACGTATACGTTTAATTCCTCAGAACATCGAGAGCAATGGAGTAAACAATATGGCTCCGAAATAGATTATAGAGAATTGTGATTTTCATTGGTTATTTCAAATAAAGTGGTAATATCTGGTCGAAGAAGTGAGAACTAGCTTTGGTCGGTACTGTACGCTGGTCGGTACTGCACGACTCTCCCCTACGGTCCCTAAAGTATTAATACATTCCAACTAAATTATACAATATTTGGGCAACTTTCCAATCGGCTAATTGGGTGAGGTGACCCAAGAAGCCAGAAATAAAGATTTTAAAAAGTAGGGAAGACCAGGGATAGTTGATTAACGAGGTTAGTTGACTACTTCCATTTAATTGTTGTATTATGGAATAAATTATGCTGCGATTCGCGATATTGAAGCATATGAATGACCAGCTTGTCATTTAATGTGTCACCGTGACCAAAACTTGCGTGTTTTGTCAGTGAGAATGAAAAATCTAAAAAGGTCGGCGGAAGTAAATATTTTTGTTTCGACTATTTATGAATTTTTGTCCACTAAGTATTGCTTGATGTTTTTTCATGAATATTTTGTGGAAACGCGATAACGTGACTATAATTTCCGGTATTTTACATTATCCGGTGCGTGGAGGTTTTGTACATACGGCCCCGGACGGGGTTACTTGACTAAGCATAGGAATACCACTAATAATTGCATTTTTTACCCTTAAGATGCAGTCGAGGCAAAGAGTTTAGATGCTCAAGTCCACTTCCCCCACCACAAATCCTTCCAAACTCACCTCTACCAGTTTTACACCCTATCCTCCCTTCAGACTCTCAGGCTTTCCAAATAGACCATAACAAACAAGTACAAAATAATTACAATATCTAACACCATGATAATTAATAAAGAAATAACACTGTAAAGGAGTGAATAAAAAATATATTGGTCGTATTTTACATATGTACGCGTTTCGTATACTATATTGATGGGATTGGCAGCGTATATATACGTTTTTCATATATACTGATGAACTGTGACAGCGTATATATACGCCTTTCGCAGGCAAAGGGTTAAAACCGCAGCCGGGGTTTGTTGACTTATTCGTCTCACCACTCTAAATACAATAAAAACTACAACCTAGACTTTATTAAAACGATTTTCAAAATTAATCCTATATACCTACTGAAATTTGTAAACTTTTGGTATGCAGCAAGTCAACAAAATACTAATGGTCTATTTATAAAAATTTGAAATGTAAAAAATTGATCAACTAGCCCCGGTCTCCCCTATAGAAAAGACTGTACGCTCAAAATATACTCATTGCAATACACACGAAGATGTTTTAAACTTTTTATCGACTTCTTCAGATCTAGTACTAGATAGTTTTCTAGGCATCTTTGCAAAAAAAACTTTATGTTTTAAAGTAGCTCGATACGATTCGGCATCTTGATTGGAAAAAATAGCATGATGAATTTTTTCTCTATTCTTGGGATTGACGGCCATTGTGCGTTGGGACAAAATCGGGCTCAGAACCAAGCGAGAATTCATTCCTTGTTTACGATGGGTAATTTATTATTTTTCCATGAACGTTTCGAGAACATCTGTTTGTCAAATTTCTAAAGGCCAGTAAAAAACGTGGTAACATTGTTCAGTCTGAGTAAATCCGCACATTGCTCTGTCGATGGGCAGTGCGTACGATGCTTCGGCCGCGCAGGTACCGTCGTCAACCGCCAACCGCCAACTCGCGGGACAAAACGGTCATAAACCGGGGCCCTGGCGAGACGCTCTGACCGATCAACCTCATTAATTTTTGGGAACCAGATGTGGCATTTTCCTCCTCTACTAGCTAATCTCTCTATGTTCGGCAGGCAATAAACCTCCGTTACAGTATAAAAAATAAATTATAATGATGTTCTGAGCGCTGACCGTGACAATTGTGGTGAAATTGGGTAAGAAACGAAATAACTCTGAACAAGTAGCAGAACGCCTCGCGATGAGACACAGGAAGAAAAGAGGTACTCCGCTGACTGCGCGATATTGCCCGTCTAGGGGCACCCAGCTTAAATATTGTGCAATATATTGCACTATAATATTAAACGTCTACAGGCCGCTTACTACATCTGGTTCACAAAAATTAATTAGGCTGATCGGCCAGAGCATCTCGTCCCGAGCGTATTGTCCCGCACGTCGGCGGTTGACAACGCTACCTGCGCGTCTGAATTCAGTTAGCTTTCATAGCTGGCAATTTAGTATTTTTGAAGCGAAATTTCTTTATTTCTTTACGACTAAGTAGGCGATTACTCGTTCTCGAAGCGTTCGTCGGGAAACACCCGTCTCCCAGATGTAAAGGGACAATCGACACCGTGCCGTTTTTCATGGATTTCGACTTTCTTCGCTCTGTGTTAATCCGTTGATTGCCTTGTAGCATTTAAGGATTAAACCTAAAAACTGTCCTGCAGTTGTACAAGTTATTTGGCAAATGTTTTCTAATGACTTTATAGCGTCTTGGAGATGAAATGTCTAGTGTCATAAAGCGGTAATAAACCGTGGCCCCCCAGCAATCCATTTTAGGGTCTCACGCAAATGGCTACGTCATGGGAATCACGCCCGGGGAAAACACAGAAAGTCACCTTTATTTGTGTACCTGTATTTTTCCACCTCTACGCCCAATATTTGGAGTGTCGCACAAAGATCCGCCTTCAATGGGGTGTACACCCCGAAGGAAATAGTACTTAAACTGCGACTTACAGCGATAGTTCATCACACGGAAAGAGCTCGCTCGCGACGGTCTTGGTGTACGGACGTGTGCTCGTGTAGTTTTTTCACAATCTTCCTCCAGTTCGCATTCAGAAATTCCTCTGAATTGGAACCAACTCGGGAGCAACGCTCTATTAGTGTGTTTCTCAGTATATCTGAAATGGCCACCGAAGTGACCAAGGTGCTGTTCACGCCGCAGGAGGATGATAAATTAGTGCAGGCAGTAGCAGGTTATCCTGTTCTGTACGATTGTAAGCACAAGGAGTACAAAAATCAAGGGTTGAAGGTGAACGTATGGCAAGAAGTATCCACTGCAGTGAACAGAACAGGTAAAGTATTGTTTAATTATATTTATTTGTAGCAACCATAAACTAGGGCTAATACTGCAATTGAAAAGTAATTTTTTGGTAATCAAAGTATAGTGATTCACTATTTTGTGGATACAATATTCGAACATGCTTCTCATCAATTCCTCCAATGCAGTTTGGAAAATTCCATTTCATCACTAAGTGTTTTACAATTTCTTTCAAATAGGAAATATTAGTTTACGTTAAAAATATCAAGTTCTGACTACTTGTACGTTTATTATCCTTCTTTATTTATTTAAATAAAATATCATTATTACATAGGATGTGTTTATTTAAGAGATTGATGTTTGATTTTTTAAAGATCCACTTGCAACAAGATCGAATTGAAATTACGGATATGCGAATGTCGGCGGGAACAATAAACAGCTGGATAATTCCCGACGTATTAGAGATAAAAAAATGTGTACAGGGTGATTTTCTCTGTGCGCCTGATTAAAGAGATAATAATAATAATAATAATAATATTTATTTACGGGACAAGCCCATTAAGACAAAGAATATCAATACAGTAATTACTTGGCACAGACAGAACAACCACCATCGTGTATAACTCAAATGCCGCCTGGTCAACCGTGACGAGGTCAACCCCCCGTGGTGCCTCTCCTAATTCATGGATTTCGACCCTCGAAGGGGTTGGAGTACCTACTAAGAAGTGCGAAATGTCCCGTTTCCGCATTTCACATCAGATCTTTGCGAAAACGACGTCAATTGACCTCGTCACGGTTGACCAGGCGGCATATCTTTGATCTGGCGCACCGACAGAATCACCCTGTATATGCAATTGCCTGGTCCGAGAGGGCAAATATCAGCGCAGCCGAATTTTTTCTTCGATTATTATTTTAAGAAATACGATGGTAAAGTTCGTTATGTCTTTGGAGTAATTTCTTCATGGGAAGAAAAATGGTAGTCCGCTGACTGTGCGTGACCCCGCCTGCGTCGCCCTCACTATTATTTACAAATTTCTCGAGATTTTTCTAGAAATACGGAGTACTAGGTATTTCTTTTCTCGAAAAATGAAAAATGTCAAGAAAACAGAAACACTACTATTAGTGCGCGGAAAGAAGGCTCCTGGAAGGCGGTGCAGTCCGCCGCTAGCTCCGCCTGAATCTCCGTCTGTGTACATTGTAGTAAGTAGATGTAGTCGATTCCGCCAACAACAAGAATACATGTGCCCTGTCTTTATGAGTGTGCACCAATCGGTGGCAAAAACCAATCGTCATAGCGGCGGTCTGCACCGCCTGTCAGGAGTCTTCTTTCCGCGCGCTAACAGTACTTATGTATCCGTATATTATTCTGAATGCAAATGACAACGATCCGAATGTTGCTGCAGTATTAATGAACATGCAAAAAATATATTATCCAATTATTGCAGATAAAGATTGTAAAGCTAGGTGGAAAAATATAAGGGACACGTACATGAAAAAGAAGAGGAGTAACAAACATGGTACGGGATCGGCAGCACAACCCAAAAACAAATGGCCGTTGATGAAGCAGTTAACATTTATGAATAGTGTGTCTTTTGAGAGGAGGCAAGTATTTTCTACACACACAATGAATTCTAAAATACAATAAATTTCAAAAATTTATTTCATTCATCTATTATTTATTCTGTTTATTCCGTTTATTCTGTTTATTCTGTTTATTCTGTTTATTCTGTTTATTCTGTTTATTCTATTTATTCTATTGTAGTACCCACAGTAATCTCGACGCAATACGCGAAGACGTTGCACATAATAATGCTTCCGAACCGCCGGCCAGCGGGGAAGATGTTCCTGAAACAGAAACATCACTAGAGGAGGACAATATCGCTCCATCAAGAAAACGGCCTTGCGGGAACGAAGCAAGTTCAGTGCCAAAAAGACATCGACATGATTCCAGCGGCGTGGTCAGTGAGTGGAAAGAAAGAGCTCGCGAATGAGAAACATTATTACAAAGTATCAACATCTCAAAGGAAGATGAGAATGATCCCACAATGTTATTTTTTAAGTCTATGGGGGCTACCGCTAAAACATTTCCGCCGAATGTACTTGCGCAAGCAAAGAGTGCTGTGTTCAAAATAATGAACGATTATGAATTAATATTAACACAAGACACCTGTGCTTGTAATAGTACGATTTGATGTTTTCGAGTTCTCCTCCACCAGCTGTAATAAAATAATTTTATGTAAAAATAAAATATGTGTCTGGAAAATTAACATGTGTAATGTCAGGGGCAACGTTTCCTGTGGTGAAATTTAATACTGCACTCTCCTACACGTCTGTTTTTTTAAATTCTTCCCAACAAATTTTAAAACGATATGAACCTGTTCTTTCCTTAAGGGGTTACACCACCTTGGCGCTCGGAAAAATAAGTATAAGAATGAACTTTTTTTTACGTTCCCATTAAGTATATAAAATGATCATTATTTTACACACATATATAGTAGTTTTATGAACAATTTACAATATTGACGATTAAAAAAAAAATGGCGGAGATATTGCGTTTTTCTCGAAACTACTTTTTTCAAACTGGTGTACACGATATCTCGAGATCTACTTAACCGATTTGGTTAAAATTTACAACACTTATTTTTTATAACAGTATCTAAAATGTGACGTAGCATTTTTGTGATTGGGTGCCATGTTCGAAAGTTATAAATGTTTTAAACAGAAAATTTCGATGAAAATTCGATTATTTTTCTTCAAACAAACAGCTGTCATTTCTACAAAAAAATTTTAAAAAATTTCCCTACGTCACATTTTAGCTATTACCCTTTTAAATAAGAAAAAATTTATTTTGTATGTTTTGGACGATGCCTAACAAAGAAATCATGTACACCATCAGCAAGGATTTTCAAAAGAGGGTCCTACTTATCGGCTTATATTTCCGCCATTTTTTATTTTTTTTAACGATCAATATTTTAAATTGTTCATAAAACTACTATATACATGTGTAAAATAATGATAATTTTATATACTTAATGGCAGCGTAAAAAAAAAGTTCATTTTTATACCTATTTTTCCGAGCGGAGGGACGAGTATGCTTGTGTGGTGCGGTACAGGCTCTAGGAGGGGGTACGCTTGGTCGTGGAGTGGTAGTAGGGTCCGTGGGCGAAAACCCACGGTTCTGGCATCACTGCTCGTGACGCACACATTACCACCAATCCTGTAGGTGTTCCCCCTCCGCTGAATATCTTGTCCGGCCGAAAGTTTCCTGCCAGTTCTGCTTATACGTAGAAGATGTCATAAATGCAGACACTTTATTACGTTTGGGTTAGGACATCTCCCACAGTTTGCTGGAACAGCACTCGTTACTGTGACTTCGAGGTGCAAACATCGTGAAAGAACAGAATTGTAGTTGTGCGAAGTGTTGAAGAATGAATTGAAAATTGCTTGCCGTTTTACTCCAAGAAGAAGAAGATGACGACGCCCTTCTGGTTGCCCACTTTGAAGGGAAGAAAAGGAAGCGAAAGGAAGTGAAGGCCTTGTATAAAACTCGCCCCACCGAGGGCTATTCAAGCATACTAATAACCAACCATCTTTTGGGAGATATCGAAACGTTTAGACAATTCTTTAGATTAAATAAAGATCAGGTCGGTTTTGTGTTAAATCTTGTGGGGGCGGATTTAAAAAAACAGTCGTGTAGGAGAGTGCAGTCTCCCATCTCCCCACAGGAAAAGGTGCTCCTCACATTAAGGCAAGTTAATTTCTTAAAAATATATTTTAATTTTTTCCTAACATAATTTTATTATAGCTGTTGTATATTTTGACTGTTCTCTTAATAATCACCCGCCGACTACTGATTTTCACATACATACGTTGTACGCATTCGCTTCGCTCTTTGCATACTCCACATTTGGTGGGGCCTCGGGGACATCTCAGACACAGATCATTAATCAATTTAAGCACAGATGCATTTGCTTGTTCCGCAATTAAGTGCGGCCGAATATTTTTTAACCGTCATCGCCATACTTTTAAAAATATTGAAGTACAGTCGTAATCTTCTTCCATTGATTTGCCGATACTGCCCATTATAGTTTTTCGCTTTCGAGAGCTCTTTTTTCCAAAATATCCAGTACAGTTCTGAAATCATTTCTGTGCATTTTTGACACCGAACTGGAGGTACTGCCGGGTCATCTTTCCCCTCAAGCAGAAGTTATGATCTCTGATTGTGTTTCTATAACACCTTCACACCTTGTAGGAGTGTCTGTAATATCCACCGATGTTCCTGGAATGTCGCTATCCGTACTGCTTCCAATCTGTTAAACCTCTTCGCTTTCTTCTACATTACTGTGGGTATTATAATAAAAGAAATAAATTAAATTTTTAAAATTGATTACATTTTAGAACTCATAGTATGTGTAAAACATACTTGCCCCCTCCAAAACGACAGACTTTCTCCAAAAAACTTTGTTGCTCCAACAACGGTCATTTTGTTTTTGGCATTGGTGCCAACCCTATATCGTATTTGCTACCTCGCTTCATTTTCACGAATGTATCACGTATATTTCTCGATCTTTTTTTCCAATCAGCAGCCGAAATAATTAGCTGATATGTTTTTTACAGGTTCCTTGCTACTGGGGAATCATTCCAATCCCTATCATATGCATTCCGGATTTCGCCACGGTATATCAGTATCATTGTAAAAGATACTCTTAAACACCTATGCCGCACATTAGTCCCAATATTTATGCCACAGCCTAGTATTTCGGATTTTAGAAACGTTGCAATGCAATTCTCTGAAAAATGGAATTTTCCAAATTGCATTGGAGCACTCGATGGGAAGCACGTTAGGGTATTTTGTCCGAAAAATAGCGGATCTTTGTATTTTAATTACAAGAATTATTTCTCGCTCGTGCTATTAGCATTAGTCGATGCCGACTATAAATTTATAGTAATTGACGTCGGGTCCTATGGAAAAGAAGGGGACAGTGGGATATTAGAAAAATCGGTGATGGGTCGACAGATTCGGACGGGAACTTTCAATTTTCCCACTGCGAAGGCACTGCCAAGATCTCGCATAGTGGTGCCACACGTCATTGTGGGTGACGAAGCCTTCAGATTGACCAAGCATATGATGAAGCCGTATCCGAAAAATCAAGCTGCGGGAGATCAAACAAAGAAAATTTTCAATTATCGTTTATGCAGAGCACGAAGGGTGTCGGAGAATGCTTTCGGACTGCTATCTCAGTGTTTCCGTATATTCTATTCGCCCATCGCGGTATTGCCGGAGACGACGGATTCTATAATCACAGCAACGTGCTGCCTGCATAATATGTTGCGTGACGACTATATGCAGAATAATAGTGGAAATTACAAAAATTCCGAAGCGCAGTTGCCAACGGGCAATATCTTGCCGTTGGGTAAAGCAGGAGGCTTCGGGAATTTAGAAAGTTTCGAAGTACGAAATAAATTTCGAAGATATGTTAACGCGCCAGAAGGGGCTGTAGAGTGGCAAGAAAACTGTCTGGCAGTATAAAACGAGACCTGTTTGCGTACTAAGTACGTGGCTCCCAAAAACTATAAACTGTGTTTAGAGTAACGTTAAGGTAATTTTAAATTTTTTTAATTAAATCTACATACCCATTGTTGTCCCCAGGGTGTCCCAAAAATTACGGAGTCCCTTGAGAGGGGTGACTCGTGGGGTGATTTGAAACAACTTTTTCCTTAGCGAAAATGTTCTTCGAGGCTTTGTTAACGAGATATTAACAAACAACCCAAAGCAATCAGAGTGCGAGTCTGCCGATATTCCGCGGTAGCGTGGTTACGCGCTGGGCTTGTACTACGAACAAGCAAGTCAGTATACATCGAAGGAAATTGTGTAAATTAACAGCTGGAAGAAAAAAGGAACGATTCTCCTGCAGCTTAAAAACCCGTGTCACTGGATCACTGTACCGAGCCTAGTCATCGATGGACGCGCGTAGTGCACAGCTAGTCTCAAGTATATTACCTAACCCAAGCGTAGCGGATATGTTAACGTCACAACCAAATTCTAGATTCAAAAGTAATATTAGAATTTGCATTCGTAATGATTCAATTATCAAGTTACTATTCGTTTGTATTTATAATTGGTTTTTCCTTAATAATGTTTTAGATTTTTGGGCACTGGAATGTCTTTTCGAGCATTGGACACTACATAATTTGGTGCTTTGTTAAGATAGCAGCAACGACAATAGCATGTATGCGCAAAATATTTCATCGTCGGTCGTTATGCAAGACTGAATAAACGAGCTATGGACATTTGCAACGCATTCGTAAACTGGCTCATTTCGCCCGCTGGAGAAGTTCCTTGCCAATATGAAGCCATAATAAAATAATATTTTATTATTTGATGTATATATTTATATTATGTTCTGCTGTACAATATCTTCTGAATTTTGAAATGTAAACTTTTAAAGTGTATTATTATTATTATTATTTCCATAGTATCATACTACTTTATATTTATCGTTTATTATCCAACTCTAATTTGATTAGCATAGTTGGTCAGGAACTACCTTAAAAGAAACAACCAAATGTCACTGATTTATTCAATCCGGCCCACTGTACCATTGTAAATCGGACTACTTTTATACAAGCAATAAGATAAGAAAATGCCTACTCTTTTTATGATTTGTATTGCTTCTGTAAAAGTAGTCCGATTTACATGACATTTGGAATGATTTTCATCAGAAAAATATAAGGAATCTATTGCTGTCACTCCCTTATCGATACGATAAACAATAAAGAATTTCTTAATACGCTGAAATGAATATTTCACCCTCGACTGTGGGTCGCCGACCTCGATTCGCTGGGGTCGGCCGAGGATTCATATCTGTTTCAGAAATAATATATTTCTTTATTCTTTATCGTATAGATATGGAAGTTACACCGATGAATTCCTTATATTTCCCCGAGGGAAATCGTACCAAATTTTATGTAAATCGGACTATTTTTAACGAAGCTAGCGAGATATTATATAAATTAAGTTTTCATCTAATTTCCTTCATTATGCTCCGAATTATGTCGTTCTTGGTGTTAGTTTCATCGGCGAAACATACGGAATCGATTGGCGTCGTTTTGACAAAGATCTGATGAGGAATGCGAAAATCCTGGACATTTCTCACTTCTTCTTGATGGTATACAAACCCCTTCGAGGGTCGAAAGCCATATTCGGTGTCGAAGACGGTCCTTCGAGGCTTCATACAACAATAGACCTTTTCAAGTGCTCGAAAAGGGCCAGCGCGGCGCGTCGTGGGGCCCTGGCGGCGACGCTTAGGTATAGGAAATGCCGTCTGCGGCCGCACGAAGAATCCTGCGGCGTGCTGAGGCGGCGCCGCGCCGCTCGCCGCCGCGGCGAGCCGCGCATTGGAAATGGCACCTTAAGCTGAGCAATGGCGGCCGCGCCGACGAGGACGGAAGACAGGGGGAGACGTTGCCTCTGTCTACTACGGACTATAGTAAGGCTCTAGTGCGCACGCGCAGGAATACGAAATATATGCAAGAATGAAACATGAATTCATTGTACTTTGTCGTGTTTCGAGTGCGAATTTTATGCAAATTAACATTTTTACAAACAAAAATAATGAATTGGGAGTTGGAGAAAAGTGTGTTATATTGTAAACGATGTCAAGCGTATGTCATTTTTTCATATTTTGTATATTTTTGGAATTTGAACAGTTTTGTCCATTTTGGTATATGTACAATTATTAAATGTATAATTGATAAATATAATTTCATAACTATTTGCATACCTGGTATATTTTTATGGAGAACCTGGAATATAAGAAGTATAAGTAATATAATTAGTGAATTGTAAGCCTGAAATGGATTATCATAAATTAAGTGTTGCAAAGCAAAAAGAAAAACATAAAAAAACATCTAAAAAAGCATGAACCTCCATGCAAGTAAAATACACAACCCCATCATACATATTTGTGCCCATTAATCACACTGCGAATCCTTATGCAATTATAATGTATTAAGACATGCAAAGTATGTACAAAATATATACAAAATATATACAAGATATGTACAACATATATACAAAATATGTACCAAATATATACAGAAGTTCATGCAAATTACACGTTTGCAAACAGAATGTTCTTCTGCAATTTTTGTCGAAGGTGAAGCCGTGCGCCTAATTGCCTTTCAGTGGCCTTTTTCGCATATGTTACAATCCGTATATTAGCGTATACATCTGCAATTAATTTTAAAATTTGCAGCTCGTGCAGTTCCTCGAAACCATCACTCTCTAGAACCGGATGTGGTGGTTCAAATAATTGAAGCATGGTATTGCTAAATTTTTGATATACCACAGAGCATATCCGATGTTTGAAATGATGGTGATTTAGCAATCCTAATTTGATTTCTGCACGAAATGCTTTTTCTGCATACTGCACAATCTTATACACGGTTTCGGATGGACAACACAACTTCCCTCGATTAATAAAGGTTGTAAATGTACTGTATTTATTAATATTTATAGAATATGAGTGATCGTTATTATCAGAGCGAAGCAAAAATTTTTCTCAATATGAGCAGGATAATTTGACTAAAATTTTTTTACTATTAATCCACTAATATAATAGAATATATTTTCTTGTAAAGAAGTTAAATCTACAGTCTACACTATCTATGCATAACATAACGTCGTATATTCTTTTATCTTCTTCGGAATCAATATCATTTTGTTCCGTAATAGTCCGTTTACTGCGGAATTCCAAAATCGGCATTGATTGTGTATTACCTATCAAGCAATTGGCGTTAATACTGGGTCTGACTGTGTTTCTGAACAATAATTTTCTGAATGCCCAAATAAACTGTCAACAATTGGGATTATCCATCAAGCAATTGGCGTTAATACTGGGACTGACCGTGTTTCTGAACAATAATTTTCTGAATGCCCAAATAAACTGTAAACAATTGGGATTGTCATTTCTACCGCCACTTGACCTTACACAGGAAAAAAACAGCTCCAAATGGTCTTGTGAGCACTTGTAGCTAAGAAAGTATTTCAGTGGGTTCTGTTTCGTTAATAAAAAGATGGCAAGGTCTAAAATACTTTGCATATTAACTAAAAACCCAATGGCAAATGTTCTTCTTTTGTGAAATAATATATTTGTACCATTAATTGTTAAACTTTTTACATACTCTGTCGCATTAGAAAAAAATTGTTTTATATACTCCACGTTATGCATAAATATGGGAGACTTAAATCCTTGACCATACGAAGACCGGCTGTTAAGGATATCAAATAGCTGGTCAAATATTCTTATAAACTCCGTTGTGGCTTCGCTATCTACAAATCTCTCATCTCCACTTGTCCGTAAAAAGTCTATTGCGTCCGCAACACCACTACTTAAAACCTGCGCTACCAAACGCACATTCATTTTTTTATTCTGAAATTTAACATGCGCTACGGATATCTTGTTTGCCAATTTGAGGTCTTCACTTTCCTGTACCTCATGCAATTTTTGTATAAAGTGGAACGATATTTTGCCCTTAGGCGATATAATTACTTCTTCCGCAAAAGCGTTTCGGCACAACTTAAGCATATGGCAAGCATCAAGAACGCAGTAAATTGTTGTATTTGTAGCTGGGTGTTTGAAAGACGTTATCATCTTTGGCTCATATAATTTGCATCCCAACAAATTGAAAGTTATTAAATTTGTAGCGCATCCATCGCAAGTAATGGAACGAACAGTTATTCCAATGTCTTGAAGCATTTCTGTTGCTACGTTTAAAATTTGACACTGTAATTCGGCTCTAATTTTATTAATAAAAAAATATCCAATTGCAATTTTTAGTTTTCTTTGGTATGAAACAATTTGCAACACAAGTACTTCTGTGGCCAGTTCTTCGGAGTCAGTGTGGGCGATGCCACCGTAATCAATATAACCACGGTATTTGTCTGTTTTCTTATCATACACTATTTCACTCCGAATACTCATGGCATCAAATAATAATGCTACGTCTTTCAAGCACTCATTTGTTTGTACTTCTTCCTTCAGGAAAGCAAACACTTCGGCATTAAATCCTGGTTGACAATTGTACGTACTCAACCATGTACGTAATGTAGGCCCACTAGGCAAGCGTAGTTCTTTCCTGATGAAATGATAGGCCTTGGGAGAGTAAAAGTATAACGTTAAAGTAAAGCTTCTCATCTCCTCCGTGTATCGTTGTCTACTGCGTGCAACTGATGCATTCTGCACTTCATTTTTAAACATGGCTAAAGGAAACCCACTAAACTGGTTCTCCAACACCTCCTCTATACAATTGATGGTTATACCGTTTTCTTTTAAATGCTGAATGACATCAGCCATTGTGTTAAGTCGAGCATCACGTCGCAGTAACCGTCTCTGCAAAATTTTTATTTTCTGGCGCAATTGTTGCACTGTCTCTGATGGTGGCAAATAGTTGTCCAGTACCTGAGTGCCAACATCCTTTTTTCCTGCGCTACTGCATTGTACCACTGTTTGATTGCCAACATCCTTCTTCACTATCCTACTATCGTGTTGCTGTAACAATAAAATGTAACTATAGGTTTGAATTCAGATAGTATAAATAAAGTTATGAGATCATCATTCTGAACTCGTACCATTGTGGACTGCAATGAAGGTACATTCGGTGACCTGTTTTCATCAGATACCACACTGCTTGAAGTCACAGGCCCATGCATTACTGCCTGTAAAATAATAAATATTTATAATCGTTTCTCGCCTGCGAAGAATAGTTTCATTTACTACCTTGTAAATACATGTTTCCCCAAAACATGCCTTTGTTGAGTTTTCCATACTTATACTACAATTTAGACAATATACGTTATATAGATATTTAGATACCTCATTTACTGGAGTGCAATGATACTGATGATCAAATAGCGTTGGCACTGCATCCCGCTTCAATATACGCCGCACATTTGTGGATGTTGTAGCTTGAAAGGCGTCGGTAGTAAAATGTTTACTACATATCCTACTATATTTTTGTACTGAAAGTTGTAAATTGACTGGTATTGCCGCAATAAACTTCTTCCGCGACTCCTCCTTTAACGGAACGCTGCACAACAATTACATTTCTTATACGAACCAATCAAACATACTTTTATTGAAAAAACTTTGTAATTCCACTTTAATTTCCACTTACTTATGAAAAGTTACACCCTCACTTTTTTTCCACTCACTTTTGCAGTTTTTAATGCAACACCTGTTAACCATTTGTTGCTTCTATAGTTTTAACCTTGCACTGAACGGCGTTTCGTGCCAAAAATGATGCTACAAAGCTCATGGCGTCGGCGACGCCGCGTCGCTTCTATACCCCCACTACACGCAAATCTACTATAGGATAGTACAGGTAGAGAGAGATAGTAGGAAGAAGAAGGATAACTTCTCCCCCTGTCTTCCTTTTCCCTCGGCGCGCGGTCGCCTGTACTTCCACTTACTTCAGCTTACACTCCAATTGGAATATAGCTCTATGGCCATAGTCGTTACTTAAGGGCGGTATTCTCAGTCGTTGCTTAATTCTTAAGATCGTCTTAAGCATGCGGCTTCCTTTACTAGTTTACGAGGTTAGTAGAGGATGCCGCAATGCTTAAACATTTGCTTAAGAATAAGCAACGACTGAGAATACCGGCCTAAGACATCATCTTAAGCATTTGCTTAAGTCCCTGCCTAGTTTCATAGTCGGCAAATAAGTATCGCCTTAGGCATTTACTCAAGTATTTACTTTGTCAAGCAATTCTTATTGAATCATATTCCATAATCAGTTCTTAAGATGATCTTAAGAACGTAAGTATTGATAATCAAGTTAGAACTTCTCCAGATAGCACAGGACGTTTTAAAAACGTCCATTTTACGTCCATTTTAGGTCTGAACGTCCATGGCTTGATTTGTGAAAATTGACGTCTTTAAAACGTCTTCTGGACGTTTTCTGGACGTCCAGAAAATGTCCAAAAAACGTCTTAAAAACGTCCAGAAAACGTCCAGAAGACGTTTTAAAGACGTATTTTGCAGACGTTTTTAAGACATCCAGAATACGCTTTGGTTACGTCCGAAACAGGCGTTCAAAAGAGGCTGTGCGCCATGTGAGAAATGTGGATAGATTAGGATACATTAGTTCAAGGAAACCAGGGATTGTAACCGCTGTCTAACCCAAACCATCCACGAAATATGGATAGATCGCATAGGTAAAGCCTAATTAGAAATACATACATACATACATACATACATACATACATACATACATACGTACACACATACATACGTACACACGTACACACGTACACACGTACACACGTACACACGTACACACGTACACACGTACACACGTACACACGTACACACGCACACACGCACACACGCACACACGCACACACGCACACACGCACACACGCACACAAGCACACACGCACACACGCACACACGCACACACGCACACACGTACACACGTACACACGTACATACCTACACACGTACACACCTACACACCTACACACCTACACACCTACACACCTACACACCTACACGCCTACACGCCTACACGCCTACACGCCTACACACCTACACACCTACACACCTACACACCTACATACCTACATACCTACATACCTACATACCTACATACCTACATACCTACATACCTACATACCTACATACCTACATACCTACGCACCTACGCACCTACGCACCTACGCACCTACGCACCTACGCACCTACGCACCTACGCACCTACGCACCTACGCACCTACGCACCTACGCACCTACGCACCTACGCACCTACGCACCTACGCACCTACATACCTACATACCTACATACCTACATACCTACATACATACATACATACCTACATACATACCTACATACATACCTACCTACATACATACCTACATACATACATACATACCTACATACATACATACATACCTACATACATACATACATACCTACATACATACCTACATACCTACATACCTACATACATACATACCTACATACCGACATACATACATACATACCTACATACATACCTACATACCTACATACATACATACATACCTACATACATACCTACATACATACCTACATACATACCTACATACATACCTACATACATACCTACATACATACCTACATACATACCTACATACATACCTACATACATACCTACATACATACCTACATACATACCTACATACATACCTACATACATACCTACATACATACCTACATACATACCTACATACATACCTACATACCTACATACCTACCTACATGCCTACATGCCTACATGCCTACATGCCTACATGCCTACATGCATACATGCATACATGCATACATGCATACATGCATACATGCATACATGCATACATGCATACATGCCTACATGCCTACATGCCTACATGCCTACATGCCTACATACCTACATACCTACATACCTACATACCTACATACCTACATACCTACATACCTACATACCTACATACCTACATACCTACATACCTACATACCTACATACCTACATACATACCTACATACATACCTACATACATACCTACATACATACCTACCTACATACATACCTACATACATACATACATACCTACATACATACATACATACCTACATACATACATACATACCTACATACATACCTACATACCTACATACCTACATACATACATACCTACATACCGACATACATACATACATACCTACATACATACCTACATACCTACATACATACATACATACCTACATACATACCTACATACATACCTACATACATACCTACATACATACCTACATACAGACCTACATACATACCTACATACATACCTACATACATACCTACATACATACCTACATACAGACCTACATACATACCTACATACATACCTACATACATACCTACGTGCCTACGTGCCTACGTGCCTACGTGCCTACGTGCCTACGTGCCTACGTGCATACGTGCATACGTGCATACGTGCATACGTGCATACGTGCATACATGCATACATGCATACATACATACATACATACATACATATATACATAAGTACATACTGGGACATATAAATGTTTATGAACATTTGCTTAAAGAAACAATGGAAAACCAAAAACTAAAACCGGTTTTATACAGTTTTTATATTGTTTTCATACAGTTTTTATACAGCTTTCATAACGTTTTTGTACAGTTTTTGCGTATTTGTTTTAGTATTTGCGGTCAAAGGTATGTAGTTCTAGGTTAGGGTTTGAATAATTTTAAAATTTTAGGTTAACGAATTGGCAAATTTTGATGGTTCCAATCATTATAATTTTGTGAAATGGGCGCTAACGTCGTTGATGATCAATGGATGTTGCATTGCTATTTAGTTGGCCTTGGCAGAAAAGGGAAAGAAGATTTCCATAAATTAAACGTAGCAACAGTTTTAATATGTAACTATCACCCATATTTTACTGTTCCTAATATTGATTACTGTAAAATTCATAATTTAATGTTTCCTCGAAATTCTTCTTTAAGGTGCAGCAGAACACAAGGAAATGGCAGAGAATAGAAAAAATACAGAGCTATCTGTTTAAGTGCACGTCCATATCTATTTTAAGTGTATATCCTGCATAGTTTGTATATTCTGTATATTGGACCTCGTACTAATATGTTCTTGTATCTATTGTAAATGCATATACTCTGCATTATTTCTGAATTAATTAAACAAAATAAATTGTTATCGAGTTTGATCTTATTTTGAAAACCATTTACTTCCTTAAATTTTTATTAAATCGAACCAGTTCCGTCGAACGTCCCAAAAACGTCCCAAAAACGCCTGTTTCGGAGCTAACCAAGACGTTTTAAAAACGTCTTTAAAACGTCTTGGTTAGCTCCGAAACAGGCGTTTTTAGGACGTTTTCTGGACGTCTTAAAGACGTTTTGATTTGTGAAAATGGACGTTTTTAGGACCTTTTTAAGGCGTCTTCTGGACATTCGTGGACGTTTTTAAGACGTCCTGAAAGTCTGGCCTGGACGTTTTTCAGACGTTTTTAAAACGTCTTTGTGCTATCTGGGTTCTTATTGGTGTATAAAGCGATCTTATTTTCGCAAAGTGAGGTTAGATTTTCAAGTCAACGTTTCAGTTGACTTAAGACCATGTTATTAGGCGTGAACACGGTGAAAGTGTGTTTGGATGTTTGTTACTTCATCACGTTGCAATTGCGTAACGGATCTTTCTGTAATGTTGTATACATGTAGTCTGGCTCAGAAATAACATACAGGATACTTTTTATCTCGATTTTTTTAACCGATATGCACCAAATTTTGCATAATTACTTCTAGGAGTCTGCAGAAAATATAGGTTACCGTGAAATGTGAACGTCCCACCCCTTCCCTCTTATTTCACCCCCTTGACACTCTGTGACAATCAAAGTTTTACCTGGGCAACACCGGGTGCTTTAAGCTAGTTATAAATAATTTGAAATTTTTTAACAAATTTCATATCTTTGGTGTGCAAAAGATACTCAAATTTTTACATACTTATATCAACTTATCAACATAGATTTTAAAGAAATTGATAAAGCTTTGGCAGATTATTTCTTTGGATGTAACATTCCATTTAGTCTAGAGATGCTGTAGCGTCTCGACGCCAAGTACATGTTTCGACACCCTGTACATGTCGACTGTCGCTACCGCTATCATTTACTCATCGCCCGGCTATTCCAACCTAACTTATTTCATTAATATCTCATCACGCCTGCAATATTATCTAAACTTAACGGCATTTTTCTTATGTAAACCGCACATAAGCTTTCGAATAAGGCCAAATTTAAAAAAATCGGTCCACGCATGACAGAGGTATCGTAATATCGTCTCATGGATCAGTCAGAAACGGTAAGATTTTTCTTCTTCTGATTCTCCTGATTCACCAAAAAAAATTTCGTCAAACATAATACGTATATACGCGTTACACGCACATCTTCAGCCAAATCGAAACTAACACATGCTTCGTTCGTCGTTCGTCGACTCTCGGGATTATTCGACAGGGATCGCCGGCCGTCATTGTACATACATTATTCTCCTAAGGGCTCGCTGGTCGGGACCGACGTTGAGCCCGTATCATGAGCAGAGCCCTAATTCCGAGTGTTCGTTTCTCCCTTCTTTCTGGACGAAGGGGGGAGCGAGATGGAACGCTTTGCGTGCGCGGTGGGCGTGCGCGACCGTGTCTCGCTCGCTTTCGTTCCATCTCGCTCTCGCCTTCGCCGGACAAGAGTGAGATAGAAATGGTGGGGATAGCGAAAGGCCCACATCGTGTGCACCAAACCAAGGCCATCTGGAGACAATACTGTATCAATAATCTTCCCTGACCATAACCATCTGTCGCCAATCTGACATCAGATTGGTAGCAGAGTCTGGCATGAGAGCGCAGAGTCTGACGTCAGAACCGTAGTCGTCTGTGTCCGCATTTGGCTGCGTTCTGAGGTGCAGAGCCTGATGTCAGTGCCTGATGTCAGATCGACAGCACATCGACAGCAGATTCTGCCGTCTGCTTGGCACAGCCAACAGCGCCATCTAAGGGCCAGAATTACCAAACTATTCCCTTCGCGTGACGTCACATGGCTGCCCCTACACACCAACGCGTATGTAGCGTTATTGCTGCAGGCGTATACCTACCCCTATATAACCCGCCAGCAGATTGTGCAGGTCATTAAATAATTCATTCTACTTATTTCCAAAAATATTTATTCAGTCTTTACAATTGTTACAGAATACTATAAGTAGCGCATATAAATTCGAGGAAGAACATTAAATATTTACATTTATAAATTCATATGCAATACATCCCGTAATCAGTGGTACCTATTAGGTGCGATATGAGAAAATTTCCTATATTTTCGACTTCTTTTTTCTGTAGAATCACCATATTCCGTATTGTATTAGCACTGAAAACAAATACAACATTAGTATAAAATTAAACGTAACGTATGAATAAACAGGATATAGGCGATACTTACTTCAGCTCTATCTCCGCATAGCACACACCCTAGGCGATCATGCATGCTCCTGCGAACATTAACATTTATAATAAAACATGTGTTAAATTATTATTTACGAAACGAGACGCTAAACATTCGCACTTCTCGCATAACCCTATTTTTGGGTCTTGCAGATAATGTAACTCTCGATTTCCGTGATGTAGATAATGGGAAATTATTCAGTACCATAATTACGTTTGCTTTCTGGATACATTGAGATGATTTGTCTGGATATTGATGCTTTGAATCGCGTGGAATATTTTTCGAGCGATCGTCTTCAAGCACAACGGATACTACTTTGAACAAACGGTATGTAGATGTAACACGTGTACCAATGTGGCGGTACAATGCGCTACGCTCGAATTGGCTGCGCCATAGTACCGAAACTCGTGATTGGTCAAGACTCTACGTCTAGTTTGCGTTCGTTTGCGAGGTCCGAGGTGGCGGTGGCAGTCACTGGCAGTGGCAGGCAGTGCCGACAAAACTGAAAAATATTCCACGCGATTCTAAGCATCCATATCCAGATAAATCATCTAGATATATCCAGAAAGCAAACGTAATTATGGTACTGAATAATTTCCAATTATCTACCTCACGGAAATCGAGAATTACATTATCTGCAAGACCCAAAAATAGGGTTATGCGAGAAGTGCGAATGTTTAGCGTCTTGTTTCGTAAATAATAATTTAACATATGTTTTATTATAAATGTTAATGTTCGCAGGAGCATGCATGATCGCCTAGGGTGTGTGCTATGCGGAGATGGAGCTGAAGTAAGTATCGCATATATCCTATTTATTCATACGTTACGTTTAATTTTATACTAATGTTCTATTTGTTTTCAGTGCTAATACAATACGGAATATGGTGATTCTACAGAAAAAAGAAGTCGAAAATATAGGAAATTATCTCATATCGCACCTAATAGGTACCACTGGTTACGGGACGTATTGCATATGAATTTATAAATGTAAATATTTAATGTTCTTCCTCGAAATTATATGCGCTACTTATAGTATTCTGTAACAATTGTAAAGACTGAATAAATATTTTTGGAAATAAGTAGTGTTGCGAGGCCGGTTGGGAATTCTTCTGGCTTAAGGGACTTTCTGTAAGGTCCGGCGTCCGTGGAGCCCTGAAGAGCTCTGCTTGCGAACGCGTGAATTTAAATAAACGAAATATCGAAGTGTTTTGTAACAAATACTTTAGAACTGAATAAAACTTATTGAACTGAACTAAATTGAATCAATTAAATTATTCGGAACGATTAAGAACAAAACGAGAATATTTCAAGATTGAACAAGGCTGAATTTATTATGACACGTCTGGACTTTTATAACGCCGAAGATCAAATGCGAGGAGAAGAAGCTTCTTCTTACGTTCGTTCCTCTTTTCTTTATCAATACATTGTTTTTCGAGCGAGAAGGAAGGAGGCGAAGATAGATTTCTAATGTGATAGAGTTCATCCTTAACTCTATCCTGTTTAAACTTCGCGCTTTAGAAGCTTGCGCTGAATGCCGCTAGAGCGAGTATCGCAACTCGCAACAGTAGAATGAATTATTTAATGACCTGCACAATCTGCTGGCGGGTTATATAGGGGTAGGTATACGCCTGCAGCAATAACGCTACATATGCGTTGGTGTGTAGGGGCAGCCATGTGACGTCACGCGTAGGGAATAGTTTGGTAATTCTGGCCCTTAGATGGCGCTGTTGGCTGTACTGTTTCGACTCCCGTCTAGCGGCGTATGGAATAAACTTTAGAAGCGCGAAGTTCGAAACGGATCATTCGAGTGTAATAGGAAAGGGAAGCAAAGCGAAGTTCGCACAAGCCCGAGGGGTTTGAAAATAGTTAGAGATTCTTTTAATAAGGAAACTTCAAAATTATAAATTAATCAATACCCACATGGAAACGGGTGTTTGAATAAATGAACTCCTCTTTGATCCCTTCTCCTAAGCGTATAATTCCAGAGCAATGTTGTTAAACGCTTGTTTCTAAAAATCAATATCCGAAAAGAAAATAGATTGACCAATAAGAATTTAGTTTATAAATATTTGATCGGCTTTTATATTTTAAGCACATTTTGTAATGAACAAAAGAAGAAAAAGCGTTGGCCTTTGTAACACTCACTCAAGCCTTGACACTCAAAGCTAACGGACGTGTTATCGAAAACTCTTAAAAACTCATTCGAATCGTTCCATTAAACTCATTAAAGTTATTAGTTATTTGTGTTTTAAACGTTTTATTATTCTATTATCAGCTTTATCATTATAATTATCTTTAAAAATCCGCGTCCAAAGAGCAGAACGCCTTAGCGTTCCACGGGCGACGTCCCGCGCCTGAATTCCCCAAGAGTAAATTACATCTCCCAGGCGGCCACGCAACAGTACCAAGCAGACGGCAGAATCTGCTGTCGATCTGCTGCCGATCTGACATCAGGCACTGACATCAGTCTCTGCACCTCAGAACGCAGCCAAACGCGGACACAGACGACTACGGTTCTGACGTCAGACTCGGCGCTCTCATGCCAGACTCTGCTACCAATCTGATGTCAGATTGGCGACAGATGGTTATTAGGGAAGTTAATTAATGATGGTCACATCAGATATTTGTATAAATTACAGTTTAAAGCTTGATTTAACTCTAAAATTTTCAATTTTGCTCTATAGATATTGAATCAGCGAAAATTCAAACCCAGCAGAATGTAATAGAAAATGTTCCCTCCGTGGGATTGCTGAGAAGAACTGATAACAT
The DNA here is from genome assembly GCA_944738655.2 of Andrena hattorfiana. NCBI lineage: Eukaryota > Metazoa > Arthropoda > Insecta > Hymenoptera > Andrenidae > Andrena > Andrena hattorfiana. The sequence goes on along the minus strand of OX122891.2, from coordinate 18,276,151 downwards.
GGTACGTATGATGCATATATGTGGAGAATGTGAGTTTCGTCAGTTTTTTATTTTTCTGCTATTCAATTCATAGAGATGTAATCCTTGGTGGAAACATTGTATTGAATTGCATTGAAAAATATTGAAATCTGTTGAAATGAATATCAATCATGTCGGTGAAAAAAACTATCAATATTCAAGAGGAAACGGAGGATAATCAAAAGAACGATAGTGATGATAACTCTGGTCCACATGATTCAAATTCGGAAGATGATTATTGATCCTTTCGAAAAGTGACAAATCATTTTCAATTTTTATATTTTGTTCTACATTTCCCGAATGGGTAAATATATGTATTACTAAGGAATTTTAAGATATGTCAGGGACCGCTTCCCGCGGGCCACCAGTTAAGGTTCGGGCACACATATCAATTCCCTGACGACACAGTGCCGGGTGTGCCAGAGGTAAGGAGAAGAGATCCTTTACGCCTCTCTTCCTCTTACCACTAGCACGCCGGCACCGTGTTGTCACGGAACTGATAAGTGTGTTTATATAGACGTTTAATCGCTATACGTGCCAAGTACCGCGTGTCCCTATAATGAGATGTTGTATATTGTATTCACGTCAAAAAACCCAAATTGTAGAGAAACTAATCATTCGATTCGAGAGGAGAGAGGAAAGAGGTGCATGGAAAGCGGTTGACTGGAAGAATGAAAAGGGGAAAGGGGCCGTGAGAGGTACGAGAAGAAAAATGGAGATGGAAGACTGTAGGAAACAGGGAGCAGAGAGAAGGGGGAAAATAGGAGAACGTAACCTAACCCTATCCTTATTTTCTATTCTTATCCTATTTTCCGCTCTTGCTATCTCTCTCTCCGCTTTCTCGCCCCCGTCGCTTTCGTTTCTCTTAGCCTTCCCTTATTCTGCTCTTATCTTACGCTTTCATCTCCTACTCTACTCTTTTCCGCTTCCCCCTGAACGCCTATTCCCGCCATCTTCTACTTTTATTTCCTATCTTTCACTCCAATGACATTCCTTTCACTCCTTTATCCTTCTCCCTCCCTCAAACCTCTTCATCCATTCCTCTTTTTTACCTCCTTCATCCAATATTTCCTCTATCTCTTCCCTCGCACACCACTCCAACACCTGCTACCACGTCTCTACTTCCCCTCCACATATCCAGCATCTCCTCTCCTCCTCCTTCTCCCAATACCTCCCTCACCTCATTTCGTTCCCCTGCATAAACGTCGCTATCCTTTCGTACCTCCTCCCTTCGCTCCATCCTGTTATCTTTTCATACCTCGATTCTCTTATTTTCCCTCTTCCCTCTTCTTCCTGTTTCTTGCAGTCTTCCTTCTCCATTTCTTCGTACCCCTCCCGTCACCCTACCCCTTCCCCTTCTTACCGCCATCCCCTTTCCATCCTATATTCTTTCCTGTCTCTTCCCCAATCTAATGATTAGTTTCTCTACAATTTGCATCAGAAGATAATACCTACTTTTTCGGGCCGTCATAGTAGTCTAACCCCTTAAGGCAATGCCATCAAAATTTGCTTCAGGGCCAAAAATGGAAACATGCTCTTTGATAAATCACTCGTATGAATAATATATATAAAATATTTACGATTGTTTGACTTTAAACTACCCGACTAACTTTAAGAGGCCACACACTTAAGATTATTACCTTACACGCGATCCGACTAAAATTATGTGTAAATATACGTATTCCAATACATTATTATAAATAATAATGTATATTATATTATATTTACGATTGTTTGACTTTAAACTACCCGACTAACTTTAAGAGGCCACACACTTAAGACTGTTACCTTACACGCGATTCGACTAAAATTATGTTTAAATATACGTGTTTCAATGCATTATTATAAATAATAATGTATATTATATTATATTTACGATTGTTTGACTTTAAACTATCCGACTAACTTTAAGAGTCCACACACTGAACATTGTTACCTTACACGCAATTCGACTAAAATTATGTGTAAATATACATGTTTCAGTACATTTTATACATAATACAATAAACTTGCATTAATAGTTCTCCAAATCTGTCTGAATTTATTCCTAAATTTGCCTACGTGGGGACTTGTAATGGGGGTTCGTGACAGACCACAGTAACTGGGTTGTATATACATGATTTATATGTAACTCCCATATATAGAGCAACAAATATGCTAGCATGTATGAACCATATATGAGCTGTACATGGTTAAAAAAGCGCGTATATGGGTTATTTACTGTTGATATATGGATTATACAGAGGATGCTTTAAAATATGTCCGCACTTTCTTTAGGCTATATTCCTAACTCAAAAACCAAGACGATTTTAGCAAAATGGCTTGGAAAAAATAATAAATACCATCTGAATTTCGCCCTGCATTTCCAGTTATGAACTGATTTCAATTTGAGACTACTCGATACGAAAGCACGTGCTATTTCAGGTTCATTAATGTCGTGAAAACCCGGGTAACTACTGGTAGCAAAATGACTCGGAAATACTGATAAATTCAATGGAAAGTTGTATCTGCACTGCTAGATCGAACCTGATAAAAATTCGAACAAAATAACTGTTAAACTACGTGTCATGACAGAATCCCAAATGTCCCGCCATTACAGATAAAACCAGGTGACAAAATGGCTTGGAAAATCTGATAAAAACCCTCTGAATTTCGCCCTGCATTTCCAGTTATGAACTGATTTCAATTTGAGGTTACTCGATACGAAAATACGTGCTATTTCAGGTTCATTAATGTCGTGAAAATCCGGGTAACTACTGGTAGCAAAATGACTTGGAATTACTGATAAATTCAATGGAAATTTGTGTCTGCACTGCCACATCGAACCTGATAAAATTTCGAACAAAATAACTGTTTAACTACGTGTCATGACAGAATCGTAAATGTCCTGCCATTACAGATAAAACCAGGTGACAAAATAGCTTGGAAAAACTGATAAATACCATATGAATTTCGCCCTGCATTTCCAGTTATGAACTGATTTTAATTTAAGGCTACTCGATACGAAAATACGTGCTATTTCAGGTTCATTAATGTCATGTAAATCCGTGTAACTACTGGTAGCAAATTAACTTGAAAAGACCTACAGATTCCATATTGGTTTGGATCTGGATTTCCAGATAGAACTAGCTTAAAAAATGAACGAAGTTACTTATTACTTCATGTAAATCCGAGTAAAACCAATGTCAAATTGGGCGAGGAAATACAGATATATACCATCAAGATTTTTACATGCATATCCGGTTCGAAACTGATAGAAAATATTTCATCTGGTTCAATCTGCAATTTACGGGGAAAAAAACGGCATTAATCCGGATTTAAAAATTTTTAATGCGGTTCTAACTGGCAGTTCCAGCAGGGTTCCACTTGTGTGTTTGGTTTTAGGAAAAAAGACTTCTTCCAACCAGGTTTTGAAATGAGTTGCAATATTAAATTAAGATCCGTCGAAACTACACATATATGTATAGTTAATTTTCAATTATCAATAAGAATTATCTTTAATTAAGATAATTTTAAAATATACATTACCAGATGTGAGTTTTTCCAGATTTTGATGCCGTCACGTACACGTTCGTTGGCTTAAATAATGTTTTTTGAACTATTCGTCCAAATTTTCCATTTGCTTCTTGCAAGACCATAAAGAGGGGTGACAACAATCTTCCATCCGCAGTTATTGTTGGTTGTATTATATAACTATGTGTGGTTGAAAATACAGATTGTACAACACATTCTACTTTTTTTGTGCCTTGCACTGCTAAGGTTCGTCCAGAATGTATTTCTAATTGAAATCCACTCTGGTCTGAATTATATATATTGTCAGGTCCGATTATGGCACTCAAAGGCTTTACTTCCTTAACAAAGTCTGTAGCTCTGACTTTTAATACTTCATCGTCTTCTATTGTTGTTCGTGTAACAAATTTGGTTATTTTCCGTGAAACAATGCGATGAGCTTTTTTAAAATTATTTATCCATTTTCTAGAAGCTTTAAAAACCATGTTATCATTACCCTGCTCCTTATATGTCTTCAAAACCCATCGTTGAGTATCTCTGTCATGTAAAATATAACCAGCATCAATAGCTTCCCTCAAATTTTGTATTACATACTCGGAAATTTGTGCTAATCTTTCTCTTTTGGTTCCTCCTACTTCAATTTGATGAGCCCATCGCCGTAATTGCCGTTCAGAAGAAACATATTTAAAATTATGTTGAACTGTATTAAGCTTACGCTTTTTTCCTCCTCCATTCCAAAATGCAACTGCTCTCCGCTTATAGTCAACATCAACAGCTTCAACTTCACATTCTTTAAACCGATCCAGAAAGTCCAATGAAAACTCTTCCGAAACTTCGACTACATTAAATTCAAATATGCTATCAAGCAACATCTTTTGTATAGATTCTTTTAATTGTACTTCCTCCCTTGTTATAGGAGTTTCCATCAAGTACATACTTTGAAATGTTACTAATAATAAATTGATCACGTTCAGCGGATTAATAATCATTTTTAATCGCGAGAACTGTAGTTGCAAATTCTGTGAACAGGTGAAGCACTCGGATGTGACCGAAGAACAAACCAGTTTTCGAAAAACAACGTACCGCAATCTTGCAGAAAATATCGCGTAACTCGATATAAGTGCTATTTTTAGCGTCATAACAATAGCGTGGGGAAAAAGATTCAAGTCAAATGCAGCTGACCATACATGTTCCGTATGAAAGAAAACCGCTGTCAATTCATTGGCACTTGCCTTCCTCAATTCTTTTTTATTTTTCCAATATTTTAATTTTAACTTATTGAACTCCCATTGAGGGTATTTGTAATTATAATGACAATTTAGAGCTCCATCTTTATAAAGTACTATTTACCTGAATTTCCTTTATATTCGTTCAAAGCTTACGCTCCTTTTAAATATCTTATATAAGCCCGACGTAGCTGACTAACTAGGGGTTGTTCACAGGGGGTTGTCGGTAGCAATGGGAGGGCATAAAACCACTGATGTGTCACCATAAAATAATTTGTGTTTATGGTTTTTTAAGTTTTTTTATGACATTTTTGACACTTTTCAAGTCTCTTAAATACGTATTGAAACGATTGCGGGTAGTTTACCCTCCAATAAGGGTGACTGACGACAAGAACATCGTCCAAACAGTAAATTATGACGCAAATGAAATCTATATGAAGTTTTACTCAACACAATTTTGTACCCCGTATGAACATTAGAGGGGTGGCTTCACCCCCTAAACATTCAAGCAGGCCAAAATAAAAAGACACGTATTTCTTATTTTTCGGCCCTCTAAAACATATCCAAAATTCAAAGCAATCGGAGGCGGACACCTGGGAACCTCTCCTTGTGAGGGACATTTCAGATATCTACCCCCTTTCGTTAGGGTGATATGAGGATAACAACCCTAAACTTTACATTATGTTATAAATACATTGTAATTAATGTTTAAGTTGAAAAAATGTTCAGCTTATTATTAAAATATGAAAGAAAGAAATTAATATTTTATAATAAAACAACTCCACTTCCGTTTCCGGACGAGTTGTATGGAAGGTGTGTGGAGGTGAGTGGAGTAAGCGGTTTAAGGAAAGTGTGGCGAGGTTGCGAGATAAAGTGGAGAGTGTGTGTGTGGAAGGTGAGGGTGAAGAGTAGGAGGGAAAGAGTTATTGAGAAGAGGGCTGGGAGTGAGAGTAGCAGAGAAATAGGAGGGACAAGGGAAAGTTTGGAGGTTAAGTGGAAGGTAAGGGAAGTGTGGCGGCAAAGAGATAGAAGGAAAGTGGAGACATCTGGGGGAGAGGAAAGGAATTAGAAGGGATAGTAGGCGCGTAATTTGAACGGGGAAAGGTGAAGAGATAGGAATGAATAAGGGAAAGGAATGCGGGGCAGGGGGACAGAGGGCGAGAGAGAAATGCAAATAGAGGGGAATGGGGGGGGGGACGGGAAAGGGCGGAAGGGGAAATGGAGGGGAAAGAACTTGGAAAGGGTTAGGAAGGACAGCACGAGCAGTGTAGGAAGTAGTGTAGGGAGTCCGGAGACATATTGGGGGAAAAAAGAGGGAGAGGGAGGAGGAGGAAGGGAAGGTGGGGGAGGGGGGAAGGGGAGGTTTTAAAAGGAGCGGGAAAACGGCGAGATCGCCACAAGGGGGTAAGTTAGTGGATGGGAAACTGGGGGAGGGGGGATGGATGTGTTAGATGGGATGATAAGGGAGTTGGTGAGGGGGATGAGTGAGATGAAGGAGGAGATGAGGGAAATGAAGGAGGGGTTGAGGGAGGAGAGGGAAGAGAGAAGAAGAGTGGAAGAGGAGTGGAGAAGTGATAGAAGGAAGTGGGAGGAGTGGATGAAGGAGGAGAGGGCAAACAGAGAGCGGTTGGGAAAAAAGTGGAGAGGCTGGAGGAAAGGGGAAAGAGGATGGAAGAGGTGGTAGAAAATGTGGGGAAATGGGAAAAGGAGGGGTTGAGAAGGGGATTTAAAGGAGTGATGGTTGAAGGGCAAGTGGAGGAGTGGAGGCTTAGGATGAGAAAGATGGAGGTGAAACAGGACAAAAAGGAGAGAGAGGGTAGAAGGAGCAATGTGGTGATAAGGGGATTAGGGATAGAGAGAGAAGATGTGGAGAAGGAGGTGAAGAAGCTTTGGGGCAGGATGGGTCTGGGAGAGGGAGGAATTAAACAGGTGACCAGGATAGGGAGAACAAGAGGGGATGGTTACGGGATGGTGTTAGTGACGCTTACGGGAAGGGAGGAAAAGAGGAGGGTGATGGAGGCGAGGAAAAAAATGAAGGGCGGGAGGGAAAGGATTGAGGACGACCTCACGGAGGAGGAGAGGCGGGGAAGGTGGAAGATAGAAAGAGAGGCTCAGAGAGAGAGAGAGAGGGGGAGAAGGGAAAGGTGGTGCAAATAGGCTATATGAAGATGTGGGTGAATGGGAAGTTGAGAAAATGGGATGAGGTGGTGGAGAAATGGATAGAGGAGCAGGGAAACGGAGGGCAAGCGAGAGAGGGGGGGGGGAGATTGAAGGGAGGAGAGGGTGGAGAGGGAGTAAAAAAATGTAGGGTGGTCTTCTGGAACGTGGTGGGACTAAATAACAAGGATTGGGAGTTTTGGAAAGGACTGTAGGAATGGGAGGTGGTGGTGTTATGCGAAACGTGGGTGGAGGAACAGGATTGGGAATGCGTAAGGAGTAGGCTACCAAAGGGTGGTGGAAGCAGTGGGTAAAGAGAGGAAATAAAGGGGAGGGCGTTGGGGGGATGGTAATGGGGGTAAGAAAGGAGGTGGAAACAACGGAAGAGGAGGGAGGGGAGAAAGAAGGGATAATGATGAAAAAGGTGTCGTTGGGGGGGGTGGAGGGTGGTAGGAGTTTACATTAATAAAGACATGCAGAGGAAATTGGAAGAATTGGAGGAGTGGGTAGAGGGAAGAGAAGAGGGAGTTAGGGTGGTGATAGGTGGAGACTTTAATGCGAGGACAGGATGGGAAGGGGGACGGATCTGGGGGGGGGGGGAGAGGAAAGTAGAGTGGAAAGCAGGAGATCGAAAGATAGCAAAGTGAATGGGGAGGGGAGGAGGCTATGTAGATTTCTGGAGGAGCGGGGGTGGGGAATTTTGAACGGAATGTGGAGGAGGATGAGGAGGGAGAGTGGACGTACACGGGAGGGAGAGGGAACTCAGTGATAGATTATATAATAGGGAATGAGGACACAATGGGGAGAGTGGAAAGGATGGAGGTGGGTTTAGGGTGGAGTCGGATCATCACCCGGTGGTGGTGTGGCTGAGGGGGAAGGGAGAGGAATGGGAAAGGAGGGAGAAAAAAGGTGTGGGTGGGAGTTTGGTGAGGGGGATTTGAACAGCGGAGGGGAGGGAAAAGTTTGTAAGGAAATTCGGGAAAAGGGAGGGAGGGGATAGAGGAATACAAGAGGAATGGGGAGAGCTGAGAGATAGGATAATGGGGGCGCTAGAGAAGCGGGGAGGGGCGGTGAGAGGGCAGGAAAGGGGGGTTGATGGGACGAAGAGTGTAGGGTGGAAAAAAGTAAGGTAAAGAGAGAGCTGAAAAGATGGAGAAGGGAGGGAGGAGAAGGATTAGAGTATAGGGAGAAAAAAGGGAGTATGGGAGAATGTGTGAAGAGAAGAGAAGGAGGGAGGTGGAGAAGTGGGAAAAAGGGGTGGAGGGGATCAGGACGGAAAAGCAGGCATGGAAAGTAGTAAATAGAGAAAGGAGAAAGAGGAGGAGAGTGGAGGAAGGAATTAAAATGGAAGGGTGGAAAGATTATTTTAAGGGGTTGTTAGGAGGGTGAGAAAGGGGGAGGAGAGAACGAGAGGGGAGGACGAAGAGGAGGAATTAAGGATTGAGGAGGTGAGGAGGGTGGTAAGGAGTTTGAAGGAGGGTAAGTCGGGAGGGGGGACAGCATACCCAATGAGGTTTGGAAATATGGGGGGGGCGGGAAGAGGTGGAGGAATGGCTCTGGAAGATATGTAAACGGGTGTGGAGGGGGGTGAGTAGAAAAATGGAGGGAATGAGTGGTGGTGCCGGTGTTAAAGAGGGGGAGTGGGAAAAGGTAGAGGACTATAGGGGCATCACATTGACGCAGACTGCATATAAGATTTATGCGTCGGTGTTGGCAGAGAGGCTGAGGCAGGAGGTAGAGGAAAAAGGGCTGCTGCCACCGAGTCAGGCTGGCTTCAGGAAGGGAAGGGGAACAATAGACAATGTGTATACATTGAACTATTTGATAAGCAGGCAAGTCAATAGGAAGGGGAAGAAAATGATAGTTTTCTTTATAGACCTGAAGGCGGCCTTTGACTCGGTGGACAGGGAGGTACTGGTAAAGGCGATAAGGAAGAGAGGAGTGAGGAGGTGCTAAAGGAGACAGTATGTAGGATGAGGGTAGGGGAGGAGGTAGGGAGGGTTTTTTGGACGGCTAGGGGAGTGAGACAGGGATGCCCGCTTAGTCCGTGTATGTTCACCTTGCTGTTGGCGGACTTGGACGAAGAGCTGAAAAGAGAAGGATGGGGTGGGGTGAGGTTGGGAGGGAAGAAGGTATACACCTTGGCGTATGCGGACGATATCGCGGTGATGGCGGAGGATGAGGAAGGGATGAAGGGGATGATAGGGAAATTGGAAAAGTATATGGATGAGAAGGGGTTACAGTTGAATGTTGATAAGTCGAAAGTGATGAGGTGCAGGAGGGGGGAGGTAGATGGAGAAAGGTAGGATGGAGGTGGAAGGGAAAGGAGGTGGCAGAAGTGAGGGAATTCAAGTACATGGGGTATACCTTGATGGGAAATGGAGGGCAGGAGGCGCATGTGAGGGAGAGAGCGGGAAAGGCGGCGGCACTGATGGGGCAGGTGTGAGGGATTGGTAAGAGGAGGTTTGGAAAGGATTGGAGGAAAAGGTTGTGGTTGTTTGACAGGCTGGTGTGGGCAACGGTATGTTATGGGGTGGAAGTTTGGGGTTGGAAAAGTAGGGAGAGGGTGGAGGGGTTACAGGACAGGTTTTCGAGATGGGTGTTGGGGGTTGAGTGGTGTACTCCGGGATATATGGTTAGGGAGGAGTTGCAACAGGGGATGTTGAAGGGAAGGGCGGGGATGAGGGCGTGGGAGTATGAGAGGAGGCTGAAGGAGGGACAAGGAGCGGAGGTGGCAAGGATGTGTTGGGAGGAGATTAAGGGGCGGGCGAGGAGAGGGGGGTCCTGGGGGGTTGCGAAGAGGAGAGGAAAGGGGATGGACAGTAGAGAAAGTGGAAAGGATGAGGGTTGGAGGAGAAATGAGGGGGAGGAGTTGGTAAGTAGGGAAAGGAGGTTGCAGGAGGTGGATAGGTGGGAAAGGATTAGGGAATCGAGGTATAACAGATGGTATGGAGCGGCAAAGGGAGTGGGGATTCCGGGTTATCTAAACATGGGGTGGGGGGAGAGCAGATGGAGACGGGTGGCTAGGTTCAGGTTGCGGAGTGAGATGGGGGGGGGAGATACTGGGAGGATGAGGAGAAAAGGAGATGTAGGGTATGTGGGTGGGGGGAAGAAATGTGGGAACATGTATGGGAGGAGTGTACGGATTGGGGGGAGGGGAGGGGTTGGCAGGAGGTGGTGGAGGGAGTGTTGGGAGACGGTGGAGAGGGGGAAAAGTGGATGAGGAGGGTGGAGGAATGAATGGGTAAGGAATGAGAGTGAGAGGCGGCATGCGGAAGCGGGGGTCCGAAGGGAGGGAAGGTTGCGCGGGAGAAGCGGGTGCGGCGGTGGCGAGCGAGCGAGCGGGCGAGTAGTTTTAAGGAGTAGTGTTTAAGGATAGAGTTAAGTAGGTTTAAGCGAGAGAAGAGTGGAGGGGCAAAAAAATTGTAATCCCCAAGGGGGCACAATAAAGTACTCTATAAAAAAACAACTCTTGTGACATTGTGTTATTTTATTGCCACTGAGATAAGTTACTAATAACATTTTCTTAACTGATTGTACCTACATATAGTCAACCTACCCCATACTGTAAGTCAACCAACCTCGATCATGGGGCTGGTTGACCAGCATGGCAGGTGTTAGAAAAACATTAAAATACCTTAATTGTTGTCACATTGAGTCAACATTAATAATTTAATCAGATAGCCAAATGTATGCCTTATCAAATATACTAACCGGTTTAATGATATTTCGCCCACATAATTTATTAAAAATCAAAAACTGAAAAACTGGCTTACTAGCCCCGGTCTCCCCTATCTTCAATACACGTTCTACGCCGAGATTTCTATAATCAATCCTTCGACACCCGATAGCTATGTAGGAGACCCAACGTGGTCATCAGCTATCGTCCGTCGCCAGGTCTGTAGTCTCGCGTAATACCGTCTATCGATACCGCACGCAGGCTAAAGGTCTGCGCACACATATCAGTTCCGTGTCAGTACCGTTCCGGCGTACCAGTGGTAAGAATAAGAGATCCTCTACGCCCCTCTTCTTCTTACCACTGGCATGCCGGAACGGTACTGACGCGGAACTGATATGTGTGCGCAGAACTTAAGTCCCTGACATAAAATTCTTGAAGGCAAGATAGCATGGGACCATTCGCCCTTGACCTCACCTTTAAATTTGGTGACGCCAACATATATATACGTATAGATTTGTCTAACATATAATAAGCAGAGTTGGGCGTTATCCGAATAAAGTTTTATTCGAGTAACCTTCGAATAACAATTGCGAATACCTATGAAATAGTTATTGAAGAGTGACGAATAATTTTCTATTCTAAAGCAGCGTGATAATTGTATCGTGTGTTATCGGTATGTGTATGTATGCATGTATGTATGTATGTATGTTGTTGAAACAGCGAAGCTGAAGGGCCTATCTGTCATTAGGCGAATCGAGACCCTCATCTGACGAGGGAGCTCTTTCCCAGTTGTAACACTGCCTATATAAAATGGGCCGTATGTCCAGGTATGTACAATCATAAAAAGATCAAATTAATATTTCCTTTTACCCTCGTATTACAGGATTGTAAAATTTCAGCAAAAGGTTACAAGGCCTCTTGATACCCCTCACGGATTCCTGCCGCCCGCCCATATAGAAGTAATAAACAAATGCCGCTTATTCCCCTGACCCTTCGTCGCCACATAGTTCTATCGAATAACGATTAAGGGGGAACCCCATACAGAAGCCACTAAAAAGTTTGGGATTTTTCACCGACTTCAATGACCTTGACATATGTTGTCAGCATTTCTCTATAAAGTTCTTGGCGGTTCGCCTTAGTTTCAGAGATAATATATTAAAATAAGTTTCATAACCGATGGATATCAGTATTGGTTGGGGCTAGATTAGGGGGGGGGGGTCCGGCTTGTGGGCGCGTAAAGCTTGGTACCGAACCGATGTGAGTATGTGTTAAACTCGGTAATTCTAGTGTTAACTGTGGGTGACGGGAAAAGTGAATTGACTACTTGCTTTACGCGCCCGCAAGCAGGCACGCGCCCCCCGCCCTTGCCTAGCCCCAACCAATACTAATACCGTCGGCTGTGAAACCGTCGGCAGTTGTAGTGTTAAGTAAAGATTTCTGTGAATATCTCGTAAACCAAAGCCGAGCGCCAAAAACTTTAGAGCGAAATGTTGTTCAGAATGATGACCTTGACAACATAAGTCAAGGCCATTGAAATCGGAGAATTCTCCCCTAGTGTAAACATTTACTCATACCTGTTTCAGAAAAAAATAATTCTTTATTCTTTATCGTATCGATATGGAAGTGATGCCGATAGATTCCTTATGTTTTTCGGATGAAAATCATACCAAATTTCATGTAAATCGGACTATTATTAACGAAAATGGCTTGAGGTTATAGAAATGAATTTTGTATGGAATTTGTTTCATTATTTTCCGAATTACCTCGTTCTTGGTATCAGTTTCATCGGCGAAATGTAAGAAATCAATTGGCGTCGGTTTCGCAAAGATCTGATGAGAAATGCGGAAGTCGAAGATTTCTCACTTCTTAATATAGGCACTCCAACCCCTTCGGGGGTCGAAAGCCATAAAATTCGGTGAGGCACTGCGAGGGGTTGTCCTCTCCAGAATCACCCTGTAATTGACGACAACGCTTCGGTGCTTTCTCAATGAATAAACGATATATTCGTGTTTTTGCATTCGTTATCTTACAGTTTCTATTTTATTTTTGTTGGCTTTGTTGTTTTCATTGTTATCATCGTTATCGTTGTTATCGTTGTTATTATTAATAATACATGCAATAACACAAGTATTGAATAAGCATAATTTTTTTAATAATTCCCAAGCTTATTATTTTTTCGTATATATGCAACAAATATCCAATCGTAATCCGAAAACCCTTCCACCCCGTTACATAGTATCTCGGTGAGGGTCTCGAGCGACCGTCGAATATGTATTAGTGAACTATCGGTGTGGTTCTGACTCAGGACTCAAAGTTCCGTACTCGAAGGGTTAATAAACAGTTAACATAATGGATGGTTTAAAAAATCGTTGCAACCAAGAAATCAACGTAGAACAAACTTTAAGACATTCGTGTGTGCTATACTATGTGTAGCTATACGTACTTTCCCAACTAAAATGTGGAATTGACTGTAACCAGTTAGAAATTTTGAGTGTCCTTTCTCTTTCACTAAACTCTAAAGAAATTTTAAGGGAACGAAAGATAGGTAGGGAAAGTAACCGTGGCTCTAACCCGCCGACATATGTTGCTTACTAATGTTCAGATGTTGGGATAGGTAGGTACTTACATCTGGCAGAAGTCGCAATAGCATTCTCGAGAGGATGGCACAAACAGTCATTGCTCAGTTCTTTTTTTGGGGTGCCGGTTAATGTTAACGATAGGTAGATGTACATACATACATTGTATTACCTACCCAGATTCTCGACGTTTGAGAAAACACAGTTCTTACAGCAAATACTCGTAAATCGACTCGTTGAACGTAATATGTACAATATGTAAAAGTTTTAACAACATTTCCTGACCAAACAGCGGTTCCTTTGCGACATTATGTTTTTTTTTTAAATTTATACATTATCTCCTTTGTCATAATCAACCTTGCGACAAGGTTTTTTAATGAATAGCCATCGATTCAGGGGTGCAGATTCATCACCTATTGTTCACGACAATATAATCCCTTTACACCCTGTACATCAAATAAAAAGAAAGTTTACAAAGAGCAGCGATAACAATAGGTAGAAATCGTTCGATATGTTAAACGATTTTATTCAGCTTCAATTCTCTGTCTATTGGTGTGACGTCCCACTATTTTTCGCGCGGTATTATACTAAAGTCTCCCTCATAAATCGCTCCACAACTCCATCAAAATTCCTCAATTCAAGTCTTACCCCTTTTCCCCAATCACTGATCACCTTGACGATGTACCTTAGCGGTCCCCATCTCCAGATGATCTAATTTCAAATCCCCTTCCCCTCTTCGGCCTTCGAGGCGCGAACTCCTTCCACGTTTAAACCTTAGACAAGTCCCTCACTAACAACTCGCTCATCTCGAGACTATGTCTCACCCCCCCCCCCCTCCTTTTACGACAAACGTAGTCAAACCTCCACTTTTCAAACCCCAATCAAAACCCTCCAAACCCATCCAACGGGTGGAGTACCCCTTTTCAAAGCCCCGAAAGAGCCGCCGAAATACGCAATAACGACACATATTTTACGCATGAATCATCAATACGCGCCGATTACATAACACATATTTTAAGCATGAGTCATCACGCATACCGCAAATTCCCCGCATACCTGACATTCCATCGCTTTGTATAAATACCAGCGCCGCATGGACCACACACAGTCAGTCACAGTCAGACAGTCAGTCACAGTCAATCAGTTCGGGAACATCCGCTACGCCAGACTCTTTATTATAAAAGTACATTGTATACTATTAGACTTTCGCTTCAGTGCAACGTCCCCAATAGGGTTACCAAACCTTCTACATCACTGTAAGCATTTATCAATTTATCTTATTGTAAAACACTAACACTATCGTTTTCTATTATTTTCATTTACTTATGCTTATCTATTCTTATATCATTTGATTTTGCTCACGCTTATTGCTTATGTTATTTCCTTATCCTTATGCTATTTGCTTTATATTCTTTGCTCACGCTTATTGCATTTATATCATTTAGCCTCTTACTCTTATTGCTTTATATTGTATTCTTTCGCTTAAGTTATTTGCTTATATTATCTTCTCTTCTTACGCTTATCGCTTTAAATCGTTTCATTGCTTATATTACCGCCTAATTATATTATTGCCTAAGCTTATTGCCTTATGTTAACCTGTTTATAACCAACTCTAACACTTCTTATGTTTATCTTATCTTATGCGTAATATTATTATCATTGATCATCGTTATATAAATGTCTTGTGCTAATGCTTAATGTCCAACGCATTGTTATAATACGTTTACCGCCATTGCTTCAGTAGTGCATGGCTTATTCACACGCGTTCCAATAAATAACGCTTTTGTTTTACCCGACATTTGAATTCTTGTAATTATCCTTCGAATACCTAGAATCGTTACGAGCCATAGCAACAGCTGATCTCTCTTCGCGAACACCGGGAGTTCTTATCAGTGTTTACAAGCTTACTTTCGCTTAGGGTCCCGCATGCCCAATCCTACACCTATTGAAAAGAACTACGACGCGTGTCTTTTATTGCAATGCAGTAGTTAAGCCAATTATAGAGCCATAAATACAAACCACAAGAGTTCTAACGGGTGTCACTCTGGTGAGCGATAACTCCCTAACCTTCCCTGGTCGATTTATGCTGCGAAGCTGGCCTTCGTGCTGAACGCCTAAACTCCCCAGAGCTGCGAAGCTGGCCTTCGTGCCTAAATACCATCCACCCCTCAGAGCTGCGAAGCTGGCCTTCGTGTCTGAGCTCCTAAACTCCCCAGAGCTGCGAAGCTGGCCTTCGTGCCTGAACACCTTCCACCCCTCAGAGCTGCGAAGCGGGCCTTCGTGTCTGAACTCCTAAACTCCTCAGAGCTGCGAAGCTGGCCTTCGTGTCTGAGCTCCTAAACACCCCTCAGAGCTGCGAAGCTGGCCTTCGTGTCTGAGCTCCTAAACACCCCTCAGAGCTGCGAAGCTGGCCTTCGTGTCTGAGCTTCTTTCACCCCTCAGAGCTGCGAAGCTGGCCTTCGCGCCTGAGCTCCTAAACTCTCCAGAGCTGCGAAGCTGGCCTTCGTGCTCAACCTCCCAATATTCCCCAACCTTGTCACAGCCCTAACTTCCGCCACCCAGGACGTGACTTAATTTTGGTGACAGCGGTGGGATACCGTCTACCGTTAACAGGAAATAAGTTCTCTGTACCTACGGTACCCACAATACCCCGATATCTAGAATGTGCATTGCAAACCCGAATCGGTGTAAACCGTCCTATCGAAGCCGCAGACTACAAAGTATCGCAGCATTTTTTAATGCATTGACCTGCATTTCTGGAGGCATAGCAACTACCACAGACGGCAGCGAGATTTGTCTAAAGTGCTCTCATCTGGCACCCACAGATACGGTAGAAGTATACTGGACTCATTATTATTATACGTATAGACCCCGTGTCTATTGCCCTCGGTGCGGACACTCAATAATTCCAGAGCGCCCCATAAGAAATTGCGACGAATGCTCAGAGAGCTACCTCCTCTCTAATAAGAGCCACCTACGGTTTGATAACTTCTACACGTAAGGATAGAACACCCCTACCCTTAGATAACAGCCAACCGTCGCGCTATAATAGCGATTACCGCTAACAGTAATAGATTCTCTAACGTACGGTACCCACAATATCCCAAAAATCTAGCATGTGCATCCCACTCCGACACCGGAACACACTGAATTACCGGAGCCGTAGGCTACAAAGCATCTCGTCAAACTTGCATGAGCTGTCCTGTGTTAAAGGCGGCGTAGCAACGACCACGGAAGGTTACGATATTTGCTTAAACTGTTTCGATTTAGACCCTGTTGAGGTGGACGAAATACGCCAGGAACACTATTACGCACCAGAAAATCAAGTCCCTAATTGCCCCCGTTGCAGAAACCTCTTACTCCGAACGCGTCCCATAAATAGTTGCGTCGAGTGCACTGAACATTACCTCCTCTCGCGTAGAAGACGCCGCGACTTCGATAATTTCTACCTGAATAGAGAACGCCGCAGGGCAAATAACGGGTTCCGGACACTATAAAATTCCCCTAAATTCACCCCAGCCGAAAAAAACAAATCACACATCAAACATGTCTTTGTACGGTGAAGCCGACGACTCTTGCATAAGAGACCAAGACGCAGGCGATCCCACTAACATGGTAGACATCGCGACTGCCGAATTATTAGAACGGGTAGAACTGTTGAGGAAAAAACAAACCGAAATCGAAAACCTACACGCGCAGTATGTCGTAAATCCAGGAACTAATACGCGTCCAGGTTTAGTCACCGTTTCTGATAACCCCTCGCTAGAAGGTCTCTCCGGTCAAATTCAATCCATGCGCGAGATGATAGAGAAAATTCTTGTACCCACGCAACCAACCAACAACCTTGTAACTCCCGGTTCTTCTCGCTTTGATAAGAAACCAATTCCTAACTATAACTTTGTATCGGAACAAGATCCGTCGCCCCAGATTAAGCTGAAAGACGCTATAGAAACAGTGCCGAAATTTAACGGCCATAACATACCAGTCTTACAATTCGCTAGAGCCTGCAATAGGGCCAAGGCTCTGGTTCCCTCGCATGCTGAACCTCAGCTAGCGAGGTTGTTGCGAAACAAGCTGCAAGATCACGCTTACTTGGCCGTTGAGGATAGGGTCTTCGACTTCGTAAATGATCTCATTAAACAACTTAAACGTACCTTTTCTCCCGCTAAGACATCGGACCATTACCGCGGGGAACTCGCAAATATCATAAAAGGAACCAACGAACACATACTAGAGTACATTTCTCGAGTCAAGGACCTCCGATTCGCCATTCTGGAAGAGGACAGGGAATATTATCGCGACTTTGCACAAGACCATCCCCAAAACCTCGAACGTCTGACTTTGGATTCATTTATTGACGGCCTCCCACCCTACCTAAGAATGCGATTGCAGCAACACCATTTTGAAACTTTAGACGAAGCATTTGATTTGGCCGTCCTCGTGGACAAAAAGATGGACAGGGACAGACTTAGATTTTCAGAACAAAAAACTCCTAAGGTGATCTGCCAACTGTGCAATAAGACAGGTCACGATGCTCGATCTTGCCGAAACAATCAAGTTTCCACACCCCAACCTTCCGAGAGACACCTCACAAATCGCTCAGCGGAACCAGGGTACCAAGCACCCAAACCTCTGCTCCCCTATTGGGACAAAAATCGTCCGCCTCCCCCAAAACCCACTGAAATACGAATTTGCAGTTATTGCAAAAATCCCGGACACTTGATCTCGGAATGTAGAAAACGCATGTTCCATCGCAATAACAGAGACCTTGGAGTCGCCCAGGCACAAGATTCGGGAAACGCCCCGCCCCCACGGACAACTACGGACGCGTACCGTGGAACGGGCCAACCGGGAGCGCGTCCAGTGACAATACAACCGGACCTAGGACCGCCGGAGCTAGAATTGCCACTGCGCGATTAAAACCAGTGGGCGAAGCCCCATCGGTAATAATTCATTCCCCAGACTTCGAGACGACGCCCGAACTAATGATCGATACCGGCTCCGAAGTAAACTTACTAAAAATCCAAGCCGTAAAACGAATCCAGGACATCGACCCAGAGAATCAAGTATTCCTTAGAGGGATCGCAGAGGACAACGTCGCCACCCTCGGGACCATCAAGATGGCCCTCTTAGGGAACGACGTCACATTTCATGTAGTCAAAGACGATTTCCCCATCAAACCTCAAGGAATATTAGGGACGGAGTTCTTGAGAGAACAGAACGTCACCATAAATTACTCCAAGAACCAGTTAGATGTCCACGGAACCACCATTCCCTTCATAAATAAAAACCAAATTCTGCTACCCGCGAGATCGAAAAGCACTAGCTTCGTTCATGTACTCAACCCCGACAAGAAGGAGGGATATTTGCCGCGACTAGATTTAGGCGCAGGAATCCATGCTGGCAACGCGCTTGTCCGTAACCAGGACGGTAAAGCATATTTACAAATAATAAACTCAAACGAAATTGATATACCAATCACGATTCCGACCGTTGAACTGGAAGATTTTGACGAAGTAATTCCAGCACGCAAACCAAAAGAGACCAAAACACCAATAAGTACCACCCCTTTCCCCAACCTAACAAAAAACAAGCCCCTCTTATCAAAGGATCCGTCGATCCACTACCTCGAGGCACCCACAAAAGTGCACTCGGTCCCAATCCCCGCTTATCACGCTGAATCGCCCCTTCCCCCAAAACCCCACAAGTCTCTTGCGACGACATCGGAACCGAAAATAACGGAAAATTCCGAGGAAGCCCCTTCAAAAGTGGAAAAATTGCTCCAGTTAATCTCCACAAAACATATGAACTCAGAGGAAAGACTCCACGTTCAAGGAATCGTAGAAAGGTACCATGACCTATTCCACACACCAGAAGAGAAGTTGGGTCACACAAATGCCGTCCAACATGGAATCCAGACGACGGATCCAACACCGGTCAATACGAAACAATATCGCTTTCCCCCTATACACAAAAAGGAAATCAATAAGCAAGTACAAAAACTGCTTGAAAATGAAATTATCAAACCGTCATTATCACCCTACAACTCGCCCATCTGGATTGTGTCTAAGAAACCAGGACCCGATGGAGAACCCCTGTGGCGGATGGTAATGGATTTTAGGGAACTCAACAAAAGGACGGTTCCTGACGCATATCCACTCCCAAATATTAACGAAATATTGGATCAGTTAGGAGGAGCCAAATACTTTTCTGTGTTCGACCTTGCTTCGGGCTTCCACCAGATACCCATGAAACCCGAAGATGCATCTAAGACGGCATTCTCCACACCACATGGACACTATGAGTTTGTAAGGATGCCATTCGGACTCCGCAACGCACCGGCGACTTTCCAACGCCTGATGGACCACACACTTGCTGGGCTCCAGGGCACGGAAATGTTCGTCTATTTAGACGACATCGTCCTCTATGCGAGCTCCCTCACGGAGCATTTGATTAAGTTTAAGAAACTCGCCCACCGCTTACGGGAAGCTAACCTCAAGCTCCAACCCTCAAAATGTAAATTCCTACACAAAGAAGTAGCGTATTTGGGGCACATAATTACCGAAGAAGGCGTGAAACCTGACCCACAGAAAATCCAAGCCGTTCAGAATTATCCTGCACCACGCACACCAAAAGGGATTAAGGAATTCCTTGGGCTGACCGGATATTACCGAAGGTTTATCCCCGAATTTTCAAAAACAGCTCAATCACTAACCTCATTATTAAAAAAGGACACTTTATTCAACTGGGGACCGTCCCAACAAATCGCCTTCGATCACTTAAAATCGGAGTTGCAGAAGGAACCTATCCTACAGTATCCAAACTTTGAACTGGAATTTCACGTCACCACAGACGCCTCCGACTATGCTATAGGCGGAATTTTAAGTCAGACTGTCGATGGAAAGGAATTACCAATCGCTTATGCCTCCCGCCTCTTAAATAAAGCAGAAGCAAACTATTCAACCATAGAAAAAGAATTGTTAGCAATCGTTTACTGTATCAGACACTTCAGACCTTACCTTTATGGAAGGAAGTTTATTTTATACACAGACCATCAACCCTTAATTTGGTTACACAAGGTAAAGGATCCAACGCCACGCCTTGTTAGGTGGCGATTAAAATTAGCGGAATACGAATACGAAATCCTTTACCAACCAGGGAAGAGCAATAAACTTGCCGACGCCTTATCTCGTAATCCCCCTACAGTAGAGGCTTGCCCTATACGTCCACGAGAGGAAGCAGACGACGATTGAGAGGATGAACCACCGCCTAAACGAGGCCCCGGGAGGCCCCGGGTCACCAAGGTACCAACCCATACCCGTCTAAGGGCAAAGCCTACAAGAATACAGCCTGATCGAAAGGCACGCAAAAAGAACAATACTCCAGAACCAATAAATAAAATGGATGAAGAGGAAAATCAGCAAGAAGAAGGGGAACCATCAGGCATCCCCTACCAGGCCATTTCGCCTCGCGACCTTCAACACCTCAAACACAGGATGACCTCGATCCCGAGGTAGAATCCAACGCGTCATACGAGTCGTCTTCAGACTCTGAATCATCAGTAATTGACCTGGATGATCCTCTCGATACTGCATTCGAAGCAGATCCCGAGCGAGACATCAGGATAACGCCATCAACCAGTCGCGACCCTCTGTCCTTGCAAAAAGAAACGCTCGTCTTCTTTTTAAGTGCCGATGGAAAAGCTTGCGACGACGGTGCTAAACAGCTGCAAGAAATGGGCATCTTGCCAGAAACAAGAGAGCTTACCTTGGGCAAGGCCCACGTAACTTATATTAGAGGACAAATTCTCATCGGGATAGTCATTAAAGAGACCCATGATACGCCTTTAACCATGACGACATGGAGAGAGGCTCTTTCCTCCCTTAAGGACGTGGTACGTGAGCTCATAGTGCACTCAATTAGTATAGCTAAAACAGCTAACATCGATCAGTTAAACTGGCAAGAAATTATTATGGATGTCCTTGAGGTCCTCAATGACGAAGAAATCGATGTGACCATTTGTCTGCAGCTAGTCCGAATTCCCGAGGAATCGGAACGGCCAAATATAATCATGGAAAATCACGCCTCTGCATTAGCCGGACATAAAGGCGTAACAAAAACATACAACCGAATTCGGTATCACTATTTCTGGAAGGGTATGAAGAAAGCCGTGGAAGATTTCATTCGGAACTGCCCGGACTGCCAAAGGAAGAAACTCGTCCGCGTTAAAACCCGGCAACCGATGATACTCACCGACACACCGGGACGCGCATTCGATAAAATTGCGTTAGATATAGTAGGGCCTCTGCCCACCACAAGAGAAGGCAACACCTACATATTAACCATGCAGGATTTACTAACAAAATATTTTATATGCGAACCCCTCAAACAATCCACGTCGATAAAGATTGCAGACGTATTCATAAGGAAATTCATTTGTCAATTCGGAGCTCCTAGAGCCATTCTCACTGACCAAGGAGCAAATTTTACAGGCAATTTCATGAAAGCAGTAGCGCGAAAATTTAAGATCCAACAATTCAGAACCACAGCCTTTCACCCACAGACTAACGGTTCTTTAGAGCGATCGCACCTAGTCTTAACCGAATATTTGAAAATGTTTATCGGTAGATATAGCGACTGGGACGAATGGACAGACTTGGCCGCGTTCTCGTATAACACCAGTGTCCACGAGGGCACTGGGTATACCCCGTACGAATTAGTTTTCGGGAAAATAGCTCGGGTACCGAGCCGAACTCCGATGCCCGAAGATTTCGAAAACGAAACATATAATCATTATCTCACGAAATTAAGTACGAGGATACAAGAATTGCAAACCGCTGCGGCAAAAAGACTAGACCAATCGAAACTTAGGTATAAAAAATACTATGATCGACACATAAACGAAGAGACCTTCAAACCCGGCGACTTAGTCTTCGTCCTCATAGAGCCGCGGAAAGGAAAATTTGGCGACCAGTACTCTGGGCCGCACCAAATACTAGAAGTAATCCCTTCACAGAATTTAAAAATATCATGGAAAGGCAAAACAAAGATAATTCATGCGAACAAAGCGCGTCTTGGTCGCGTGCGCGAGAGTCCCGGTTGACCGTAATACACCAAAGACAAAAAGGTTCAATCAGTTCTATTCCTAGATCACCAACGCCACAATAGTCGGTAGGACATGCCCTCCCAACAGGAGCAGAGACTTCCTCTCAGGAAGAGGCATAGAGGCGGAGGAAAATCCAGGAGGCTGTCCCACCTACGGTGGCTACGTAGGGATGCCACAAGGGCAGGAAGGAGCCTGTCACCCCTTCTCCCAATGATAGTCTCCTCCATCGTGGTCCGAGAGGCGACGTCGGCAACCAAGGTGGCCAGGATCGAGGACACTCCCCCTCCAACCCCGGTAGACTGGCGGAATTTCCAGGAAGCCACAACCCCGCGGCACCCGCATAGTCCCCCCCCATATGCATGGGTAGAGGGACATAGGGACTATCCACCACCACCTCCTTATCAACCTCCTCCTCAACTTCCCGAAAACCCTTCCACTTCCACCATCCCCCCCTGGCCAGGAGTGGTGGAAATCCTGGATACGGGGTCAGCCACTAAAGTGTTCAACCACGAAGAGCTGACACCCGAATTCCTAAGGTGGTTCGATGACCTATGTCAGAATGGTCATGACCTCACCTTCCTCCTGGACGGGGTTGACCCTTCCGTAGATTTTCCCTCCACTTAATCCCTGTAAATAGCTCCTAAACCTTCCTTCCGTTCCTTTCTTTGTAAATAGTTCCTTGTAAATAGTTCCTTATAAATAGTTCCTTACTCCCGATGGAGATAGTTCTACTAATTGTAAGTTCTGTTCAGACATTCTATTTTTTTTTATTTTATTTTTCACACAAATTTCATTCTTTATTTTTCTTTTCTTTCTTTCACCAACAGAGTTATAGTTTTTTTTTGCACACACTTTTCATTTCTTACAAACTACCATGTTTTTTTTTCTTTGATTCTTTTATTTTGGTACAAACACATAAAAAAAAAAAAAAAAAAAAATGCTCAATCAAGTCCACCACCGCTCCTTAATGTTAAGAAATGCACGCATTTCTTCATATAGGGGGGGAGGTGTGACGTCCCACTATTTTTCGCGCGGTATTATACTAAAGTCTCCCTCATAAATCGCTCCACAACTCCATCAAAATTCCTCAATTCAAGTCTTACCCCTTTTCCCCAATCACTGATCACCTTGACGATGTACCTTAGCGGTCCCCATCTCCAGATGATCTAATTTCAAATCCCCTTCCCCTCTTCGGCCTTCGAGGCGCGAACTCCTGCCACGTTTAAACCTTAGACAAGTCCCTCACTAACAACTCGCTCATCTCGAGACTATGTCTCACCCCCCCCCCCCCTCCTTTTACGACAAACGTAGTCAAACCTCCACTTTTCAAACCCCAATCAAAACCCTCCAAACCCATCCAACGGGTGGAGTACCCCTTTTCAAAGCCCCGAAAGAGCCGCCGAAATACGCAATAACGACACATATTTTACGCATGAATCATCAATACGCGCCGATTACATAACACATATTTTAAGCATGAGTCATCACGCATACCGCAAATTCCCCGCATACCTGACATTCCATCGCTTTGTATAAATACCAGCGCCGCATGGACCACACACAGTCAGTCACAGTCAGACAGTCAGTCACAGTCAATCAGTTCGGGAACATCCGCTACGCCAGACTCTTTATTATAAAAGTACATTGTATACTATTAGACTTTCGCTTCAGTGCAACGTCCCCAATAGGGTTACCAAACCTTCTACATCACTGTAAGCATTTATCAATTTATCTTATTGTAAAACACTAACACTATCGTTTTCTATTATTTTCATTTACTTATGCTTATCTATTCTTATATCATTTGATTTTGCTCACGCTTATTGCTTATGTTATTTCCTTATCCTTATGCTATTTGCTTTATATTCTTTGCTCACGCTTATTGCATTTATATCATTTAGCCTCTTACTCTTATTGCTTTATATTGTATTCTTTCGCTTAAGTTATTTGCTTATATTATCTTCTCTTCTTACGCTTATCGCTTTAAATCGTTTCATTGCTTATATTACCGCCTAATTATATTATTGCCTAAGCTTATTGCCTTATGTTAACCTGTTTATAACCAACTCTAACACTTCTTATGTTTATCTTATCTTATGCGTAATATTATTATCATTGATCATCGTTATATAAATGTCTTGTGCTAATGCTTAATGTCCAACGCATTGTTATAATACGTTTACCGCCATTGCTTCAGTAGTGCATGGCTTATTCACACGCGTTCCAATAAATATCGCTTTTGTTTTACCCGACATTTGAATTCTTGTAATTATCCTTCGAATACCTAGAATCGTTACGAGCCATAGCAACAGCTGATCTCTCTTCGCGAACACCGGGAGTTCTTATCAGTGTTTACAAGCTTACTTTCGCTTAGGGTCCCGCATGCCCAATCCTACACCTATTGAAAAGAACTACGACGCGTGTCTTTTATTGCAATGCAGTAGTTAAGCCAATTATAGAGCCATAAATACAAACCACAAGAGTTCTAACGGGTGTCACTCTGGTGAGCGATAACTCCCTAACCTTCCCTGGTCGATTTATGCTGCGAAGCTGGCCTTCGTGCTGAACGCCTAAACTCCCCAGAGCTGCGAAGCTGGCCTTCGTGCCTAAATACCATCCACCCCTCAGAGCTGCGAAGCTGGCCTTCGTGTCTGAGCTCCTAAACTCCCCAGAGCTGCGAAGCTGGCCTTCGTGCCTGAACACCTTCCACCCCTCAGAGCTGCGAAGCGGGCCTTCGTGTCTGAACTCCTAAACTCCTCAGAGCTGCGAAGCTGGCCTTCGTGTCTGAGCTCCTAAACACCCCTCAGAGCTGCGAAGCTGGCCTTCGTGTCTGAGCTCCTAAACACCCCTCAGAGCTGCGAAGCTGGCCTTCGTGTCTGAGCTTCTTTCACCCCTCAGAGCTGCGAAGCTGGCCTTCGCGCCTGAGCTCCTAAACTCTCCAGAGCTGCGAAGCTGGCCTTCGTGCTCAACCTCCCAATATTCCCCAACCTTGTCACAGCCCTAACTTCCGCCACCCAGGACGTGACATTGGTTTGGTTCAAATCTAGAAACGCAATTTTAACCCACTTCCAACTATCCAAAGGACTTAAAACTTTGCAGGCGTATGTAGTTTTGATGACAATACAAAATTTTGAAAAAAAAAATTAATCCCCGAGGGGGTGAAAAAATTGCACCCCCTACGATAAACACGCATAATCACAACTCCAAACGACTTGAAACCAGCCCTGTATAACCACAAATCAAAACTTAGACACCCAAAAGTAAATAATAATTAAAAAAATAAATGAAAAGAAATTTTAAGTTCAATGATTTTATTTAATTTGATAAAAAATGGACTAAAAACTACACAAGAATTTAAATAAAATCGTGTGGCAGGATATTTTACAACAGGATATGAATCAATTTCATACAGAATCAAGCGTCGAAATGAGCGATGAAAAAAATTTAAAAAAAGATTAAAACCGACTTCAAAAAAAAAATGCGCTAAAAAGTAAAAAATAATTTTTTCCTACATTTAATCTACGACTCTCGTCTTTTTTAAGTCGGTGCCTCATCATTTGCACTGTGTAAATCTGGCGCCGACTTAAGAAAGGTGAGAGTCGTAGATTAAATGAAGGAAAAAGTTATTTTTTAATTTTTAGCGCATTTTTATTTTTTCTTTTGAAGTCGGTTTTAATTTTTTAAAAAATTTGTTTATTTTGTACTTTTTAGTTATTTAAGTTATATAGTATATAATATATATTATAATATAAATATAACATAATATATAATATTATAACGTAGAGAGGACACGATTCCGTGCAATCGTTTTCGCTCCTTTCTTGCCGATGGCGGAAGCGAGGTGGAACGAGAGCGAATCAGAGGGACTGAAAGCGAGCGAGAAACGGTACGAGAAAGACGACGCGTTGATATTTTGTCTCGCTCTGTTTTTCGAACGCCGGATACTCCGTCCTTTGCCAGCCCGTGCATACAATGTATTATAATGAACAGATTTCTAATTTTTTGGTGAAAACTACTTGACCGATTTTGATAATTCTTTCTCCATGACCTAAGTTGATCGAAGCCAAACTAAATGCAATAAATTTCACCATAATCGGTTTAATAGTTACGGAGAAATTCGCGGACAAAGTTAATACGTATAACATACATACCTACAGTGAATCACGAAAATATTCCGACACCCTTTAAGGTAGTTCCTAACCAACTATGTTATTCAAATTAGAGTTGCATAATAAACAATAAATAGAAAGTAGTATGATACTATGGAAATAATAATAATAATTTTTAACATCATGTATATATATTTTACAAAGTTCAATGTTAATATAAATAATTGTAATACGAAAATGGAATATTAAATTGGTTAGCGTAATGAATTGGAGCAGCAGATGTGACAACGTCGCATTCATTCGGAGTGTCTTTTATAACCGAAATGTCAGTAAAAATGTTCACGTGAATCTGAATCTTCGTTTGCTATTTAAATGTCTAAACATATCGATTGTGCGACGTTGCCACGTTCACTGCTCTACGTAATTTCTGAAAAATTTGCACGTACACTTATTTTTTTATGAGCATTTATGAAGAAACTATGTGGTCAGTTTTGCAGAAATTAATACATTCATTTCCTGACATTTCGATGTACTTTTGTGCCAATTTTGGTACATTTCTTGAATATGGTTTTCCTGTTTTAGAAGAAAAATTGAAACTATAACCCTCTTTTTTCACTCCGCCATATGCCACTGTGTTAAAATGCATCAACATTAATTAACAATTTCTCGATAACTATGTGGTAAATCGATTTTAAACTTTGTACAAGGGTTTCTTGTATTCCAAATTAGTTTCGCACGAAATTTGAAAGAATTCTTGAATTTAGTAGATTATTCAGGAACTACCTTAAGACAGAATAACTTTTTTAAAATTGGTCGAAACGACTTGAGTTTTTTTGAGACATTGGAAGGATTAGTTTACTATTTAGGTGACGTGTTCCGTCGGTTCACATAAAAGTTGTAATTAGTCGGAATATGGAAGAAAATAATAGTCAAGGTCACTTTTTCAACTTTTTTATCTAAGCCTGTAATGAAAATTTAAAAATCCCGTTTGTAGATTTAAGTAAGTTGTATATATGGCGAGAAATTATTAGCACTTTTATATGCTTGTACTGCCCTCCTTAGTTAAACTGTCCTATCTAGCATTTTTTAATTTTTGGAGATATGTTGAAATATTTGAAGTTCCACTCGTCTTTTACCGTTTAGGAAAAGTTAGAAAACTTCTACGTGCTTCATAGAGATTTATAAACACTCTAATCTATTTAACCTAACTTCTTTCCAAATGGTTAAAATATCCTATCTAAAACATTTAATTAATTGGTACGTTCATAATACATTAACTACCGGTGTACCTATTGCAAAAAATTATATTAGGCTGTTACGAAATAATGACATGTTTTAATGAAGGAAAATAAGGACGGTACAAAGTAAGTGATAAAACTTCAGTTTTCTCGGTTGTTTCAAAATGCTAGATAGGACATTTTAACTAAAGAGGGCAGTGTAGCTCAAAGCTACGTTAACAGCGCGCGCGCGCGCGCTCACGCACACGCGTATACATCATTCGAGAGTAGTTCTTAATTTGGACGCTGGTTGTGAGAAGAGGACGCTAAGATCAGTCACCTTCAATTTATGGGTCGGTAAATAACTACACTCCTGGAAAAAATTAATGGAACACTATAATTTCCCGAAAATTTTGGTAATTTTCAAATGGCTGAAAAATTGAATGATCACTTATTTTATGTTATGTTTCTCTGTAAAACCCTTTTTTTTTGTTCTCGCGGCTTTTGAACGATTGTTGCACGTTTTTTTTGTTAGTTCAACGTCATTTTAGTAAAAAGAAAAGATTTCAAAAATTTAATAAAAACATTTTTATCCAATCTCTTCGCAATGACAAAAACTGTACTTCAATAACTGGCATTAGCACCACCCAAAGCGCGCCACGAGTTGGCGCATGCGCGGTCGGATTTACACTTCATTGTGTGTGCGTCACCATGGAGAGATGAGACCCTGCGGTTCGTCACTCCCGCAGTATTTTCTGACTCCAAACTCACTCTCCGATGTACGTATGTATGGAGGCACGCGCGCGCGCACGTGTGTGTGTATTTGTGTGTGGTCTAATAATGGGTGTCGCCACCTCTTCGCACGATTACTTCCCTCAATCGGTTGCGCATGTTAATGCATTTCCGAATTTTCACTTGAGGAATTCTGTTCCAAATTTGGCAGAGGGCGTATGCTAATTGCCTCAAATTCGCCAGGTTCGGGTACTGTCGTCGCAAACGTTGCCCAAGAATGTCCCAAACATGCTCAATGGGATCAGATCTGGACTCGCTGCTGGATGGTCGAGCACTGATATCCGATTTTGACGCAAAAATTGAAGCGTATGGCGTGCAGTATGCGCCCTTGCATTATCCTGCATAAGTACGAAGCGGTTTCCCATGTTTTGACGCAGAGGGAGTAAAACGGGGCGCAAAATCTCGTCCACGTACCTCTCAGCGGTCAACCCACCAGGTGGGAGGACAATTAATGGGGTACGTGAGTACCGTGATACCCCGGACTAAACCATAACCGATCCACCACTAAACGCCGTGACCGGCCTTGTATGGTTGGCATTATGGCGTTTACCACGACGACGCCAGACCCGAACCCGTCGATCGTTCCCGTGGAGGCAAAATCGGGACTCGTCAGTAAAAAGGACATTTGTCCATTGCTGCTGACCCCAGTTGATGTGTGGGAGTGAGCAACGGGACTCGCATTGGACGCCTCGAACGCAACCCAACATCCCTCAATCGATTCCTGACGGTCCTGCTAGAGATCGGACGTGGCGGATTGTGTCTGTGGTTCACAAATTGTCCTGCAATAACGCGTGAAGTGACGGTTGGTTCCCGAAGAGCATGTCTGGTAATCATCCTATCGTCTCGCGAACTTGTCGCACGTCTGCGTCCTTGCCCTGATCTGCGAGAGTACTGCCCAGTATTTCGAAATCCAGCATAAAGACGATTGACAACCGACGGACATACACCAAAAGAATTGGCAACTTGTCGCTGACTGTGGCCCTCCTCCAAGAAAGTCACAAGTCGAGCGACTTCGTACTCAGTTAGGTGAAGTCGGGGCATAACGCGATGCAAAAAAGAAGTGAGCTACAATTCGAATTTACAGTCGCAGGTTGCTGCGCGAGTGGCAGGCTGCGGGGCAGCGTCTTGTCTTGCTGTGTTGGTGTATGCGCAGTGAGGCGTAGGTCCGACCGCGCATGCGCCAACTCGTGGCGCGCTTTGGGTGGTGCTAATGCCAGTTATTGAAGTACAGTTTCTGTCATTGCGAAGAGATTGCATAAAAATGTTTTTCTTAAATTTTTTAAATCTTTTCTTTTTACTAAAATGACGAACTAACAAAAAAAACGTGCAGCAATCGTTCAAGATCCGCGAGAAAAAAGGGTTTTACAGAAAAACATAACGTAAAACAAGTGATCCTTCAATTTTTCAGACCATATCGCATGTTTGACCATCGAGGATATACGCAAAAAAAATCTGATTGGTCCGGCCTTTTGCACAGTGTTTACGGGTAGTCTTAACTCGCAAAAAATGTGGACACTTAAATGATTCCTTGATTTTCCTTGAAGTGGCATCATGCTTCCCAAAAAATGGTAAATATGTAATTTTTGGGATTATATTAAAATGGATTTTATACGATACAAATAAATCTCACTAAATTGGCAACTAAAGATTTTGAAAGGATAATTTCGTAGCTTTCGAAAACACTCATTAAAAAATTTCTACGATCATGCGTTCGCAAGTTATAGGCGTTCAAAGTGAAAGGTTCCTTTTTTGTTTTGATGGCGCATAACTCGGTCAATAAAAATCATACAACAAATCCAAATAAAACGAAATTAAAAGAAATGTTTGCTCTATAAGGGCGCTTCATTGGATTTATCTGAAAAATTTCTTTTTGGCCCGTGCATACGTCCAAACTAGGCAAAAATGTCTGAAACTTCGTTTCCTGCGCTTCATCTTGATAAAACAGTATCATAATGGACAAAGAAAAAAAATTGAGTCATTGTTTCAAAAACTAGAGACTTCAAGCGTTAAATTACTTTTTTTAAAATATTTTTTGCGACCTTTTATCATGGAGATACAGCCATTTGAAAATGAACAAAATTTTCGGGAAATTATAGTGTTCCTTTAATTTTTTCCAGGAGTATATATATATGGCTGTGCTGCCAATTTTAAGTGGCTTTTTAATTTTTACTTTTAACTTTTAACTTTTAACATATATATATAATTTAAGATAGATTTCTTTTACACTGAAATAATTAAAATAATTTTTGAAATTTTAATTTAATATTTATGTTGTACATGGTTGTTTAATATTTATTTTTAAAAGAATTATAATTCAATTTGTTTTTGTATACAACTAAATTAATATTTATATGGCTGTTGTATATAAACTAATCTGCAAAAATGAACAAGGATGCGCGCAAATACAAAAATTTATATACATGATAACATTAAGAATAAAATACCTTTTACAACATCTAGAAATTAAGACACATTTTTCTAATTGTCGTTTCATTATATATCTGTGTCTGTAACAATACGAATTATACTGGGTGATTAATATACCCTACGCAAATGAAGATAGTGTAAAAAAAGCAATACTTTGACTACTATAACGGACACGTCTCAGAAATGTCCGTTCCAAGATGTCTTACGGCGGTATTCATAAACGTGTCTTAAAGGTGGCCGTTCCAATGAGCGGCTAGCGACTGCGGCTGGAGACGCTTCCACTAGTGCAAGGGAGAAGTATGCATCTGTTTCTTCCTTGCACTAGTGGAAGCGTCTCCAGCCGCAGTCGCCAGCCGCTCATTGGAACGACCACCTTAAGTCTGCCGTCTCACCGGGCCTTGAATGTGTGCGTACGCTCACACAAGCTAAGTTGAGCGTGTACATATACGGGTATAGTAGATAATTCTTAAATTACAACTTTCGTCCTGGAATCGGCCAGAAGGAAGTTTTTGCGGGTATAGTTGTCTCCACTAGACATCCGTGTAGACGGGTCTGGTGCGTTTGAACGCTAATAAGCACCGTACGTTGAAATAATAATGAATTTATGACTCGTGTACTGAGACAGACTCGAGAAATGACAGAATGAAGCTTCGAGGATTCTCCGTCACCAGCGCTGATGGTATATTCGGGTCATGTAACATCAGAACCGGTGGAAGTCCAAGCTAACCGATAAATGTAGAAAAGTCATAGTTGCCAATATGTATTGAGAGTTGTATCGCGCTGTTGCCGCATTTCCCCTATCACTATTTTGCCATCAGGGAGGCTTGAATGAATCACGGCAAAGCGGCTGGAGAACAGAGATGGGCAAAGATAATACCTGGATACACTCAAATAAAAGATACTTTATGTTTATCCGTTATTCGAAGCTTCGAATAACACGAGTTATCTTTATTCCACACACCACGGATAAATAAATTTATTTGAAGTAAATTTATTCGACGGCGAAAGATAATTAATTTATTGGAACCATCGAATAAGGTGTTTATCTTTATCCATAGTTTATTCGGCTTTTATTCGAAGGCTTCGAAATTTCGAATAACTTTCGGCAGCGTGTTTATCCGAACCGGCGCGATCTATCTTCGTGCTGAGGACTTGGGCTGTTTGGCGGTGGCTTCTGATCTCCGTTCGAGCCTCGACTCGAAACGCATACCTACAGTATTGCTTGAAGTGGATTATGTATTAATTAAATGGAAAACCTAACGTTTTCAGTAACACACTGCTGAGATTTTCCAGATTAAAATGATTTCAAATACGATATAAATCGGGTTCACGCACGCCTGCAAAGCTTCAAAACAATTCGATAGTTGGAAGTGGGAGTTGCCAGATTTGAACCATACATACATTAAACACATAAAAGTACCTACAAACAAACCGATGATCGAAGCTGAATAAAATCGTTTAAAAATAATCTGATTTATGCCGTGTTTAAATTCATTTTCATCTGGGAAATCTCAGCAGTATCTTACTGAAACGTTCATGCTGATACGATAGAAAATGTGAAAGTTTTACATTCTATTAAAACAAACAAAATAAACAATCATTGAACAATCATATCATCATATTTTTTCACAAGTAAACATAAATATTGCACAGAATGACGGAACATAATAAGAATTTCGAAGTTTAGAAGAGATATTGCTACCGCTGACGGAGGGGGAAACACCTACAGGAGCGGTGGTTATGTGTGCGTGACTGACGCAGGCAGGCACAGTTCAAGCACACATAACCACCACTCCTGTAGGTGTTTCCCCCTCCATCAGCGGTAGCTGGAGCCCGCCGATCTCTGCCTAGACGCAGCTCTAGTGCCGTATTCCTTTAAGACTTCTCGATAGAAAGAGCTGTGGCAACAGCGCGGCAGAGACGGATAGAACAGAAAATGTGGCAACTATGCGTAAAAAATTCGTCTACATAGAGTACCTGGATATGTCACCTCTGTAGAAGTTCTTTTTATCGACCGCAGTAGTTTCATTAGGGTCCGTCTGTTTACTGGGGACGCTTCGATCGATTCGGACAATAACAAAAATGAGACGGCCCCTTTAAGATTAAGCAAACCAGCGGCCGTAGCCGCGACGGAAAACAGCGGTTCTCGTTAGAACACCGAAGTTAAGCATCATGGGGCGGGTACAGGGGAAAGATGGGAGACCGACCGCCTTTCTCCCGGTGCGTCGCTGCCACTGGGACCCGAAGGAGAGAGAGGAGAGAAAAAGATACGAATATAGTTCGTTGGGCAATATAAGCGGATGAAACGCCATTCCTGTTTAATAGGAAAAACAATAAATACAAATACAAATTCAAGATTAAGCAAATGCTTAAGCATTCAGCATCCTTTACTATGTTACAAGGTTAGTAGAGGATGCCGCATGCTTAAGCATTTGCTTAATCTTAAGACACGTTTATGAATACCGCCCTTAACAGCGACTGGTACAGACATTGAGACATCTTAAAGACACACGCTACAGACGTTTTAAAGACACATGCTACATACGTCTTAAAGACATACGCTACAGACGTCCTAAAGACACACGCTACAGACGTCCTAAAGACACACGCTACAGAAATCTTAAACACGCCTGCTACAGACCTCTTAAGGTCGCAAACGTCTTTAAGGTCGGTATTCTCAGTCGTTGCTTATTCTTAAGCAAATGCTTAAGCCTGCGGCATCCTCTACTAACATCGTAAACTAGTAAAGGATGCCGCATGCTTAAGACGATCTTAAGAATTAAGTAACAACTGAGAATACGCCTGTTAAGACGTCTATGGCCGGTATTCATAGTCGCTACTTATTCTTAAGGCTGCCGTCTCAAGTTTGTTATGGTCCGAATCGATCGAAGCGTCCTCAGTAAACAGACGGACCCTAATGAAACTACTGCGGTCGATAAAAAGAACTTATACAGAGGTGACATCTCCAGGTACTCTATGTAGACGAATTTTTTACGCATAGTAGCCACATTTTCTGTTCTCTCCGTCTTTGCCGCGCTGTTGATACAGCAATTTCTATCGAGAAGTCTTGAAGGAATACGGCACGAGAGCTGCGCCTAGCGTCAGAGCCTCGCTGAAAGGTGGAAAGATACCAAACCTGACACAATTTGAACTGTCATTATTATCGATATTACAGATAAAACTTATTTGCAGAATTGAAAGCCCGTTGCGTTCAAAGGAGTCCGATTTAAATTATTTCCTCGCTAAACGTAAAATAGGATAGCAATTATGAAAGATAGAGAGGTTGGGTAGTGAAGTTAGGAAACATGTCAATGAAACAATACTAATTTGCGTATCAATAGTTTTTATTTATACGTAGAAGGATGTAATATTTTGTATAATCAATGTGCAATTTCAAAGCATACAATTTGAATAATGTACATCACCGAAGTGTAACACGCCGATCGTAATGAAATCTATAAATGCTTATAGATATATATGCATATATATGCTTATGTATGCCTCTCTAACCGAGATTGCAAGCCGCCGCTGAACAGCCCAAGTCCTCGCTGGCCGGGACCGGCGTTGAGCCCGTATCGTGAACAGAGTCCTAGGCCGATATTCATAGTCGCTACTTATTCTTAAGCAAATGCTTAAGCATTCGGCATCCTTTACTAGCTAGGTTAGTAGAGGATACCGCATGCTTAAGCATTTGCTTAAGAATAAGTAGCGACTATGAATACCGGCCCTAATTCCGAATGTTCGTTTCTCGCTTCTTTCTGGTCGAAGGGGGGAGCGAGAAGGGTCGCTTTGCATGCGCGATGGGCGCGAACGCAAAGGACGAAGTGTCAGGCGACCGAAAGACGGAGCGAGACAAAACATCAACGTGTCGTCTGTTTTGTACCGTCCTCGCTCGCTTTCAGTGCCTCTCGCTCGCTCTCGCCTTCGCCGGACAAGAGTGAGACAGAAGTGGTGGGGATAGCGAAAAAGTCCACATCGTGTACACCAAACCGAGCGTAATGAGACAATACTGTAATATCTTTTATTTGAGTTTATCCAGATATTATCATTGCCCATCTCTGTTCTCCAACCGCTTCGCCGTGATTCATTCAAGCCTCCTTAATGGCAAAATAGTGATAGGGGAAATGCGGCAACAGCGCGATTCGACTCTCGATACGTCTCGGCAACTATGTCTTTCCAACATTTATCGGCTAGTATGGTCTTCCACCGGTTCTGATGGTACATGGCGCGAATATACCATAAACGCCGGTGACGGAGAGTAGAATGTCTATGACAGTTCTAACGCAAATTTGTGTTTGAAGGCCATTTCTCCCACCCCTCCCTCAACCTTGAAACTCAAATTTGAGTTTCAAAAGTCGGCGGAAAATTCCCGCAGGCGGCAGGCGGGCGGCGCGCGGCCGGACAGTGGCGGATGACGTCATACAGATGGCGGAGTGGTGGGGGTATAGCGCGAGAGCAGATATCGAATCAATCGATACCGAATCAATATCGGACCGCGGGATGAATTGCTAACTCTGGAGCGTGGTACCGACTAGAGTCGGTAAGGAGGGAAATATTCATTTTAAGATATTAATATAAATGAAAAAACAGAATCTCGGGCGACGGGTCTCGAACCCAAGACCTCCGCGGTACGAGTCAGCCGCCTATCCAACTCCCCCAACGCCCACACTCTGACATTAGTCTTTTCCGAATGGTACATATACCGAGCGTCACATGCCATGAGCCGTTGCCAAACGCCAAAGCATAATAATTATCAGAAATTGTTTCGGATGATTTCGGGAGAGATCGACGTTTTACAAACCGCATATTCGGGGGACGGGAAAGAGAGAGAGCATTACTTAGTGGCACAATCACAGTTATTTTAAAGCTAAATTCGGGGAGGGAAAGAGACAGCACTACATAGTGGTACAATCGCAAGCATTCTAAGGCTAGCTAGTTGTAAAGCTAACAATATTTCAAACATCGTAGCGTATCGCGCGATCGCGAGTAATTTGAATCCTCTGGAGCAGTCGTGCTACATCTTGTATCACGTCATTTGGCAGCGCGAATAAGGCGCGATTCATAGAATTATGCAGCGTCAGCAGAAATTTTTTTTTCCATACCAACAGACATACGTTTTCCGAACCATTATGTAGCAAGCATTCTGAAGCTAACAAGTTTTAAAGCGTTCCGATTTAACGTTGCAGCGTATCGCGCGATCGCGAGTAATTTGAATCCTCTGGAGTAGCCGTGCGGGATGACGTCATTTGGCAGCGCGAATAAGGCGCGATTCATAGAATTATGCAGCGTCAACAGAAATTTTTTTTTCCATACCAACAGACATACATTTTCCGACCCAATATGTAGCAAGCATTCTGAAGCTAACAAGTTTTAAGGGGGTAGACACGGGTAATGCAGCGCGCTGTATACCGACACAATCTCACCCGAAACATGGGTTTGGTAAATTACGTTGTTTGTCTTTATATGAACAGATTTTGGGCTGGATGAGGTCTCATACCAAAGAGGAAGTTTGATACACGATCAAAACCGTTCAATACCCGTTCGATACACGTTCAATACCAGATCAATACCCGTGCAGAGTGGTACGATTCACGATCAAAGTGGTATGGTCTAGTCGCATGATGTGTCCAAAGAAGAAGGGGAAGAAGATGCGTGTGGATAAGGAGAGGATGGTCAGTGAAAATGAAGGTGGAGAACATAGACATCTTACTTTTGCAAAGCTACGCACTTCTCGGTTTCATGATAAGAGTTTACATGCGAGAGCCAGGAGATGCAACGAGACCAGTTGTCTTCGAAACGTAACAGACCGCGGTCTTAAGTGAATTTGGCAGTGAAATTTTTGTGATAAAATGGGATTGCTGCGGATTGCCCCAGACGGGAACCAGGATGAGCTGGATCGAGAAAACTCAGAGGTATGTACATAAGAGTATTTTGGCATTTATCGCGTTTAACCTTTAATACTGAGTGAGATTAAATCAGGCGGTAGTGTCATTATTATATTACTCATTATGTTCTAGGACTCGCCACTACCATCGCCCTCCTGGTCATCCGATTGGGGGTCGCCGCCTTCGCGGCCGCCGCGGTTTCCTTCGCCGCCGCCTCCGGAGGTATAAATGTTTGCATTGGATTTGATATGTTTGATATTTATTATGTTTATTCATGTGCTAATGTTATATCAACGTTTGTATCTGTGTTCGAGAACATGCAGCTTCAGGTTGAGCCGCTGAATCTGTGGATGCAGCGGCGGTCGGGGCCAGTAATTGGTCCCGCGGTGCGGTATGAGGGAGGATATGGGGCTGCGCGGTTGCGGCCATATCCGCCGCAGGGGGCCCTGCGACTGTCACGGCGGCCGATGTTACAAATTTTTGGACTACCACAGGTGCGGCCATCGCAGCCTGCTCACAGCTAGCCCCCTCGCCAACATCACCCGTATCGCCCCAATCACCGCCATTACCCCCGCCCGATTAGTTTTTATTTTCTTATTTTATATTTTCCTTTTTTCTTTTATTTCATTTCATTTCATTTTATTATTATTATTAATATTTTCTTTTATTTCATTCCATTTTATTATTATTATTATATTTTTTGATTATTATTATATTTTTATTATCACACGCACACGCACACGCACACGCTCACACACACACACACACGCACGCACGGACGCACGCACGCATCGCACGCACACACACACACACCTCACGGAGGAGGAGAGAAAGACCAGATGGAAGATAGAAAGAGAGACAGAAGTTGAGAGGGAGAGAGGAAGGAAAGTACAAGTGGGGTATATGAAGATGTGGGTGGACGGGAAGATGAGGACGTGGGATGAGTTGGGGGAGAAATGGAGTGAGGAGCAGGGAAACGGGGGAAGTGGGCAGGGGGGGAGGGAGAAAGAAACAATAGGGAGGAAGGAAGGAGTAAAGGGGGGAGATATAAAGTAGCGTTTTGGAACGTGGCAGGGCTAAGGAGAAAAGATGGGGACTTTTGAAAAGGGTTGGAGGAGTGGGACGTGTTCGTGTTAAGCAAAACGTGGGTGAGGGAGAGGGAGTGGGAGTGGGTGGAGAGGAAGCTACCCAGGGGATTCATATGGGAAAGGCAATGGGCAAAGAGGGAGAATAAGAAGGGGAGAGCAATGGATGGGATGTTGATGGGGGCGAGAAAGGGGATGGAAACGAGAAGGGAGGGAAGGGGAGAAATAGAGGGGTTGTTGACGAAGGAGGTGAGAATGGGGAGAGAGTGGTGGAGGTTAGTGGGGGTGTATGTGAGCAAGGATCTAGATAGGAAGCTCGTCGAGCTAGGGGAATGGACGGAGGAGACGGAGGGGGCGTGCGAAAGGTAATAGGGGGGGGGGCTTTAATGCAAGGACAGGAGAGGAAGGAGGGGAGGTAGGTGAGGGGGAGATGAGGAGGGAGAGAGTGTGAGGAGCAGGAGATCAAAGTATAAGGAGGTGAATGGGGAAGGTAGGAAGTTATGTAAATATCTGGAGGAAAGGGGGTGGGGGATATTGAATGGAAGCGTAGAAGGGGATGAGGAGGGGGAATGGACATTTACCTGTGGGAGGGGGATATCGGTAATAGACTACGTGCTAGGAAATGAGGATACTAGGGAGATGGTGGAAAGGCTGGAAGTAGGGGAGAGAGTCGATTCAGACCACCACCCGGTGGTGATCTGGGTGAAAGGAGAGGGGAGGGAGGAGGGAGTGACTGGGAAAAAAGGCGCGGGGCGGAATGGGGGGAGGGGTAATTGGACAGAGAATGGTAGAATGGAGTTTCTAAGGAGCTTTGAGAAAAGGGAGAGGGGGGTAGAGGAGGAATGTGGGGAGCTGAATAGTAGAATAAAGGAGGCAGTGAGCAAGATGGGGAGGGGGAAAAAGAGGGGAGGGTGGTGTGATGAGGAGTGTAGGGAGGAGAAGGGTAAGGTAAGGAGGGAGCTGAGGAGGTGGAGAAGGGAAGGAGGGGATGGGAGTGTATATAGGACAAGGAAGAGAGAATACGGAAAGTTGTGTGAGGAAAAGAAGAAAAAGGAGATAGAGAGGTGGGAAAAGGAAGTAGAAGGTGTGAGAACGGAGGGGCAGGTATGGAACATGGGGAGGAAGAAGAAAAGGAGGATAAACGAAAGAATAGAAATAAGGGAATAGGACGAGTATTTTAGGGGGTTACTAGGAGGAGTGGAATGGAGGGTGAGAAAGGGAGGGGAGAGAGGGAGGGAAGCGGATGAAGAAGGGGAGTTGGGGCGGGAGGAAATAGAAAGGGTGGTGAAGAGTTTAAAGGATGGGAAGGCAGGGGGGAGATGGGATTCAAAACGAGGTATGGAAGTATGGAGGTGAGGAGGTGATGGAGTGGTTGTGGATAATATGTAATAGGGTATGGAGGGGGAGGGTTGGCCAGAAGGGTGGGAAGAAGGGGTAGTGGTTCCGGTGCTGAAAAAAGGGGCGGGGGAAAAAGTGGAGGACTATGGGGGTATTACGCCAACACAGACGGCGTACAAGGTTTACGCCTCTGTGTTGGCGGAGAGACTAAGGGCGGATGTGGAGGGGGGGGGGGGTTTGCTGCCACCGAGTCAAACGGGCTTCAGGAGGGGGGTTGGCTGCATAGATAATGTTTATGTACTAAATTATTTGGTGAATAGGCAGGTGGTGCGGAAGGAAAGGAAGATG
Source organism: Andrena hattorfiana (assembly GCA_944738655.2). Lineage (NCBI taxonomy): Eukaryota > Metazoa > Arthropoda > Insecta > Hymenoptera > Andrenidae > Andrena > Andrena hattorfiana. The sequence goes on along the minus strand of OX122891.2, from coordinate 18,236,678 downwards.
GTGATCTTATTTGTGGACTTGAAGGCCGCGTTTGACTCGGTGGACAGGGGGGTGCTAATAAAGGCGATGAGGAAGAGGGGGTGAGGGATGGGCTGGTGGAGAGGTGCGGAGAGGTGCTGCAGGAGACAGTGTGTAGGGTAAGGGTGGGGGAGGAGGAAGGGGAGATATTCTGGACAGTGAGGGGGGTGAGGCAAGGGTGTCCACTAAGCCCACGCTGCTTATCGCTGGAGCTAGAGAAGGGAGGATGGGGGGAGTAAAGCTAGGGGGGAGAAAAATATACACGCTAGCATATGCTGGCGACGTGGCTGTGCTAGCGGAGGATGAGGAGGGGATGAGGGGAATGATAGGAAAGTTGGAAAAATATATGGATGGGAAGGGACTACAGGTAAATGTGGAGAATACGAAAATAATGAGGTGTAGGAGGGGTGGAGGGAGGTGGGAAAAAATGAAATGGAGATGGAAGGGTAAAGAGCTGGAGGAGGTGAGAAGATACAAATACTTAGGATATACGATAATGGGGGGTGGGGGCAGGAGGAGCATGTTGAGGAGAGAGTGAGGAAGGGGGCAGCGGTGATGGGGAAGGTGTGGGGGTTGGGGAAACGATTATTTGGGAAAGACTGGGGCAAAAGGATATGGCTGTTCGATAGGTTGGTATGGGCGGTGGTGGGATATGGGGTGGAGGTGTGGGGGTGGAAGGAGAGGGGGAAAGTGGACGCGCTGCAGGACAGGTTCCTGAAGTGGATGCTGGGGGTGGATAGGAACACACCAGGATATATGGTCAGGGAGGAGTTACAAAGGGGGTGTTGAGGGGTAGGGCAGGGTTGAGGGCATGGGGGTTTGAAAGAAAATTGGGAGAGGGAGAAGGAGGGGAGCTAGCGAGGTTGTATTGGGAGGAGATGAATTGGAGGTTTAAGAGGGGAAAGGTGCTGGAGGGGTGGGAAAAGGAAAGGAAGCAGTTCTTCGGGGAAAGGGGGTGGACAGTAGAGGAGGTAGAAAGGGGAAGGGAAAGGAGGGAGGTAAGGGGGGAGGAGATAGTGGACAGGGAAAGGAAGATGCAGGAGGAGGAGAGGTGGAGCAAGATAGGGGAGTCGAAATATAATAAGTGGTATGGGAGGGTAAAGGGCCCGGGGGTACCGGGATATCTGAAGAAGGGCTGGGGGGAGAGTAGATGGCAAAGGGTGGCCAAGTTTAGGCTGGGAAATGGAATGAGATGGGGGAGATATTGGGAGGCGGGGGAAAAAAGGAGATGCAGGGTACGTGGCTGGGGTGAGGAGTCTTGGGAGCATGTGTGGGAGGTATGTATGAGGTGGGGAGTAGAGAGGGGGTGGCAAGAGATGGTGGACGAGGTATTGGGGGAGGGAGAGGAATGGTTAAGGAGTTTAGAGGAAAGAAGGCAAGTGTGTAGATGAAAAGATGGGTGAGCGGGGAGGTGAATGAAGAGATGGGAATGAAAGCGCGGCGAGTGGAAGCGGGGGTCCAGGAGGGGGAGAGGAGACGGGAGAGAGGACGAGCGATATTTTAGAGTTAAGAGTAGGTTAAGGTAGGCGTAAGGAGGAGGAGAAGAAGTAGGATAAGGTAGATGTAAGGTGATGATGTATGGGAAGATTATAACCCCTAGGGGAATAATAAAGTTTATATATAACAAAGGGGCATGAAACAGAACATGGAAGAAATGGGACTTTCCGGAAGAATGGAAAAAAAAGGTTAAAAAAAAAGAAAGGGAAATGGTTAAGAACTATAAGGGCATAACTTAAATGGACACGGATTGTAAGATATACGCGGACATTCTAAGGAGGAGATTAGAAGAACAAATGGAAATTTGGAAAAGACTTTAAGAAGAAGGAGTAGGCGAACAACTAAGAATAAGGATACAGGAAATGTACAACAGAACTATATGCACTTTAGGAGTGATGAAGGAACTGATAGAAAAGTTTTTTTAACAGGAACGGCTGTTAGACAAGGGTGCCCGTTAAGCTCGACACTTTTCCATGTCGCATTTGCAGACCTGGAAAAAGAAATGAGCAAAGAACAGGAAGGAGGAGTCGTAATAGGTAGAAGGAAAATTTGGACAATTTCATATGAGAATGATGTGTTAATGGCAAATAATGCACAGGGACCTAAGAATATGATAAAGAGATTCGAAAGATACATAAAGAAGAAAGGCTTGGAGTTAAACGTGTAAAAGTCTAAGATAATGATATGCAGGAAAGCAGGAGGAAGAAGAAAAGAGGAAAGACTCCGTTGGAATGAAGAAGAAAGAGTAAGAGAACTGGAATATTTAGGTTATACAGTGAGAAAGATTATTCAGAGATGACTTTGAAAGAAGAATGAAACTATTTCATGCGCTCGTTAGAAGTACCGTGGCGTATGGAGCAGAGATATGGGGATGGAGAAGGTATGAGGATATTAGAAAAATTGCAGGCGAAATACATACGGTGGATAATGAAATTGGACAGATCAACACCAACACGCTGGCTGTTAAATGAAACAGGAAGAGGTGGCATAGCAATTAAAATGGGAGTAAGAGCAATGAAGTTTGAAGTGAGATTAATAAACTGGGAAGAATGACCGATAAGATATAAATGTGTGAGAAGACTAATGAGAGGAAATGAAGTAATGAAAAGGGAAAGAATGAGAATCAAATTCTTGGAACCGAGAGGATGGTCAAATGAAGGATGGAAAAGAAGAAGATTAAATGGGGGAGAAGTGTGGATCAAAAATAGAGCAGATAAGTAAAAGGCATTCAAGAACAAGAAAGAGAGATGAAAGTAAAAAAGTCAACGTTCCTAAGAGAATTAAGAGAGGTGGTAAGGAAACCAGGAGATAAGCCGAAAAGCTTATGGGGAAAAAATGAAAAAAGAAGAGGAGAATTAGAAAGGATAGGAAGATTCATATAGGGTAGTGAAACAAGGGCATGCAAATTGGCTAATGGAAGAAGAAAGGGTATGTAAGAAAGAGGAAGAAACAGTGAAACACGCGATTGAAGCATGTGAAGTAAGTGGAGGGAGTGGTAGGAATTGGGCAGAGGTAATTACAGGAGAAGGGAAAAACTTGGCTGCTCTACAGGAGATAATAGGGAGAAGGAAAAGATGGGAAAAACAGGAAAGTGATAAAAGAAGATTATGTAACATACAGGGTGTCCCACCTAAGACTGGACAGCGCGATATCTCTTAAAGTATTGTCGATAAAAATATAAAAAAATAGTGTATTGCATGGTTCGAGGGGGCCAACTTATTAGCCCGAACGAATTTTGTTTTCGATTATTATTTTAAAAGATACGATGGTCAAGTTCGGTTTTTCAAATGGAACTATTTTTTTTGAAGTCCTGAGTTGATAGTGCGTTCCAAGACAAATTCAATAAGCTTAAATGTATACACTTGATTTCCACTGGTTTTTAAGATATTGCGCTTGCAAATTTACCGATTTTCACTGGAAGAAAACCCTCTGGAATAGCAAGGACTGGGGACGGTCTTACAGGCGCCACGGGTGGCCTTGCCTGTTGTAATAGATACCTACCTGCCAAAGGTCTACGCAGGCCCAATGGCTGGACAATTCTTTTCCGTCAGAAATGCTACTTAGGTAGGTACATCTGCGGTATCGAGAAGCGCGCCGTTACTTTTATTTCGCACTTGCTTCTACGCTCGGATGGCCGGTTCTTTTGGGAGGGATACAAGTTGGATTGGTTAGGTTAGGAGGTGTGAAAGTTGCTAGACTAAATTTCAACCATAGGGAGCAGATTGTATTAGAACCAATCGGATTTGCATCCCTCACAAACGGCTGCTCTCTTGAAGAGGCCCTCTTCACAGCAATACCTCCTCCCCAATGCCGACCTTCTCTCGCACGGAATACGTCAACGCATGCTTCTGTTTTGATATCGAAGCTCGTGTTTATACTCGAGAGGACCACGCGACGACAGCGGGCTACCCCTTTTCTTCCTGTGTCTCTCCACGAGGAGTATTGCCAGTGGATTGTAGGAGCGTAGATGTCGGGATGCCAAGTTATTGAATTCAGGAGACGATAGAAACACTTAATTACAAAACACACATGTACTATAATTAAAGTAAATCGTATTCCTCTCGGGCGGGAGTCGCCCGACGCTCGTAAAGGAGATGCGGCCTGGTACACCGTGGCGAGGGCTGCCCTTCGCAGTGCCCCACCCGATTTTTGTCTTTTTCCGGAAAAAGGTACGAATCCTGGGCCGAACGTAACGAATTGGGGTCGAGCCCCCGCAGTCGAGGGTGAAATATCCATTACAGCGTATTAAGAAATTCTTTTCTTCGTCGTGTCGAAAGAGAAGTGACGCCAATGGATTCCTTATGTTTTTCTGATGAAAATCCTACCAAATATCATGCAAATTGGACTACTTTGACACAAGCTATTTGTATTCCCAATGTAAAAGTTGTCCGATTTACACGACATTTGATATGATTTTCATCAGAAGACCCCAAGGAATCCATCGGCGACACTTCCATATCCATACGATAAAGAATAAAGAATTATTTTATTTCCTAAACAGATCAGATACAGGGTAATTCTGGAGGTACGCCCGTCATCCCGTGGCGAGGACAACACCCCGGCAGTGCCCATCGAATTTTATGGCTTTCGACCCTCGAAGGGTTTGGAATATCATTAAGAAGTGAGAAATGTTCAGGATTTCAAATGTTTGCTTCCTTTCTTCATCGTATCGAAGGGGAAAGTGATGCCAATGGATTCCTGGCGTTCCGTCGATTAAAATCATACCAAATTTCATGTAAATCGGACTATTTTTGACCAAGTCAAGTCAGCTTGAAATGATATAAATCGATTTTCCATGGAAGTTCCTTCATTATGGTCCTAATTACGTCGTTCTTGGTGTCAGTTTCATCGGCGAAACATAAGGAATCGATGTTGTTCGTTTTTGCAAAGATCTGATGAGAAATGCGGGGGCCAAAGATTGCTCAGTTCTTAATAGGCACTCGAACCCCTTCGAGGGTCGAAAGCCATAAAATTCGATGGGCACTGCGAAGTGTTGTCCTCGCCACGGGGTGACGGGCGTACCACCAGAATTACCCTGTATCTGTTTAGGAAATAAAATAATTCTTTATTCTTTATCGTATGGATATGGAAGTGTCGCCGATGGATTCCTTGAGGTCTTCTGATGAAAATCATATCAAATGTCGTGTAAATCGGACAACTTTTACATTGGGAATACAAATAGCTTGTGTCAAAGTAGTCCGATTTGCATGATATTTGGTAGGATTTTCATTAGAAAAACATAAGGAATCCATTGGCGTCACTTCTCTTTCGACACGACGAAGAAAAGAATTTCTTAATACGCTGTAATGGATATTTCACCCTCGACTGCGGGGGCTCGACCCCAATTCGTTACGTTCGGCCCAGGATTCGTACCTTTTTCCGGAAAAAGACAAAAATCGGGTGGGGCACTGCGAAGGGCAGCCCTCGCCACGGTGTACCAGGCCGCATCTCCTTTACGAGCGTCGAGCGACTCCCGCCCGAGAGGAATACGATTTACTTTAATTATAGTACATGTGTGTTTTGTAATTAAGTGTTTCTATCGTCTCCTGAATTCAATAACTTGGCATCCCGACATCTACGCTCCTACAATCCACCGGCAATACTCCTCGTGGAGAGACACAGGAAGAAAAGGGGTAGCCCGCTGTCGTCGCGTGGTCCTCTCGAGTATAAACACGAGCTTCGATATCAAAACAGAAGCATGCGTTGACGTATTCCGTGCGAGAGAAGGTCGGCATTGGGGAGGAGGTATTGCTGTGAAGAGGGCCTCTTCAAGAGAGCAGCCGTTTGTGAGGGATGCAAATCCGATTGGTTCTAATACAATCTGCTCCCTATGGTTGAAATTTAGTCTAGCAACTTTCACACCTCCTAACCTAACCAATCCAACTTGTATCCCTCCCAAAAGAACCGGCCATCCGAGCGTAGAAGCAAGTGCGAAATAAAAGTAACGGCGCGCTTCTCGATACCGCAGATGTACCTACCTAAGTAGCATTTCTGACGGAAAAGAATTGTCCAGCCATTGGGCCTGCGTAGACCTTTGGCAGGTAGGTATCTATTACAACAGGCAAGGCCACCCGTGGCGCCTGTAAGACCGTCCCCAGTCCTTGCTATTCCAGAGGGTTTTCTTCCAGTGAAAATCGGTAAATTTGCAAGCGCAATATCTTAAAAACCAGTGGAAATCAAGTGTATACATTTAAGCTTATTGAATTTGTCTTGCAACGCACTATCAACTCAGGACTTCAAAAAAGATAGTTCCATTTGAAAAACCGAACTTGACCATCGTATCTTTTAAAATAATAATCGAAAACAAAATTCGTTCGGGCTAATAAGTTGGCCCCCTCGAACCATGCAATGCACTATTTTTTTTATATTTTTATCGACAATACTTTAAGAGATATCGCGCTGTCCAGTCTTAGGTGGGACACCCTGTAGAATAGATTACGAAACACTTGTAAAATAGAAAAAAATTGTTAAGACACAGCAGGAAACATTAGAAGGGTAGGACTTATACTGACATAATCACGGGTCTGAAATGGAAAGAGGATATGATCGTTAAATTGTAACACGGAAGTGGGCAATAAATTAAATTATTCCTATAATTATATTTTTCCTTTTTATACTCTATTTTTATATTTTTTTCTTTTTTATTTTATATTTTTATATTTTTTCTTTTTATATTGTATTTTTATATTTTTATATTCTATTTGTACAGAGAGAACTCAAATATGTTGAGAATAGAGCGGTTTATTTAGAGATAGAGAATTGAAACGATACAATAGATACGTAACAGTTTCGGCGAATATTGACGAGATACTACTGTTCTGTGTAGCTGAGCACTCAGGGCGTCACGAGAGCGTGAGTGTATATGAGTGTATGTGAGGTATCGTGTGGAAGAGTATGTATGCATTTATGATGTCGCGAAAACTAAATAGGAAGTCCATCAGCTGTTCGAGAATGTTCAAATTGACTTGCGATTGATGTAAAAAAGAGAAAAAGAGAAGGAGAAAGAAAGAGAGACTGATAGAGAGAAAGAGAGAGGGGGGGGGGTTCTGCCGAGACACTATTTATATTCTATTTTTATATTTTTCTTTTTTATATTTCTATTTTTTAATTAATGTAACAATATATAATCATTTTATATATATTAAAATCTATTTATTTACTCGTCTTCCTCCTTCTCTCCTCAATTTCTGCTGAAACCACATAATTCTTTCTATGATTCGTACGTTCTTCACGCCACCAAATGTCATCTTGCACGGCGGTCAGTAGTATAGCTATGGGGATTCTAACTCAGGTCCTCTGAGGGGAGCGCGGGGGCGGGGGGAAGTGAGGGCGCGCGGGGGAGCGCGGCGGAGAGAAACATGGGCGCGGGGCCTGCGGGGAGTGGAAGAGCGGTTGCGCGTGCACGAGCCGCGGAGTGGGGGAAGCCGCAACCGCGGAGGGGATCAGTCCGGGCCGAGCAGCCGCGGAGACCTGACCCACCGTCCTCGAAATTTTTCAAAGGGAGAGGCCCACCCCCGAAAAGTCTTTTTCAGATTTTGGCCCACCCCGAAAATTTTTCAGACCTAACCCAGGGAGGGGACGGTCCCCGAAATTTTTTTTCCAAACCAACATGCGTCGGAAATTGTTTAATAATTTATTTTTTATCCGAAATTGTTTCGGACGATGTCGGGAAAGATCGATGTTCTTTTCTTTTACGAACCACGTCTTCGGGACGGAAAGAGAGAGCATTACTTTAAAGCTAAATTCGGAGGAGGGAAAGAGAGTGAGCATTACTTTAAATCTAAATTCGGAGGGTGGGAAAGAGAGAGAGCATCACTTTTAAAGCTAAATTCGAGAGAGAGACAGCACTACATAGCGGTACAATCGCTTTCGTTCTAAAAATTTTCAAAATGATTTTAAATCTTAGCGTCGCAGCGTATCGCGCGATCGTGTGTAACTTGACTCCTCTGGAGCAGCCGCGTGCGATGACATCATTTTGGCGGCGCGAAGAATATAATATAATTATGCGACGTCAGCAAATCTTAAAATTATGTGGCGAGGAGAAAGACGGGTAAATAAATGGAGAAATAATATAGGTTTAAGAAATTTATTATAAAATTAAAAGAATATAAAAAAAAAGAATATAATAAAAAAATTATCGTTGTGGTGGTGGCGATGGGGACTGCGGCCGCGGCCGTCGCGGTGGCGGCGCCATTGGACGGTTCGGCACCCATGGGCGCCGCAGCCGAGCCGCCATCGCAGGACCAATGACTTGTTGTAGGTCCTAGAACATATACACAAGCATTGATAAAATATTTGCATATAATAAACAGCAAATGTATAAAACAATGCAAACTACTACATACCAGCGGAGGTGGCGGCGATGGAGGTGGCGACGGCCAGTGAGGTGGTGGGGGAGGCGACGGTGGTGGCGAGTTCTGGAAAAAAAAAATAGAAATCGACGATATAATATTGACACAAACGTCTGATTTGATCTCGCTCGGTTTCAACGATTAAACGCGATAAATATAAAAATATTTAAAAGTACATACCTCAGGGTCACACTCCGGGGCGATCCTCTCCAATCCCATTCTTCTTCTTTTCACACAAATGAAAATTGAAATAATTAAAGACTGTTCGCTGTCGCGATTGAAAGCCAACTGGTCTCGCTGCATCTCCAAGCTCTCGCGTATAAACTCCTATCATGAAATCGAGAAGTGCGTAGGTTTGCAAAAGTAAGATACTGTTGTTCTTCGCCATCTTCATCACAGGCCACCTGCATTTTCGCTGACCATCCTCTCCTTATTCACACGCATCTTCTTTCCCCTTTTTTTTTCTTTGGACACATTATTCGACTAGATCATACCACTTTCAACATGAATCGAACATGAATCGAACCACTTTGAACATGAATCAAACCACTTTGAACATCAAACGTACCACTTTCAACATCAATCGAACATGAATCGAACCACTTTCAACATGAATCGAACATGAATCGAACCACTTTCAACATCAATCGAACATGAATCGAACCACTTTCAACATCAATCGAACCACTTTCAACATCAATCGAACCACTTTCAACATGAATCGAACCACTTTCAACCACTTTCAACCACTTTCAACCACAATCGAACCACTTTCAACATGAATCGAACATCAATCGAACATCAATCGCACCACTTTCAACATGAATCGAACCACTTTCAACATCAATTGAACCACTTTCAACCACAATCGAACATCAATCGAACCACTTTCAACATCAATCGAACATCAATCGAACCACTTTCAACATGAATCGAACATTATTCGACTAGATCGAACCACTTTCAACATGAATCGAACATCAATCGAACATCAATCGAACCACTTTCAACATGAATCGAACCACTTTGAACATGAATCGAACATCAATCGAACATGAATCGAACCACTTTCAGCATCAATCGAACATGAATCGAACCACTTTGATCGTGTATGGTACCACTTTGATCATGTATTGCACGTGTATGGTAACTTTCAACGTCTATCATACCACTTTGAACGTGTATCATACCACTTCTACGTAATTATAACTACCGTCTTAATCTAGCATACATCATGTGCAGGAGATTAGGTTGGAGAGGGTTAAGAAAAACATTTTATACATTAAAATTGATTATATTTTATTTAAGCATTTCTCTCTGGCGTTTAGACCACCAGTTGAATATTTTAAATACATTTTGCATGGCACCTACTCTTGCCGGTTAGAGTGAATGTTAACGACATATTCCGAGCTGTACGACTGGACTGGTACTGAATCAGAGTGGTGGGAAGTCAATCCTTAAATTTGATGCCAATCGTTTGTAGAAAGCGTAGACATAGTTGTCCACAATTGCTCTGATCGTACTTCTGATAAGCCGTTCGATTGTATTCGATTTTCACGACATCTTTGTCCAGATATTGTACCAATTCCTTAGGCGGTTGAAGATTTCCAAAGCTGTCGAAATATATAGCTCGACACCCTCTCTTCGCATACGCCACCCAATGAGTCCCCGGCCCCTCGACATTGTCCAAATTTACGATACCGCTCTCGTTTCGACGTACTCCTCCGGCTCGTAGCGCGTTACGCATAAAAACACCTCTATAGAATGGAATACGCATACGTTTTGCAAACTCCTCCAATTGCGCGTCGGTAGTTACGCCCGCGGGCATTTTTATTTTCTTTTCGACGTTTTTTTTTTTCGTTTCGATATTCCCTGTCCGCGCTTGTATGGTGCGAGATAAAGTCCACGACCTTCCATGGAGCGATTATGACGTTGCATTTCCTGCAGCTGATGTTGCGCCACCTTATTATCGTTTACCGCCTTGGCTATCCCCGCCGCTCCACCAGCTAACGATCCGAGAACACCTAGCAGCGGGAGAAGTGGTAATATACCACCCCGTTTTGCTATCGGAAGAATCCGCTTTTTCGATGCTCTCTTTGGAATCCTTTTGCGCAATTTTGCTTTCATCCCCATTCCGATTTTCGTCTTGGCCTTCATAGCTGCCCAAATAGCTGTAGCAGCACCTCTTTCGCCCAGAGTCGAGTCACGCGCAACGATGCGTTTTCGCGCTTTGTCAGCGAGTACGTTATCTGCCGCGTGCCTTTCGCCGAGGTCGTTGCTACGTGAATATGCAATATCGTGTTCGCGACACGCTGCGTCCAACAGATTGATACCTTGATCACCTCTAGCCAATCGTTTTGCCAGATGAGTTCCTGGGCCGCAAAACTGGTATCCCGGGATATGTAATTCGATAGGTAGCGCGTTTATCGCCCGATTTAACAAACCACAACCTTTCTTCACTCGCATCGGCGACATTCGCTACAGTTTTTAATCAATGGTGCTGGACCATCGATATGCGTTCGCTGCCAAGGGCGATTATAATGTTCCAGACACCGACGATACTGCTGAACCTCGGAATCGGCTTTTATATGCTCGGGGAGTCTGTCCCACAACTGATCAATGTATCTCTCGAACTCTCGCAGTAGAATAATCTTTGGTATATATTTCAACTGTTCAGAGGTTAAGTCTCGAATATCACAATTATCCGACAGGACCAGAAGCATTTTGAACACTGAGCTGTTTTGCTTCGGCGCGGACCTATAAATAGAACGCGTCACCGCTTCGATGTATTAAAATTATTTTTCGCAGTTTGCGGAGAGGATGCGATTCGTGCGACAGCCTGTGAGGATACGCGTGACAAATTTTGACGATAAATCACGAGTGATGCCCTCGAAAACAAAGCGCAAACATGGTAGCATGCTACCAAACACTATACGGTGTCTCATTTGTGGCCCATCAAATTGTGGAAAGACCAACGTGCTGGTGAGCTTGTTGGAAAGTCCTCACGGCGTTCGCTTCGAGAACGTGTACGTGTATTCCAAGTCGTTGCAACAGCCGAAATACCAGTATTTGGAGAATTTATTGGCTCCGATAGATGAAATTGGCTACTTTACGTTTTCGAATAACAGTGATGTCATCCCACCGAGCGAATCGCTTCCGAATTCCATTTTTATCTTTGATGACGTGGCATGCGACAAGCAAGATACGATAAGGGAATACTTTGCAATGGGGCGCCACTCGAACGTTGACTGCTTCTATCTCTGTCAGACGTATGCAAAGATTCCCAAACATCTTATACGTGACAATGCCAATCTGTTGATTCTGTTTAAGCAGGATGGTACCAACTTGAAACATGTGTACAACGATCATGTAAATACTGATATGTCTTACGAGGATTTCTGCGCTTTGTGTCGTAATTGTTGGCAACGAGAGTATGGTTTCGTGGTAATAGACAAGGATAGCGCGATGGCCAGTGGACGTTATCGAAAGGGATTTAACGAGTTCGCCGTACCGTGAGATGGTCAATTGTCATCAACCTGTCGGTGGGAAAGCAACGTCTGCTGCACAATGATGATTGATATCGATAGTCTGGAGATTAAGGATCATGAGAAAATAGCGAAGGAAATTGCAAAAACCAGCGAAGCCATTCGCAAGAAACATCAGGCTTTGAAGTCTGGCAAGATGGAGGAAGATATCGCGTTGGAGAGATACTTTAAACCTATCGTCGAACCCTTGAAACATATCGTGGAAAATACCACAGCGGCAGAAGCTGACACATCACCGCTGACGAGCATAGACGTTGAAGAGAATGAAACATTAACGCCTAAAACAAAAATCCAGTCGAAATGGAGCACATCGCGCAAGACAAAGAAGAAACGACACACATCATCGGAATATTCACTCATAACCTCCACACCAGTTCAATCGAAGCGAAAACGACAAAACGATTCCTCGGTTCCTCCCACACCAATAAATACCGATGTACAATCGCTCACAACCATTGATGACGACTTTTTCGAAACTAGTCCAGATGAGTCGTTTGTAACATCTATTAGACAGCAACTTCAAACATCCGAGGGACAAGAAACGTTTCGCAACCATTTCGGTCCGCTGGGGCAAGAATACATGAGCGCCATCCTAAGTATGGATAAGGATACAACAATTGACTATGTGTACGGCGTATACTTTGGCAATAGTGGAACGATGCTTGGAGATAAGGCTTTCGATATGGACAAGGATGATAATATAATCATCGGTGGTGTAAAATACAAAGGAACGCCCGGCCTTTACGAACTGATTTTCAAGAGAATTCCCGACGATGCTCTGTACACCGATGCTGATAAACAAAAATACAAAAGTATACTGCTGGCGACGAATGCCTACAGACGCAGTCATTGTGCTCAAAAACCCATATTGGGTAACAAGGGATACAAGTACAAACATGTAATTGCACCACTAGTCCCCCGCGCGTCAACGAGTAAAGCAGGAAAAGGTCTAAGGACACCGCTAGCGATGATGGTAAACGACAACAAGATCGATTACGTGCACTGGGACGATCCCAACGAGTTGGTGGATCGATTGCGTTTGCTTGAAGCGTCGCGTCAGGCGGGTAACAACTCCCACGATCCCGAAATTCTATCGATTATCGAGGAACTCCGCGAGGTAGGCCTCATTATAAATTAAACCACACGTCGATGATTTGCACTGTATGCATCGAGATGCCGATCAACAAATTTGGAGTATCGCTCGAGAAGAGTGGAGCAGCTAGAATGGACTATTACAAATGGAGCGGCATGCTTCGAAATTATATGCGAGATAACGCTCTTTGTGTGGACGGTGCCGACTTTGATGCAAAATCATGCAAGATACGACGCGTAGCTCAGCCGGTGGCTGACAGCGATGCCGTCAATAAACTATACATGGAAAAGAGCATTAAACTTTTGAGAGAGCAGCAGGAAGAATTAGAGAGGAAGCTGGTCGTGTTTCAAAGAGATATGCTGACGTTGCAAAACAGCGTTAAAAAGATATCGCAGGCGTCAAATTCAATCCCACAGCAGCGCTGCGAAGGAGAATCATGCGAGGCGGCTGAACTTGTCCCCGGGCCGATTGGGAGCACATAATGCATGTACACGATAATTATCGCATCATTCGTGTCAAAGACACCTCTGCGATCAAACATGCAGCCAGTATCGAAATCCAAGAGTAAAAAAAACCATGGTCCCAAGAAGCGACAACTTGTTGAGGAATTGCATGCTCCAGCTCGAAGACATTTCCCGCGGAGGCGCGTCATAGTGCATGGATACGACGATCTGTGGCAAGCTGACGTTGTAGAAATGCGTCCATACTCGCGATTCAACCAAGGCCACCACTACATACTCACCGTTATCGATGTGTTGAGCAAGTATGCATGGGCGGTGCCGCTCAAGACTAAAAGTGGTGCTGAGGTGACTAAAGCGTTTGCAAAGATATTTAGAGATCGATATCCGAAAAATTTGCAAACCGATCAAGGAAAAGAATTTTACAACGCCGATGTGCAGAAACTCTTGACAAAACATGATATTAATCATTATTCGACGTATTCGGTGATGAAGGCCTCCGTCGTAGAACGTTTCAATCGAACTTTGAAGAACAATATGTGGAAAATGTTTACGCTCAATGGAACCTACAGATGGATCGATTCGCTATCGCGTCTTCTCGCAGAGTATAACGCACGAAAACATAGAACCATCGGAATGCATCCTCGCGATGTTACCGCTGCGATCGCCGACAAGCTGCTATCCACCGTATACAGCAACATAAAGATCGCTGCTCCGGCGAGATTCAAGTTGGGCGAGTTTGTGCGCGTGAGCAAGTTTAAAACCATCTTCGATAAAGGCTATACGCCGAATTGGACAACGGAGGTGTTCAAGATAGCCAAAGTACAGGCAACTAATCCCGCGACATATCTGCTCGTCGATTCCTGTGCAAAACCTGTTGCCGGAGGATTCTATGAACACGAGCTGCAACGCGTCACCGATCCTGATGTATATCTGGTGGAAAAAGTGTTGCGTAGGAAGGGGGATAAGGTATACGTCAAGTGGCTGGGGTTTGATAAATCACACAATTCTTGGATAAATAAAAATAATGTATTGTAACATAATAATACATGATTCAATAAATACAATGATATATATATATGTAAATGAGTGAACAATTTTTTTTATTTTTACACATTAATTCCACCATTTATAATTTCTATGCATGAGTGAACAATTTTATATTACACAATTCCACTATTTATAATAAATACAATAGTTTTTACAATGGTATTTTATAATGTCCCCAGGGCAGAGTGTCGGTCGAATCGGGTACGATATGCCGCTTGTCGTCGTACGGACTTAGAGCGATTTTAGATTCCGAAATGGTGTACACTTTGTGCAATTTAGACCGTATGCACGATTGTCTGCGAATCATTTCGATCTCCCTTTGCAAACACTGCGCGTAGTCGTCGAAAGTTATCGTTCTGGCTATGACGTTGGTCTTGACGCCTTTCGCCTTTTTCGTATCTTTTTTGCCGTCTACGCGGAGTGCATACATTTTCGCTCTAAGACCTACGAACTCGGTCATTATCGCACCGTTATTTTCATCCTTCATCAGCCCTGGAACCTTCTTATTTAAGTGGGGCATATTATATGGATTGTTGATAGGATAATCGCTTGTGTCGAATCTATCGATATCGCGTTTCATGGTCTCGTAGATATCGTCGCATCGAATGTGGTAAATGAGACTGTCCGTGTCTGTGTATAGAATTTTACAACTTAGTCCGTGCAGGGGAGACATGTACTCGTGATGAAATTCGTACAAACAAATTTTTGATATGTCCAGAATGCACATACCCACGTATATCGGTTTGTTGAATTTTACCTCGAGTTTTCGCAATTCAACAGCTATTAAATTATCCGAAAAAACACTTCTGCTATGGAAATTCGGTTTCGCGATCATTGCCTCCGCGCCATATCGCCCTTCCCAATGTGTCAAAAGTTTTACGTCCACGTGATTTCGAACATTTTCCATAGTTTTACCAAATACCGCGTTGTTCATCAATTTGTACAAATTTTTTTCAAAGTCGTTTGTCGCGCCTGTTCTAAACCGTGTATTGAGTTCGATGTAATCGTGGAGCCAGGGAGATTGAGCGAATTGAAGCACGCGGTGTATCTTTGTAATACGAAGACCGTGACACGTGCACTGCTGCAGGTTGCGGTAATGGATGATGTAACGCTGCTTATCGTATACCGTCGCGAGTAACTTGTCCTGTCTGCTGCCAGGTGGTTTGGCACGCGTCGGGCAGAACGGTAGATCGGCATGAGCGTCGTGCAGACGTTGTGGATATTCCAGATCTACCTCGAGAATGTATCCCGTGGGCGAATCGACCGCGATCGAAGACACGTCAAATTTTTCAACATCTTCGACCCATTGAAATTTAGCATATGGCAGAGGCTGACACATTGCCCATCCATACAAATTGTTCACGTCAAAGTACATCAAGTACGATGACTCTTCCGATGCGTCGTAAGATGGCATGTACTTGTTATTGGCATGTGCGTATCTTCCGGAACATTGACTCAAACCCCCACGTATACCGCGTTCGATAAACATGACCATATCGACGTCGGTGAGCAATTCGAATGTAATTTTTGGTATGTTTTAGCATGGCATCCCATGTGAAACCGGGTAAAGTATAATAATGCGCCGAATCTAGTCCGTAACTCTTGATGCAACTTTCGCGAAAATTTTCAAAAATATCTGCCAATAACAACACATCTGTTTTCAAATACAAATCGCTGTATTCGCCCAAGGTTCTAATGCCGAAACGCTGCCAGACAGTCTCGGTGTGCGCGTAATCACTCTCGGATACAGTCTCACCTGTTAACGAACTGTAGAATGATTCGCGCGGTGGTAAGCATGGGTCCTGCAGCTTGTTCGCGCAATCAAGGTATTCGTACGGAAAGACACCCTTTCGCGTCAGTAAATTGAAATCCTCGACGGATAATGTTTCAAACTTGGATCGTAAAATTTTTAATTGATCTGTGCTAAGAAAAGATGCTAATTTGTCGAGACTGGTGTTGAGAAATTTGTACGAATCGATGAATCGCAATTTAATACAATTTCGTGAGTCTGAGTCAGCCGTATCTTCGACATCTTTTGTGAAAGAAATATACTTTTCTTTAGTTATGGGTAATACGTCGACGTGACCTTCGAAAGCGGTAGCTATTTCCTCGATAATAAAATGTGAATCGTAGCCTGATAAATTATGAAAAACTATGGGGATGTAAAACGCATTTTTATAATTTAAATTGCACTCCGAATGTGCTGGACCTCTAAACCGCCCGGATAGATGACAATGATCGCGGACTCGTACATCGATAGCCTCGAATGGTTCTTCGCAAATATGACAATGTGTTGCATCGCGAAATGCCATCAACTGTTCGGCGGTTAAATCAAGCATGGGAACATTGCTGGTCAGGATGGGTTTGGCGAAATTTGCAAAATTTTTTAGTTCACCGACGAACCATGAAACGCAATCCGCGTCGCGGCGACATCGATACACCGATAGCGATGTATCGTACGAGCAATGCATGTAATAGGCTATACTATGAACTTCGTGGTGTTGATACATGTGTAATTTATTATCATCACCCATTCGGTGGCTGTCCTCTGTTTTCTCGATGATGCACTCCAGATCGGCGTACACCACGAAGGGGAGCCGCTCCTTCATGTTGTGGTTGTTGAACCTTAGGAGATTGTTTCCTTCGCTGGGCAGCAGGATGGCGCAGTCGTTCATCTTGCCACAGTCCAGCGAATGAAGCTCCAACTTCTCGGCGGATCCGAAGTAGTGCATGCATCTATAATAAAACAAAAAAATTTTTTATTTAATTTGTTTCGCGAGACATTTTAACATTTCATATGTTTCTATACGTACCGATCACAGATGAATTTCTTTGTCCTATGTCTGCTCAGCTGCATGCTCACCAGCCGGGACAAGTCCTTGATCCATACAAAGTGTCCTACATCTCCATCATTCGGTATGTAGAGCAGGTTGATGTGCCGATCCCTCTTGTGGCTGGTGAGACGCAGCGGAAAGACCGTCTTCGTCTTCTCCGCCTCGAAGCCATAGACGTTGATCGAGATTTCGTTTAACCGCTCAAACTTCCCAATTTGCTCCAGGGACATTGGAAACTCAATGCCCTGGAGATTTAATACGGAAGCATATGGCGGATATGAACTTGGGCGATCGGCATTTCTTTCCGCAGGATGGAGAGCGGCTACCACTGCCCACGCCAAACACGCATTGTCCGGGGATTGCACACTGATCGTTGCCTTCTTCAGCGATATTTCCCGCGGCAACTTGTGATGGCACCCCGCGCGCAGCGGATTGTACTTATTGACATTGACGGTCAGGTTGAGGATTCGCGTCAATGCCCATCCGCTGTCGCGTTCCTGGAACTCTTCCAGCGATGCCAGGGTGGGTTCGACGACGCATCGCTGGTACCACTCTTGCAGATCGGATGTGTCGAAGAGTTCACAGTTCCGGGTGTTGATGCTTTTGCAAGCATGCTTGTCACCCGCCACAAATTCGCCGTTGAATACAGTGTTCACTTTGAGGTTTCGACGTTTTCTCAAAGCGCCCCGCACGTGCTCCAACACAATGGTCGCCGCATCCTGGAGGAAGTTGCGCGGCTCGATATAGTTCGAATTGAGCACGGCACCGGTTAACACGCGACTATCGAACGCAGTGTCTATTTCGCGCCACAAAAGTCCCGTACTCGAATGTCCAGCACCTTCGCGCACGAAACGTCCGCGCAACGAATGTTTCAGTCCCTCGAGCCGCGCGATTCGAGCAACCAACGATTGTTGAATACCGATCGATAATCGCGGGCGTTTCACTCGGCTGTGTTCTTCTAAAGATTCGATGCACTCGTTGCACCGTTCTTCCCACGCGAGGTATTCTTCACGCGAACTCAATCGTGCAGATTGATCCCGCAATTGATGTTCTACTTGCGCGAATTCCATGATTGTAAATGGAGTGATTGTAAATGGACTGTATATGTAACGTCTTTTACGCGCAACAGGTTGCAACGATTTGAGACTTTGTGCAGTTCGGAGCGTGCTTTTATGACTGATACCACGATTTGGTATCTCTGTCTAACTCTTTTGGCGTACCCCCTCCCTCGAATGCACCGCATGCAAAAAAAAACGACAATCCGTCCCAACATGGTTCTGTACAGTTTCTGTCGATACAGCATAATTCTTTCTATGATTCACGCGTATGACGAATTAGCGCGCAAAATCATCCGACACAGTTTCTGCTGACACCGCATAATTCTAAGATTCTGCGCTTCCACAGGTATTATATTACATTCAACACGTGTCGAGACTTTTATCCTTGAGGATGAGGATTAAATTACATACAATCGTGCGATATGCTGCGACTTTAAGATTGAAAAACATTATGGAAAAATTGGTAGCTTTAGAATAAAATGCGGTGGTGGGGGAACCAATTGTACCGCTATTTAAGCCTGTCTCCCGGTCGCTATTCCATCAATCGCTCAGTACCCTCAGTGACTTTCGACGGAACAAATAGTGCTCTGAAAAAAAAAATGTGCAGTACCAGTGTCGAAGGAAACGTTGAACGTATGAATTATTATGTTCCGATCGTGCGAGATGATGGCGTAGCTCCATGTGGGGATAATACATTTGACAGGTAAGACTTAATTTTCGCATATTCTCAAAATTGTATTCCTGATACGAGTGGACAATTTCATAGCTTTGATTGTTCTCTTAGTCCGCGCCGAGGATCGCGTATCATGGTCAGAAGATACGCATTAACATCCATGGGCAGCAAATATTTGGAAATTGGAATCAACGTAGGACCTATGGCTGATGTTGAAGTTCTTCTCGGCGATAATCATGGGAATCATCTTATATTACCATGGCATACATGGAATGTGCTATTCGACAGCCGTGAAACCATCGAAGAACGTGCACAATTACCTGGATCACCTTCGATGTGGATTGATGAATTAACGGTGGAATTTCTTCGGATCTTTGATTCATCGATTGTAAAGATGATGCGAGCTGATAACTCACTGTATTTCAAACTGAATACAGTATCATTTTTATGTAATCTTGAGCCATGCATAAGCTATGTGTATCCGCGCCTGCATCAAACTGCAGAGGATGTGAGAGTAAAATTTGAAACTTTTGTCAACGTGCTACAGCAGAGCGATGTTGCGTGTGAAACATTAGTTGCGCGCAGCGCTGCTAAAATAATACGTGATAGCGAATATTACGACGAGGATTATCTTGTAGATTGCGAACTGGTAGCATGCGCCATCAATGATATTCTAGCCCATGCTCGTAGGAAAAAAAATGTTAGATTGTATTCTTTTAATTTTATAATAAATTTCTTAAACCTATATTATTTCTCCGTTTATTTACCCGTCTTTCTCCTCGCCACATAATTTTAAGATTTGCTGACGTCGCATAATTATATTACATTCTTCGCGCCGCCAAAATGATGTCATCGCACGCGGCTGCTCCAGAGGATCAAGTTACACACGATCGCGCGATGCGCTGCGATGCTAAGATTTAAAATCATTTTGAAAATTTTTAGAACGAAAGCGATTGTACCGCTATGTAGTGCTGTCTCTCTCTCGAATTTAGCTTTAAAAGTGATGCTCTCTCTCTTTTCCACCCTCCGAATTTAGATTTAAAGTAATGCTCTCTCTCTTTCCCTCCTCCGAATTTAGCTTTAAAGTAATGCTCTCTCTCTTTCCGTCCCGAAGACGTGGTTCGTAAAAGAAAAGAACATCGATCTTTCCCGACATCGTCCGAAACAATTTCGGATAAAAAATAAATTATTAAACAATTTCCGACGCATGTTGGTTTGGAAAAAAAATTTCGGGGGCCGTCCCCTCCCTGGGTTAGGTCTGAAAAAATTTTCGGGGCGGGCCAACGTCTGAAAAAGACTTTTCGGGGGTCATTCCCTCCCTTTGAAAAATTTCGGGGACGGTGGGTCAGGTCTCCGCGGCGGCTCGGGCCGGACTGATCCCCTCCGCGGTTGCGGCTTCCCCCACTCCGCGGCTCGTGCGCGCGCAACCGCTCTTCCACTCCCCGCAGGCCCCGCGCCCATGTTTCTCTCCGCCGCGCTCCCCCGCGCGCCCTCACTTCCCCCCGCCCCCGCGCTCCCCTCAGAGGACCTGAGTTAGAATCCCCATAGCTATACTACTGCGGTCCCATCACGGGTGATTCAAATTACACGTGGTCGCGCGATACGTTGCAACGTTAAATCGGAACTCTTTAAAACTTGTTAGCTTCAGAATGCTTGCTACATATTGGTTCGACAGATCGTTGTGGGAGGGGATTAAAATTATTTCTCTGCGTTGGGAAAATATGTCTGTTGATATGGAAAAGAATTTTCTGCTGACGCTACATAATTCTTTCTATGATTCGCGCCTTCTTCGCGCCACCAAATGACGTCATCCCGCACGGCTACTCCAGAGGATTCAAATTACTCGCGATCGCGCGATACGCTGCAACGTTAAATCGGAACGCTTTAAAACTTGTTAGCTTCAGAATGCTTGCTACATAATGGTTCGGAAAACGTATGTCTGTTGGTATGGAAAAAAAAATTTCTGCTGACGCTGCATAATTCTATGAATCGCGCCTTATTCGCGCTGCCAAATGACGTGATGTAAGATGTAGCACGACTGCTCCAGAGGATTCAAATTACTCGCGATCGCGCGATACGCTACGATGTTTGAAATATTGTTAGCTTTACAACTAGCTAGCCTTAGAATGCTTGCGATTGTACCACTATGTAGTGCTGTCTCTTTCCCTCCCCGAATTTAGCTTTAAAATAACTGTGATTGTGCCACTAAGTAATGCTCTCTCTCTTTCCCGTCCCCCGAATATGCGGTTTGTAAAACGTCGATCTCTCCCGAAATCATCCGAAACAATTTCTGATAATTATTATGCTTTGGCGTTTGGCAACGGCTCATGGCATGTGACGCTCGGTATATGTACCATTCGGAAAACACTAATGTCAGAGTGTGGGCGTTGGGGGAGTTGGATAGGCGGCTGACTCGTACCGCGGAGGTCTTGGGTTCGAGCCCCGTCGCCCGAGATTCTGTTTTTTCATTTATATTAATATCTTAAAATTAATATTTCCCTCCTTACCGACTGTAGTCGGTACCACCACAGACGAGGTATAGAATAGACCATATAGAATATCAACCAATGCATTTTTCTGTCACCGGTTTGGGGGGTCCTAGGACCCCCTTACCATTTCAGTGTCGCATTTAACGTTACCGGTGAAGTCTCGAAACAGATTGTAACGCTACGCGTGGTAGGAATTAGAATTCAGCACGGGTAAAATAAGGTTATTTTTTGACAGTCGAAGCCCGCGATTTACAAATGTTTCTGTTAGAGTAACAATTTAAAAATCGTCTTATGAACATATTCCGTTCAACGGAAGAGAAAGGAGGATGAATATAAAACGATATCACATTCGCCTTTTAACTTTGCTGTCCTATTCCGGTTTATTTAACGCAAAACAAATTTCATTCGCTTGCAATAACGTAATTTGTAAAAACAGTGCTTTAATGTTTTTTAAGAGCACCTGTTGCTGAACCCCACCCATTCATCATGTGTTTGCGCATACATTAATGATGGTCTATATGATATAATACAGACATATAATAATAACAATAATAATAATAATAATAATAATAATATCTTTCTACTGTACTATATTATTTAGAAGGAACATGTCGAACCCGTACACACCGATTTTGGTGGAATTTTGCAAGTGTGTAGAGTAGCCAAAAATATTCGATACATATTTTTTGAAGAAGGAATTCATTCTCCTCCATAACTATTAGAAAAATTCATTTGTTTATACTATATACTAACTGACGTTGACTGACTAAGCTTAACTGATGTTCGGATGTTTCAGTAAGTTTATACACTATGTCCGATTTGTTTGTATATTATTTTTCACACGCTATTATTTTACTAACTATTGAAAAAGCAATAAATGTTTCATATGAAACTTTTTTTATTTGATCGAGGAAACTGAATAGTATAGGAGGAGAAAGGAGTACGGTATTTAGAATGCAAGAAGTGAATATATTTAAGGTTTGGAATACATAATGTGCTCGACACGACCGTCCTATGCGAGCGACTGCAGGAGACCAGAGATGGCCAACAAATTATTTGAAATAAAAATTTGTGTACGAAATTTTTATTTCAAATAATTTGTTGGCCATCTCTGCAGGAGATTGTCTTCGTCGGCCGCCGATCGTCTCGTTCTTTTGTCCATGTCGACGGGATCGACGTCGCATTTCTGCCGCGTCCAACAATGGGATTGCATACTTCAGAATCTATTGTTCTGGTTTCCTCGACTTCAAAAAAATAAAAATGCGATAAAAAGTAAAAAATAATTTTGTCCCTTATTTAATCTATGACACTCAATTTTTTTTAAGTCGGCGCCAGACTTACACAGTGCAAATGATGAGGCACCGATATAAAAAAAATTGAGTGTCGTAGATTAAATAACGAACAAAATTATTTCTTACTTTTTAGTGCATTTTTATTTTTTCGAAGTCGGTTTTAATTATAATTTTCCATTTTATGCAACGATGCGCCATTATTGTGGCTTTTACACGCAGGTGGCGAGAAATCTGTTCTTACGGGAGTATAGCGTCGCGGTCAACCCTGTCGTAGCTAAAAGTTTTGAAATTGATACGGGTACGGGACCAGTCGACATTGTTTTCAAACTTCATTACAGTAATCTGGGGTGCGAGTGGTAAATCGGATCATAAAAGCGGAGCGCGCGGCTCGCTTACCTGGGCCGGGAAATTCCCAATATCTCTTTGCCACTTGAATTTGAAAGAGACCATCCCAAGATTTTCGAAACTCGGGGATTACTGCTGTCCAGCGGTCGCTGGCAGCTCTCCGAACACCAGGACGGCGGATTCCACTACAACAGAGATGGGCAAAAAATTATTTGAAATAAAAATTTGTGTACGAAATATTTACTTCAAATAATTTTTTGCCCATCTCTGCAGGAGACTGCCTTCATCGGCCGCCGATTATCTCGTTCTTTTATCGATGTCGACGAGCTCGACGTCGCGGTTTCAGTCACGTCCAACAATGCGTTTGCAGACCTCAGAATCTATTGTTCTGGTTTCCTTTTTTATGATTTTATCTTTAATGCAGGGTATGCATAGATTGAACTTAAGGGGCAACTAATCGGACGTGTTTTTGATAGTAGCGGTGTTTTATTTTTTTTTTTCTCTAATTTTTGTGACTGAATGTTTTAACCTTTTAGCTACTCAACGCCACGCTTATACCGGCTTCCGTTAATGCCATTTTTGGGAACGATGCGCCATTGTTGTGGCTTTTACACGCAGGAGGCAAAAAATCTTTCCGTACAGGGGTATAGCGCCGCGGTCAATCCTGTCGTAGCTAAAATTTTTTAAAGTGAGACGGGTACGAGATCAGTTGACACTATTTTCAAACCTCATTAGAGTAATCCGGGTTGCGAGTGGTAAACCAATCATAAAAGTGGAGCGCGCGGCTCGCTTACCTGGGCCAGGAAATTCTCAATAGCTCTTTGCCACGTGAATTTGAAAGAGACCATCCCAAGATTTTCGAAGCTCTCCGAACACCAGGACGGCGCATTCCACTAGAACAGAGATGGGCAGAAAAATATTTGAAATAAAAACTTGTGTACGAAATTTTTATTTCAAATAATTTTTTGCCCATCTCTGTTGTAGTGGAATGGGTCCGTGAGGCGCTGTTGCCATTTTACCTGTTCGCGCGAGCGCGGGTTGCAAGATTAAATGATGATCCTGTACATTTCTTTTATTATTGATAATTTTTTAAATTTTCCATTCTTATAAAAGCATAATATGCTTAGTTTGAAACAATCGACCCAAATTCGAGACCCCGTTTCGAAGATCAGTAACAATGCTTTATGATGGGTCGGTTAATAGCGTCCAAATTGGGGACTTCCAGCCATGAAAACGTTCCAGCCGGAACGTCGCATAAACGCATAATTAATACGGTATAGACACGACACATTTGACTTTTTAACAATAAGACTGTAGTGAACCTAGCCTATGCGAATCAAGATTGATCGAGGAAGATGAAAATGAATGTAAATAATGTATTTAATTTTGTTCTTCATCCAGCACCTCTATTTCTTACCAAGTCCATGTGTACTTAATTTGTTTAATAATGACATAAATTGTTGTATTGTGTTATGTGTAACATTGTATTTATACGATATATTGTACTGTGTTACATTTGCATTTTATTACATTCATCTTGCTGTAATTGCTTACGCCTTTTGTTACAAAAATATAAGTATAGCTTGACATGTTAGAAAATAACCGTGTGCTTATAGTTTAGTCCGCATATTCAGAGTCCTTTCTGGAAACAATAAAAATTGTACGTAACATAAATTGTATACATATGCGGTAGATCTTCTGGGCCGCAGTTTAAAGCCGAATCAGCTGAGCGGGCGGTTCACACACACAGTAGAGCAGCCCATGCTACCCATTTTCACGTTTTGCACCAGCACGGTCGGCTCTACTGTGTGTGTGGGTCTGTATCTACGCGTGCCTTCTGCGTACGCGTGAGAGCATGTACTGCACCACGCTCAGGAGTTTCAGCTTTACTACACGGCCGGAAAAATCCACGCTAATATTCAACTGTTAATATTTCGAGAACGAAGCCTCGGATTCCAAAATGGTAAAAAACTGTTTAATTTCTTTTTGGATGAACAATTTGAATGTTTCGGGCGCATGGTGGGAGAATTGGTTGCGTCACCGTTCTCCAATCCCAGGGTTCTTCTCTAACTTGTTGAGCTATACATACTATTTCTCATAATGGAAAATATATTTGTTTCATAAAAATATTATATTATTTCTTATGTTTTACATATTATGCTTTTCTAAAAATGGAAAATTTGAAAAATTAGCAATAGTCAAATCCAAGCAACAGGTAGAGGAGTTGAACCTGACCTGCTGTGTTCTTATTCGGCAACCTTGCACTTGGATACGGCGCGGTTAGCGACATTTCCGTGTTAGGTCGGTAGCCAACGAAGTGGTGGGGGAACTGCAGTAATTTCTGAGGATATATAAACCTTCTGCTTTTGTCACCTACCGACCTATCGGTTTTAACGATCTGCTTTCGAAGCAACGAGTTGTACAAGCCTGGTCGCGCCAATTCCACGATCGAAAAATCCCCGTGTGCTTTGTGCCTAATGTGCAGTGCGTATAAGGTGACATTCGGAGACAAGGTACGTTTCTTCTAAATACATATATAAGTGCATTGGTAGACGTTGTGCGAAGTGTTGTATTTTGGTTGCGCAGTACCTGATGGAGCAGCATAAGAGTAAAGTTACGTTTAAAAAGTGTGTTTACCGCAACTGCGGAAAGACAAGTCGCGATAATGGCGATGGAAGAACATTTCATGCGCTTCCAATTTCAAATAATGGCCGTTTAATAACGTGGCTGGTTAATTGCGGTATAGACGACTGGGTGGAAATGCCAAACGCGGAATTAAGAAGAAAATATGTATGTAGTCGACACTTTACGTCGAATAATTTTCACGCTACGGGGCGTTTGAAGAAAGATGCCATTCCGGAATTGCATCCAGTAGCAGGTAGTTGCATCTCTGAAGTTCCATTAGAGACAGAAAACAATTATTTAAAGGATCGGGTGATCAAGCTTCAGAAGGAAATATACCAAGGGAAGGACAAATTTAGTGTCCTTCGCTTGCAATTCAGGCCGAAGTGTAGAGTATTAAATCGCTTAAAGGAGAAACTTTCGTCAGGCGACATCAGCGATGTCTGCCTGAAGAAAGCTATCGCGAAAAGAGTTAGAGGGTTTCTTTTGACATTTATTTTCATGCAGCTATTTCACACTCGTAAATCGGAAAAATATACGTTGAAGCAACAGAGATTATGCCAAACATTGCATTACACTTCGCCCTCTCTGTATAGTAAAACGCGCGCCACTCTGAAGTTTCATCTTCTGAGCCCAAACACCATTATTCGCTGATTTTCTAAAATCGATATTTGGCGTGGCATTTGCCAGAATTTATTTACCGCGTTAAAAATTAAAGCAGCACATATGCGTGATTTGGACCGGAATTGCGTTCTGTCTTTCGATGAAATGCACATCAAGAAGTGTTTTGATTTCCACCCAGGCAAACAAATTATCGAGGGCTTTGAAGATTTAGGCCCTTTAGGCAGAAATCTGGCAGTGGGTACTCGGGTACTCGTTTTTATGGTCAGAGGCTTGTTCAGTAATTGGAAACAACCAGTAGCATTCTTTGTTGCAAAGAATTGCGTAACTAATGCGAATTTGGGTTTTTTGTTAGACACGGTGTTAGATGCATTGCATGATACAGGCTTGCGAGTTAGAGCTGTTGTTTCCGATCACGGAACAAGCAATCAAAGCATGGCAGGCGGAAGAGTAACCATTGAACGTCCTTATTTTTGCAAAAATGGTCAGAAAATTTACTTTTTGTTTGATTATTTACATTTATTGAAAAACATCAGAAATAATTTATTAAAGTATGATTTTTCAATTAACGGTTCGCGAGTTTCTTGGTCTGATGTTGTACAACTATGGGATTGAGAGTCTAGTAAAGGTACGCGAGCAGCTTACAAACTATCCGAAAAACACGTACGGCCAAATTATTTTGACAAAATGAAATGTAAGCTTGCTTTACAAGTTTTTAGTAATAGAGTTTCTTCTGCCCTGCTTACTGCATGCGCTACTGGATGCATAAGATCGGATACCGTACAGCATACTGCCAGCTTCTTTGAAACCCTCAATAATTTGTTCGACAATTTAAATAGCAGAGCAGCTTATGATTCTAATCCAAACAAGTGCGCGATTTCAAATGCATATCCGGTAGTTTGAGATAACTTATTACAACAGCGCGACAATATCGCGAATTGGTTTGTTATTAGTCCAAATGGTTTAAAGACATTGCCTTGTTTGTTAGGATTACGGCAATATGTAAATGCCACGTTGCAGCTCTGGGATGATTTGCACGAGGATGGCGCGTTATTTCTAATGACATCGCGTTTGAACACCGATGTAGTAGAGAATCTTTTTTCCGTCCTCAGAATGCATGGTGGTAGTTACAACCAAAATCCTTCTGTAAAA
Source organism: Andrena hattorfiana (assembly GCA_944738655.2). NCBI lineage: Eukaryota > Metazoa > Arthropoda > Insecta > Hymenoptera > Andrenidae > Andrena > Andrena hattorfiana. The sequence goes on along the minus strand of OX122891.2, from coordinate 18,209,080 downwards.
GCGGTGCGTCTCGCGCTACGGAAAAATATTGTACTGAATTTGAATAAGAATTCTGTAAATAGTAATTGCTTAACTGACGACGACGAAACGCTTTTACAGGGGGAAATGCTCTCACCGCAAGTTCCATCCGCGTTAGACAATAATGTTGCATGCTGTCGCGATACAAATGTGACTGAGGAGTGCGATGATATCGATAATCCGGATATGCAAGTGCATGAAGATTTGACGGAATCATTGTCGACGTCAACGTGCTCCTTACAAACATGTGCAGTGGAGTATTTTGCTGGTTACATTGCCAAAAAAAGCACGGATAAATCGCGTTGTCCCAGATGTCGCGCCATTTTTATTGATGCAAGTCGCGATTTTCAGCGCAATGAGCAGATTTTAATAGCATTCCGGGCGTATATTGTAAGGGAGGACACAGAATTCGGGCACCTGGTAACACCAACAGTAGTGTTTTCACATGTTTTTAAAATTATCAATGCTGTATTTGACCGTTTCTATCCAGCATTGCGCAGCGAAACAATCATTTTGGATAAACTGTTTCGGATTATAACACACTGTACATACAAAATATCCGAATTGGTTTGCCGACAGTGAATGTGCTGCACACCGTCAAGATATGGTTTACTTTGCAATGACGGTTAAAATCCATAAGGATACGGTATGGCTCGGTCAGAATCTACGCAATTCTGTTAATAGGAATTCGGTTCGTGATTGCAACATTTCCAAAACCTTTAAACGTGCTTTTTTCAGGTATTTTTTGTATTCAGCGAAATAGTCTACTTGCAATGCATGATTATAATTATAAGACCTCTGTACATAATTGTAAAGTAGTTATGCATGTATTTCTCTGTGTATATATGATTGACATAGCCGGCACATTCCATGGTGTCCTCTGTAACACAAATGCACAGCCTAGAACGGTCATTCTTCACATGGTTGGCATCTCTTTCTTGAATATTTCGACAATATTTTGTAAATGCCTTGGATAGAGCCTATAACATGGCTTTATCAGAGACCATATTCAGAAAATATTGTAGAAGTTTCGCGAAACAGGCGGCAACTATGTAAAATTGTGCCTCCCTCCGCCAGGAATTTGTTTTTAGAGGACAGTATCGGAAGTGCTGGCTGAACCATTAGATTTAATTTCATAAATCAAGAATACATTCAAGGTTTCAATTTATGGGCTTTTTATTTCGCATTTTGCATGTTACACATCACTTTGTCGTGTTGGCAATCGCTTTGTATTTTTGAATGATGGTTACTGGTAATGAGCATTTCGGTTTGTCGGTTTCAAAAACATTGAGTGTATTCCGGGATGGCAAAGTCCTTCTTTTACGCCTTCACGTGGCCCATCCTGTTAACACTATCAAGTAGTAGTGATAGTGGAACTAAGATAAAAGAAAGGCACTAATTCAATTCTACAGATTACTTATTATTTTGGTTTCATAACAATCTTACAATCTTTCTCCTATTAAGACAGGCAATGGTTTCTAATTGCTCTGCCGGAAACATGTAAGAGACTGAAAGTGGATTAAATAATTAAATTATTTAATGATAATGATGATAATATCATTAATGAGTGATAATGTGATAGTAATAGTCAACTGTTATTAAAATTTATCGTGGAATATTGTATAACGATTTAGTTTCTTTCATGTTTCACTGCTCTCTTCGAATGATTCTCTGAGGCTATCAATAGCACATTCACGTATTTCATTTATTTGTATCATGTATTTTAAATAATCGCTAATATTATTTCTATGTATTTACAGAAAAGAAGAGATATCCGGCACACGAAAAACCAAAATGGAATACAATAGATGCAAAGCATTTCATCCGAAGCAACAAAATGATAAAGCAGTGAATCGATAATGATTATGTTAGAAATGTTTATCCATCTCCTGTTTATTGCTGTTCTTGTTAATAGATTAATAAATTAAGAAACAATTTGCAATCGATTTGATTGTTCACAAAATACACCTCACCCAGCCCCTTCCAAAAGAAATGTAACTCCTGAATACTTCAGATGTATGAGTAATCTGCAGCGTTTCAAGACCATTATACTCATTTATCTTTTTCCTTAAGTGTCGGATCTGTATTCGTACTCAAAAAGTTAAAATTCGATGGCCACGACATTCTGGCCTTTTCACTGTACGCTCTCTTGAAATCGGTTGAACGGTAACGCGTACCTTTTTTTACGACCCCGATGGGTTCTTAGGTAAAAGTTTTCGAACGACGCGGCTTGGGGGTCATAAACGCTAGGGTAGTGGCATAAGGACAAAGTCAGCAATAGACCATTCAGTAATGAGTATGCCAATTTCTATCATAGAAGTATCACTAATGGAATACTAGTGTTTTTCTGATTAAAATGACACCAAACTTGATATAATCCTGATTATTTTTAATGACTGCAATGGAAAATACCTGGAGTAAAGTAATTGAGGAAAGTAATGAAGAGTACCTGAATTCTACGTGAACTGAGACGGAACTAATATGTGTGCCCAGATCCTAACATAAGGCTTTTAAGCGCTAGTAAGCGATACCTACGCTCGTGTACTATCATCGTAGATGTTTTTTTATAATTTTGAAATCCATTCAATAGTTAATAAGGACAGAGGCAATCAATTTGTAATGAAACGTAGGGATTTAGGGACCTTGGATCCCAAAAACAACGAATATAAATTTGACAAGAACGTTTCAATTCATTATTTTTAATCATTTTTACGTGTCGTAGAATGGGTACCGTCTATTTAGACACGCGTGAAGTGCAGATATTTGCGGGAATGTTAGTAATAGCGTCAATTTTTAATACGTTACGGCGTACAACACGCGAAAATATTAGTTAAATGTTGCACTACACGTAAAATACTAACAATCAATTTTATCTTGCAATTTATAGCTTGTATAACCTTTCAAGAAGTACCATATTTCAGCGGCATATATAGGCTCCTGATCCCCGAAATAGATTTTCAGAGAGAAATCCGGCGTGAGTCGTTGAAAAACCGAGCCAAAGCGTAGCTTAGCGAAAGCACGCCCTCTATGTTAAACTCTCACTCTAAACAAGTCACACGTATACAAGCATCTTTCAGTATTTCAACACATTTCAGAGTAGTTCTTGAGTTGGACGGTGTTCATGAACAGAGGTTGCTAAATTCAGTCCTCAAATTATGGGTCGGTAACACAGTTTGGATGGTGACACGAAGTCCCATAAGGTGATAAGTCTATTCTATACCTCGTCTGTGGTACCACGCTCCAGAGTTAGCAATTCATCCCGCGGTCCGATACCCCTACCACTCCGCCATCTGTATGACGTTATCCGCCGCCGTCCGGCCGCGCGCCGCCCGCCCGCCGCCTGCGGGAATTTTCCGCCGACTTTTGAAACTCAAATTTGAGTTTCATGGTCGGGGAGGGGTGGGGGAAATGGCCTTCAAACTCAAATTTGCGTTAGAACTGTCACAGACATACTACTACGGAGAATCTTGGAAACTACATTCTGTCATTTCTCGAATCTGTCTCAGTACACGATTCATAAATTCATTAATATTTGAACCTACGGTGGTTATTAGCGCTCAAACGCACCAGACCACCCTGCATGGATGTCTACTGGAGGCAACTATACCCGCAAAAACTTCCTTCTTGCCGATTCCAGGGAGAAAGTTTGTTACGAATCTAGTTAAAAAAAATGTACAGAAGCACACAATTGATTTGTTCACAGGATTACACTTATGAGACAATTAACACTATGTACAATTATTTACATTGGCTTGAATTAATAAACTTTCACTGAATTGATACTTTGTCATGAAATCAAGAAACGCTTGTATACCGTACCAGCGCTCTGGCCACATACACTCGCACTTGGTTTTACTTATAATAAGAGACTCCGCGCGATCGCGAAACGTGCTTTCCGTTCAGCACTCGAAGCGAGAAGAAGGCGGAAATCTCGTCTCCCGGAATCCTCGCCAGGATTCCGGGAAGTCATGTGATCCTAAGTGACGTAATTAGGAATCGTGAGTCATTGTAATTAACTGGGGACACCCAGAGATGGCTCACTCAGTCCCCTTGTATACAATTGCCGATTTGTATCGGCCCGCGGCCGAGCTCCACAACAAGCGTTGCCTTGCTCGTGACGTCGACGGCCCCCTTCCTCACTCTGTCTCCAACAAAGTTGTAATTTACGGTTTGTTTACTACACGCGTATACATACACGCTTTTTCTAGCTTGTGTGAGCATACGCACACATTCAAGACCCGCTGAGACGGCAGCATTAAGCAAATGCTTAAGCATTCGGCATTCTTTACTAGCTACTAAGTTAGTAGAGGATACCGCATGCTTAACCGGTTAACTGGCACGGCTGTTTTTACTATACGTGCCCAAATTGGTAACATCGAAAAATTAAGTGAATCACACAAAATTTTGTATACAGGGGTATGGGCGACCCCAAAAACCCCTATATACAATTTTTATAAATCCCGATAATATTTTAATATTTGGCAGCCATTTTGATGTCGGCCATTTTGAGACTGCCATATTAAATTTTACACTTCCACTGATAAATTCAGATTCAGCGACCCCAAAAACCATTACATACCAAGTTTCATTCAAATCGTTTGAAATCAAAAAAGTTATTCCATTTGATCATATATGATACATAGGCCGGTATTCATATTCGCTACTTATTCTTAAGCAAATGCTTAAGCAGTCGGCATCCTTTACTAGCTACTAGGTTAGTAGAGGATGCCGCATGATTAAGCATTTGCTTCAGAATAAGTAGCGACTATGAATACCGGCCATAAGCAGAATTGGCCAGATTTTTTTTGATCATATATGATACATTGCCAGTTAACCGATTAAGAATATGCTTAAGTAGCGACTATGAATACCGGCCTAACAGATCTTTGACAGACGTCTAGAAGGCGCCTTAGAGACACCAGTGTTGCGTGGTCCTGCAGCCTGGCGATGGTCTTAGGGGCTGGGTCGATGCCCGTGAAGCGCAGAACCGCTCTGCTCGGAGTTGCGCGTTCGTGTTTAAATAAATTTAACTTCAGTTGTACAATATTCGGTATTCTTATAATCTTAACTGTTTTATTATAATTCTCAACAACTTAAAGATGGCAATATGAATTGTAGCTAATGTAACTGAGTTCAGAAATAAACGTGTTATCGCTAGTACAGCAGGATTGGTAATGCCCGTCTTTTAGCGTCGTTATTTTGCGTTTCCGCGGTGAAAGAGAACAAAAACTAATACATCGAGCGGCTTCCATACATGCTATGCAAAAGTCGAATTTAAACTCTGGCTAATTATCATGGCAGACAACCTCCTAGCAAAAGCCCCCAAGTCTTTCCCATAGTGTAAAACACATTGTTACCAACTCGAGGTTGCGCGTGTTACGTTATCACTTGAACGTAGCCACGGAAATATATATAATTGATAGATAAATCAGGAACGAAATTTGAAAGTAGATGTGTGTGTGTGTGATTGAGAAAGCATTATTAAGGATGTGCGATGCGGGTGGCATACGTGGGAAAGATCTTGGGCAGAGCTCGAAAACAGGAAGAGGACACCAATTAACAGATCCCGAAACAAATCGCGACTTTCTTCTAAGTCACGTAATCTTTTGAGAAGGCCTTGTCCTTTGTTAGTCTTTAGGAGTGTCGATTGACTCCAGAAGTGTTGGCGACGTTGAGGAAGTCATAAATTTCCTTCAAGGGTTGTTTTCTCGATCCTTGGAGTAGAGCCTACTTTCTCTTCCCACGTGGGCACCCCGCTGTGTAACAGAAAAGCGCGCTCCCACCGAGTTTCCACCACCACCCGAAGACGGAGGGAAAGATGGACGCCGATTCGCGGGGGCGTACGGACATCCGAAGGACGGCCTACCGCTTGGATCTGATGCATCCTCCATCCTGATTGGACTACGAGGATCTATGGGAGGACTAGGAGAATTCGGCCAAAGACTTCAGCGAGGACCTCGGATGATCTTTTGAAATACTACATTAATTCTGTCTTTAACCAGCTTCCCGAACAGTCGAATAAAACTTCAAAATTTAACTTATAAATAGTTTCTCGTATTGTGTTTTATTTGAAACTCCCGCACTCAGACGAGCAGAGCGGTTCAGCGCTCCACGGGCATGTTACGACTAAGGCCGTTCAGAGTTTCAGACCTAAAATGGACATGAACTAGATGTCTCTAAGACGAGGTGTGCTATCTGGGAAGATGTTTGTAGAATGCCTGTGTGCTATCTGAATTTTTGATGATGTGATTGTTAACATCAAATTATATGTAATAATTTTTAGGAAATTAGTGTAATGATAATAGCGTTAATAGCTAAAAAAAATGTTTTGAATAAAGAACATTGTCTAAAATGAATCAATTTCTTAGTAAGTAATTTGAAGTAATATAACTTTAATTCACAATAAATTGGGAAACAATAATCTAAAAAGAAATCCGTTAAAGTAATATTATTTCAAGTAATTGTGACATTCTTTTAGTTTATCAAATTAAGGCTGCCGTCCCGGCGGGCCTTGAATGTGTGCGTGCGCTCACACAAGCTAGGAAAAGCGTGTACGCATACGCGATGTAGTAAACAAACCGTTTCAACCGTCTTTCGTCCTGGAATCGGCACGGAGAAAGTTTTTGCGGGTATAGTTGCCTCCAGTAGACATCAGTGCAGGGTGGTCTGGTGCGTTTGAAGGCTAATAAGTACCGTACGTTGAAATAATAATGAATTTATGACTCGAAAACTGACAGAATGAAACTTCCATGATTCTCCGTCACCGGCGTTGATGGTATATTCGCGCCACGTACCATCAGAATCGGTGGAAGACTAAACTAGCCGATAAATGTAGGAAAGACATAGTTGCCGAGACGTATCGAGAGTCGAATCGCGCTGTTGCCGCATTTCCCCTATTACTATTTTATCGTCAGGGAGGCTTGAATGAATCACGGCGAAGCGGCTAGAGAACAGAGATGGGCAAATATAATATCGACGTGCGTTACAAAAAGTAGGACATTTCATTTGTGTTTTGAAGACTAGCACGCTGCTCATTCTGTCCACGAAAAACAGAATGTTTCGATTTTGTTCTCGAAAAGTAGGATGTTTTTATTCATTGCCACGAAGAATAGCATTTTATGCTGTTTCGCGACGAAAGGTAGTACATTTCGATACTTTGCTGCGAAAAATAGCACGGTTTGCCTTTAGCCGCGAAAAATATCACGTTTCATAGAAGATCAACATCGACTGTGAACTGTTTGGAAACTGAAATATTTTACTCTTCAGAAAACAAATAAAACGTGCTACTTTTCGCAGCAGCGTTTGAAATGTGCTACTGCTCGTGGCGAAATGTGAATCGTGCTTGTTCTCGTGATAGATTGAAATATGCTGCTCTTTGTAAAAAAAAATGAAATATGCTACTTTTCGTAACGCACGTCGATATCTGGATAAACTCAAATAAAAGATACTACAGTATTATCTCGTTACGGGCTCGGTTTGGTGTACACGATGTGGACTTTTCGCTATTCCCACCACTTGTGTCTCACTCTTGTCCGGCGAAGGCGAGAGCGAGCGAGAGGCACTGAAAGCGAGCGAGGGCAGTACGAGACAGACGAAGGAATGATGTTTTGTCTCGCTGCGTCTTTCGGACGCATGACACTCCGTCCTTTGCGTTCGCGCCCGTCGCGCAGGCAAAGCGTCCCATCTCGCTCCCCCTTCGGCCAGAAAGAAGCGAGAAACGAACACTGGGAATTAGGGCTCTGTTCACGATACTGGGCTCAACGCCGGTCCTGACCAGCGAGGAGTTGAGCTATTCGGCGGCGGCTTGTAATCTCGGTTGGAGAGGCATACAGTGTTCATAAAATGTAAAACATGCCGTTTTCAGTATTCAGTAACATACTGCTGAGATATTCCAGATTAAAATGAGTTCAAACACGGTATAAATCGGATTATTTCTAGAACTGCATTTGATAATTAAATATAAATGTAACATTTCTAATCTAAAAATGCTCAAAATAATCCGATTTATAACGTGTTTAAATTAATTTTTATCTGGAAAATCTCAGCAATATGTTACTGAAACGTTCATGCCGATACGATAGAAAATGTGAAAGTTTTACATTCCATTAAAACAAACAAAAGGGACAATCATTGAATAATCATATTATGTTTTTATGAATTATATCATATTTATTCAGGTTGAAAAATAAAAATTAATGGTTATTTATAATAATAGGGCGGCTTCCGCCACGGCGCCCCCCTCGGCGCCTTCCTCGGCGCCCTCCTCGGCGCCCTCTTCGGCGCCATTCATCATATTTTATTCGCTTTAGCTCCTTTTTCATCTGAAACAGTAGCATAAAAATTACATTTTCTAGTTCTATCCGTATAGACCGAGAGCTGGTTATATAGGGGTCAACATGACTCAATGCAGTCACAATTCTTATTTAAAAATGTTGGATTAGTGTTACCGAATACTATACGTCCGGGGAACTAACGCGGGGGTGGACGGTCAAACAGGTAAAATTTCTAGCTCAATATCGTTCATTACTTGCGTAAACAATAAGTATATGAAATTTCAGAACTGCAAGAATGACGTTATTGAGCTAGAAATATTACCTGTTTGACGTCCATCCCCGGTTAGTTCCCTGGACTGACGCGGCAGACCGGCGATTTCGTATTCGGCAATACTAATCCAACATTTTTAAATAAGAACTGTGACTGCATTGAGTCACGTTGACCTCTATGTAGCCAGCTTTTAGACTAGTACATATGGACCGTTATTTTTGAAAGTGGTATAAGTCCATTTATTCATACATTGAGATATTTAAGGGTTTGCGTTTGAATCAACTTAAAAATATTCGCATTAGTTAATCAAATCGGGTAATGTTTTTAAAATTATAAACTTGTTAAATTTTATTATGGAATAACAATCAATAAAAATGTTGAAGAAAATAAACGATTTTTTAGCTACAGATCGACTTATGCCACTTTCAAAAATAACGGCTCATATAGTGAATTCCAAAAATATTCGGACCCAAAAAATATTCGCCGTTCATACCAAACAAACTTCAGAGAAACACACACACATTGAACATAACTTACTTTCGCTATATCCTTCCTCAGCTTTTCAGCCTCCTCCTCCTTCTCCTCCTTCTTCTCCTCCTTCTTCTCCTGCTTCTCCTCCTGCTTCTCCTCCTTCTTCTCCTCCTTCTTCTCCTCCTTCTCCTCCTCTGTCATTCTCCTATCTGTCATCTGGAAATGAAATGATGAATGTATTATTTTATGGCAAATAGTAAGATTGTACAGCGTGATTCTCTCGCTAGAGTCCTCAAAGACAACAGTCTCAGAGCTGGCTACATAGGGGTCAACATGACTCGATGCAGTCAAAGTTCTTATTGTTGGATTAGTGTTGCCGAATACGAAATCGCCGATCTGCCGCGTCAGTCCGGGGAACTAACGCGGGGCTGGACGGTCAAACAGGTAAAATTTCTAGCGTAATAACGTCATTCTTGCAGTTCTGAATTCTCATATTGGAAGGGCAGCCGTACGGCAGCATTTAGAGCCGTTCCAATATGCGGCCGGCGGCGGTCCCACTACTTAGTGTAAAGAAGAAACAGATGTATACTTCTCCCTTGCACTAGCGCACAAGACACGTATCGCGCTTTTCATCGACGTCTGCCAAGGTCTTATCCCCCACTTGGTGGTCTGCCATTTTGTATATCATTCATTAAATGCGTAAACAATAAGTATATGAAATTTCAGAACTGCAAGAATGACGTTATTACGCTAGAAATTTTATCTGTTTGACCGTCCACCCCCGCGGCAGTTCCCCGGACTGACGCGGCAGACCGGCGATTTCGTATTCGGCAACACTAATCCAACAATAAGAACTGTGACTGCATCGAATCACGTTGACCCATATATAGCCAGGTCTCGGTTTCAATGTCGCCAATAAACCGCGCCTCGCTGAGTTTCGTGGAAGTGACGAATTCCACGTTCTGCATTTCTCAACAGATCTTTACGAAAATGGCGTCAATCAATGTCGTGCCGACGAAAATGGCCCCACGCTAATTTCGTTAAAAATAGTCCGATTTAGATGACATGATTTTAATCAGGAGAAGACCCGGAATTCATTGGTATCACTGCCATATCGATTCGATGAAGAATAAGGAATTTTTTAATACGTCGCAGTGACGTATTTGCGCGAGCGTCGAAATTCACGAAACTCAGCGAGGCGCTGCTTATTGGCGGCATCGCCTTTGAATACTCTAGCCAGAGAATCACTCTGTATAATAGTATACAATATAATACTTACATTTTCCAGATTCTGCATTTCGAAATGTCGCTTGTAACAATTCAGTCGCTTGTAACGGATTGACTGCCAGGGATCGACGGGCTCCAGCTACCGCTGATGGAGGGAGAAACACCTACAGAAGCGGTGGTGTGGTACGTGAACTGTGCCTGCGTGCATCAGTCACGCACACATAACCACTGTAGGTGTTTCCCCCTCCATCAGCGGTAGCTGCAGCCCGTCGATCCCAGGCCGTTGCTTGGTTTGTAAAGCGTCATTTGTTCCAGAACGCACCACAGACGAATCTTCGGATTCACGTTTCACGTTCACGGTTCGCGTTTACGTGTTTTGTAACGGGTAGAAGGATTTTGAGTTGTGGTGCGTTGTATTGTGTTTGTGTTTGTGTTGTGTTTTCTGGGGCAGTGTAAAATGAGTATCATTGGAAATGTGAACATGCAGGATGTGCAAGAAGATATGAACAATAATTCTCCGTATCGTCCGCGAAAATTACGTCCGTACACAAAGAGATTATCGAAGCGGAAAGTACATCGCCAAAAGAGAAGGTCTTCAGCCCTTCAGAAGAAACAAGGAAACGTAAAAACGGCAGACGCCACTGCCGTAGGACAACGTCCAGAAGAAGTGGCCGAGGAGCGTATAGTAGAGGAACCATCAACATCCGATGGACGAAACCATACGCATCAAGAGATAATGTGCTTGCCATGCGATGAAGATACTGATACGGCCAGTTCGGAAGAAACGGAAGAGGCGCTTGAAGACTTTGATATAGAAAGCAACGAAGAAGAAAACTTCGTTATAGAAAAAGTTGCGAAGAACGAGCCGCAAGAGCAATCGCGTCTCCTAAATAGCAATGACATAATGAATTTTCCAAATGTGCTTGCTCAATTGCAAAAAATAGGTAAGCATGCAAAAAATAGGGAAGACTGTGGCATTGAACACCTACGAATAACTGGTGTGAAACGGCGTGGCTTCAAGAGCATCTTCAGCGTAATGTGCACTTTATGCCATTACAAAGCTGAAATCCCCAATCAATCGGACGAAGCTGAAGAAGTGGATACAAATCAGGGCGCCGTTAATGCAACAATTTTAAGTGGAGGCAACTATGCCCAATTGGAACACACTTTTGCAGGAGTCAACATACGTTGCATGTCGAAGAGAGACTTCGTGAAGAATCAAGATGAATTCGTCAAGTCCGCAATTGCCGCTGCAGAAGAAGAGATGCTAGCAGCGCCTGAAGAAGAAAAACGTTTGGCGATCGAAAGAGGCGACGTTCTTCCCGGATCAGGAACCCCTCACATCCCCGTTGTGGCCGACGGAAGCTGGATGAAGAGATCCTACCGCAGTGGATGTTACGATTCTGCGTCTGGAGTCGGCGTGATAGTTGGCTATCACACGAAAAAAGTTTTATTTTACGGCGTTCGAAATAAAGTTTGCAGAATTTGTCGGATTTCTGCGAAAAACTAGAAAGAACCCGAAAAGCACACATGCTTCAAAATCTGGAACACATCTCGAGCATCGACTGCTATGGAAAGCGATGCTATAGTAGAAGGATTCAATACTAGCGTAGAAAAACGTGGGCTCGTTTTTTCTACTCTGATTGCTGATGGGGACAGCAGCGTGTATAAGAAGATTATTGATGCTGACCCATATAAGAGACAGATTCGCGTAAAAAAAATTGAATGCACGAATCATTTGTTGCGAAACTTCTGCACAAAAATGAAAGCGATTGTGAAGAAGACTACACCTGGACCATTGAGGCAAGCTGTAGAAAGTAGCATTCGCCGGATACGCACGGACATCGTAAAAGCCGCAAAGTTTAGATACGAGCAGAATGTATCAATCGACGAAAAAACGAAGAATTTGCATGGCGACATAGAGAATGTTCCGAGCCACGTGTTTGGTGAACACAAACAGTGTGCACAACTAAAATATTTCTGCGATGGAAAGAACAAAGAGAATTAAAGAAACATCGTTCCAGAATTGATGAAAATTGGAGTGTACCAGGACGTAAAAGAAATACTACGTCTACTGTTAGCTTACTCTATAACATCAATAATAACGCTGTGGAAAGTTTGAACGCAATAATTGCTAAGTACATCGGCGGAAAAAGATTAAATTTTGCCGAGAGAGGATCGTATACAGGAAGATGTGCTGCTGCTGTCGTGGAGTACAACAGTAACCAAGTGCACTCGCGATTGAATGCGATAATGAAGAAGAAGACGCCCGAGGTTGTCCGCCAAATGGAAGAAAAGAAAAAGAAAGAAAAGGAAAAGAGAGCTGCAAAACAGAAGGAAACGAAGGCTGCACGATATGTACGCAAACAATTGCCCTCGCAGAAAGATTCCGATTATGGACCAAATGCACAGAAGCCAGACATGCCATCCGAAATGTATGAACTGGAGCGGGAAAAGCATATGCAAATGCTCAGTAATTGGCAAAAGCAAAGACATGTTATTGAAGACGAAACCATCGGACAAGCAAAGAACCGCAAATGGTTGCAGTACAGGTCCAAATTGTTGACAGCATCCAATTTTGGAGAAGTGTGCCGTCGCCGACCTGACACGCTTTGCGCAAAGGCAGTGAAGTCATTTCTGTATCCGAGGATAATTAGTGCACCCGCGGTGGAATACGGGAAAGAAGGCGAGAAAAGTGCTCGCGAAGAATTGAAGAAGCAATACGCAGATATTGCGGAATGTGGAATTTTCATCGACAGCTGCATCCCCTTCTTAGGGGCTTCACCGGATGGAACCATCGGTCAAGAGGGTATTTTGGAAATTAAATGCCCCAAATCAGCGGAGAACTTTACGCCGGAAGAAAGTCTGGAAAAAGTACGCGTTGTCCAGCGCATGTTCACATGTAAAGCAGGTATTTCAATGAGCAAAACGCATCACTATTATTATCAAGTACAAGGTCAGTTACATATTACTGACAGAAAGTACTGTATATTTTGCGTTTGGACCCCGAAGGGGCTGAAATCTATAAAAGTAGAGAGAGATGATGCGTTTTGGAAAAGAGAAATGGAGCCAAAACTGGTTCAATTTTATTTAGAATGCATGCTACCTGAAATAATAGATAGTCGGTACAATAGGTGCATGCCTATTCGGGAGCCACAATTTATACTAGCAGAGAGAGCGAAAGAAAACCCGAAAAGCTTGAAAAAGCGAGAAAGGTCTCCCTCCAAAAATAGTGAAACTATTGTAACGGTCCGGCGTCGCACCGCGCTGTAAAGCGCGGTATCACTGACTCTGTCAGTGGTCACAAGTGCCAGCAATGGCACTTTTACTCGCGGATCATACGATCACGCGAGTCGATCGACGGCGCCGTCACTTTGCCAAGAAAGTGACGAAGGAAATAATAAATTTGATCGATCCGGCGTCGCACCGCTGACTCTTGTCAGTGGTTACAAGTGCCAGCAATGGCACTTTTACTCGCGAATCATACGATCACGCGAGTCGATCGACGCCGCCGTCACTTTCCCAAGAAAGTGACGAAGGAAATAATAAATTTAATTCACCCTTTAATTTTTTCAGACACATTTCTAAGTTCACAGGAGCAGACAGACGGAATCCGGTTCGGTCAAAGTGCGCCAGGCTGATATACACGGGCGTCGCAGGTATGCATGATGTTCGACGAATTATTGAAACAAACTTTTACTTTTATACCAAACTTACCGAAATGTCTGCGATCATTTGTTACAGGCGGACTTTTTACCAAATTACTGCAAACATGGTGTATGAGATAGTAATGCCAGGACAAAGGGAATAATAAGTACCATATTTCAGGTAAATTTTAACAGCTTATAAATCTACAGTAAAATTTTATACGCTTATAAAACAACAAGTATTAAGTATTTCCTAATGTATTTCATAATGTGTTACAGATCCACACTGCCTACCTCATCTTTCGTTATGAGCGACCTGGCAAAATTGTAGGAAGACCGTCACTGGAGAAGAGGAATTACACAGAATGAGAGAAGATAATATTCTTCGAACATTATATATTATATATTATATACATTATATATTATTATTCTACACTTTTTTATCTGTAATTGTCCATTTCAAGAGGGCGAAAGCTTCAATGTTGTATTTCAATTCTCCAATGAAGTTGGATTGATTTATTGTGATGACTGTAACTTGATTAGAGACAAAAAAATATATAAAAAAATGTTGTGTTAAACGATTTTATCGAAAAGGCACTAACAACTAAAAAATAATTCTATTCTTGTACTACAATTTCGATGGTGTTTTTTAACTTTAAATAAAAACGTGGAGCAGCATATTTCATAACAGAATATGAATCAATTTAGTACTTACAGCATCAAGTGTCGAAATGAATTTGTTGCGAGATATTCTGTTCCACGATTGTATTTAAAGTGAAAATACATCATCGAAATTGTAGTATAAGAAAATAATTATTTTTTAGTTTTTAATGCATTTTTAATAAAATCGTTTATTATAAATTGTTTTATTTTCTAGTTTTTAGTGTTCGTGGATTTACATTTCACAGCTCAAACTTCTTTACAAATATCTTTTATTGCTGTATGCAGTTTAACAGTTTGCTTGAACCCTATAGTGCTAAAAGTTCGTAGAGAACGCGAGTGGTTGATTTTAAGTCGATTGGATTTGTGGTTATGGGTTATTATTTATTGGTGACTGTTTAATTTTTTCACCCCCTTGGAGTTTTTTTCATAATTTTGTATTGTCATTCAAACTACGCACTCCTGCAAAGTTTCAAGACAATTGGATGGTTGGAAGTGGGTTAAAATTGAGTTTTCAGATTTGAATCAAACATACAGGGAAACAACAAACAAACAGGGGATCGTAGCTGAATAAAATCGTTTAAAGAGACATTCCAAAATATACGTATTGTTAGTACTGATCTCTAGTTTATATTGATAAATTTTTACAATCGTGGAATAACAGTTCCGAAGAAAAGCATGTACAAAGGTATTGAATTGAAATATACTTTTGTCCAAATTGAAGTTTTAAAAAAATGATTGTGTTATTCAATTTGTATTTAAACAACAGACAATTCTTGTTGATAAAAAAGAAAATTTGATGTATAGTTAGATAAAAAAGAAAGCGTCATATGCTTTTAGAAGAATTATAGCATTTATAGATTTCATTACGATCGGCGTGTTACACTTCGGTGATGTACCTTATTCAAATTGTATGCTTTGAAATTGCACATTGATTATACAAAATATTACATCCTTCTACGTATAAATAAAAACTATTGATACGCAAATTAGTATTGTTTCATTGATATGTTTCCTAACCCAGACCTAACCTCTCTATCTTTCATTATTGCTATCCTCCTTTACGTTCAGCCCACGTTCAGCGAGGCTCTGACGCTAGACGCAGCTCTCGTGCCGTATTTCTTCAAGACTTCTCGATAGAAAGAGCTGCGGCAACAGCGCGATAGAGACAGAGAGAACAGAAAATGTGGCAACTATGCGTAGAAAATTCGTCTACATAGAGTAACTGGAGATGTCACCTCTGTAGAAGTTCTTTTTATTGTTGCGGGATTTTGTGGGACTTTCTATGGGACGGCGGGTCCGTGCCCGTGGAGCGCTAACGCACTCAGCTCGCGAAGTGACGCGGGAATTTTTAAAAGAAAATACTAAGGTGAACTGTATGACTAAGTATATTATTACAATTTAAGAAACTGTTCGTTAGTCTATTGACAAGATTGATCTGCCGTTTCTACAACGTCGCTCCTCGCTTGTGCCCTCTGAGCGCCCTACTCCTCTGATTTCGGGGTATCGTTCCAAATTCCTCCTCAGGTCCTTTCGTCCAATGAAACGATGACATCCCTCAAGCTTCGTCAGTGGGTTGTCCTCTAGCCCTCTCTCCGACCTTGGTCCTTCCTTCGCGCTTCCCTCCACTCTCGGCTGGTGGTCGAGGCACGCCTTCCGATTACATAGCTTACATAGGCTGTGTACAGTACATACATTTCTAACAGGTAGGTAAGCGCAACCCTCAGGGTCAAGACGACGTCGCCGGCGCGAAGTTTATGACTTTATGACTTTCAGCTTTTCTCGAGCTGAGTTTTTACCCTAACAGGACATCGGCAATTATTGAAAGGGAAGACAGAATTTTAAGTGGTTTTACGAGACGAGCAGCTGCCCGCTCGACGAAATTTGGCACGCAGATGTGGGAGGGAAAGTTAAGCTATTTATTATCTTCGCCTGGCCTAACTGTAGTTTTTTAAAATTACTGAATGCAATCCAAGGCTCTCGTGCGCCTTCTGAGTTCAAACATCTGCTGCTCGTTTAGAACCCGCATGCCTACTATAAATCTTTCTCTACAAAGGATTTTGAATTTCGCTCTCACATCAAACCTTGATATCCCTATGTCTTATAGCTAACTTCATATAATATACGGATTCACACCAGCGGATATCGCAACATTATCGACCGCAGTAGTTTCATTAGGATCCGTCTGTTTACTGGGGACGCTTCGATCGATTCGGACAATAACAAAAATGAGACGGCACCCTTAATAAGATTGCATGTCTTTATGGCTAATACGCATTTAATACAAACGGTCAAATGCATACATATACACATACTTATGGACCTATAAGTCATACAACATATATCTTCATTGTTATTCTGAATTTCCGAAAACAAAGGTGGTTAGATTTGGTTATCCGACCATTGTCAGTGCTTCTTAATTGTTCAAAAAGTTCTTTGTGAAGAATAATAATCATTACTTTATATTCGGTGATAGTAAATGAAGTTGTTACTTTTTAGTAGGTAATTAGCTCAACTGTGTGTAATTTTATGGGGTTTATGTTATACTGAAAGCTTTTTGGGGTTATGTTATATTTATTTCGTCAAAAATATAATTCAATAGTAATGAAGTAAACAGGTTACAATGTAATCTTTGAACAGTTTTACGCAGAAATCATATGTATAGTGCATTGATGTGTTTTTGTAGCTGATTACTGATAAGTAAATAAATAGATTTAAAGCAACATGGCTTTTACAAAAGATGAGGTAATTATGCAAATCTTAAATCTGTTCTTATGTTCATTTTGTGTTATTTTCGTTCACATAATGTTGTCATAACAATACTTTTCTTTGTGATTTTATACAATAAGAAATACCTGTGCATCTGTTGCTTAATGATACATGAAACTTAATTTGTAATTAATATATGTTGATACATCCAAACAATACTCAAGTTCTTCAATATACAGTGTACCCATTTATTCACTGGTCCCCTGAAAGGAGGTGATAAGGGTGATAAATTAAGAAACATAATGTTCTATAAACATTGTTTTATAAATCGATACTCAATGAGATATAAATCTTCAAAGGGATAGCCCGACATGTTAGTACATAGCGTAATCTGAACTGATATACTTATCAAAGCGGAGATTTATGTATTTATTTATTTGTCAACAAAATGGGCACCTCCATCATCAGATATGTAACAATCAGATTCATATTTTTGTTGAGCAATAAAGCAAACAGTTTACTTCGATGAGTTTCAAAATTATGACAAACTGTGGAGTGCAAGTAAAAATATCACGTTAAATACATTTCCATGACTTCATCAATCATCGTTACACTGCATTGATTTTTTCATAAAAGAAAAAGGTGGCCATTTTGATAATCTATTATTACTTTGTGACATAAGGAGTGATAATCTTTGAAAACGTATATCTTATTACGTGTTCATTTTTGACATCATGTTTATACATTTTTTCTTCGTTTTACTTCTCCAGTTAGCTTCTACAAGGAGACCAGTGAACAACTATGCATCCTGTGTAAATGTGTACATAAATATGAATGTATTTACATTAATTTTATGGAATAAGATATTCAGAGTAGAGTTGTTTGAAATATAAATAAGTATAAATATTAATAGTTATAATTATTTATTAGATATTTGTTAAGAAAGGTTATACAATTATATTTATATATATATATATGCTTGGAATGGTAAAGTTTGTCATTATGTAGAACAAACATTTAATGATCTAGTTAGATCAGTATTGGCCACATCGGGCCATTTGGGAGTACGGTCTCCATGATGTTTACCATAGTCGAGCGGAAGGGGAGCTGAAAGCCAATAGTAATGTGGGCGCGCCACGGATAGGGAAAACTGTAAGAATGTAAGTAATAGCGTGCGGTGCAGGCTCGTACCCCTAGGCTGAAATAACTGGCCCTCTTAGGAGCCCAAGTGGCAGCAATCACTGGGGCCCCCAAGATTCCCAGTCATTCAAGCCGCATGTTGCACCGCACACTACTACAGTTTTCCCTATTCATGGCACGTCCATGTTACCATTAGCTTTCGAGCTTCCCTTCTGCGCGGCTATGATAAACATCATGGAGACCGTACTCCCAAATGGCCCGATGTGGTCAACGCTGAGTTTGATGAAGAGTTGGATACATTTAAGACGTTGAATGCCATATTAATTTCACATGGATTGCCTGTACCACCAACATGAATTTGTTATTATGCGATACATATTATGTTGATATATTATCTACGACAGATAAGTTGAGATGTATAATCATGTTTAAAGAATTTACCTTATTGGGGGTCACCCCTGTAATAATGATATTATTTAAAAATTCATAAGTATTGACATTTACTCTAATAATGTGTTTCTACAAATCTTGTGCTCTGCAGGTCACTGGTGGCCCTCATGGCGCTACCGACAAATTGAGTGCCAGTCACCGGTGACCCCCATGTCATTCAATGTGTTAAAGATATGAAACAAATTCTAGATTGGAATCACACGTTGTAAAGGTAAAATTATTGTATAAAATAGCCAAATGGAACTAATTGGAAATGTAAAATTGCTACAGAATACACATTTGTATATCATAAAGAGATTAGAAAGGCACAATTATTTATTTAACCTGGAGAGGAAAGTTACAAGAATATATGTAAATATTAAAGTGTAATTGTGATTATAATTCATTTAGTTATTATGTTGCATCTTCATTTTTGATAGATCCAGAGTTTTTAGACCATAGTTTTTATATATAACTGGTGTACCTCTTGTATAGATCAGGGGTGGCGAACCTATGGCATGCACGCCAGAGGTGGCACGTATGAAAATTTTGTCGACACATTAATGATCTACAGATGCTATCATTAATATCTATATATTAATCTAAAATAATTATTATATGGATCGATACACATATGAAATTATTTTTGGCCAGCTTTTACTATACAACAATGTGTATGTCAAGTTATCGGTTAATTCTAGAGATGGACAAAATATAATTCGTCATGTGTCGAATAAAATTGCCTCGTGATAACTTTATTCGTCGAATAAAGAAATTAACTGTATTCATCAAATAATCTCAAGTTGAAGTAACTTTTGTAACTTTTATTTGATCCGTTTAAATAATTTTTTATTTAGTTAATGCCCAATTGTGGTTAATTCTTATAAAAATCTATGTTAATTTTTAAACTTGCCTCAATAAAATTTTGCAATGATTAATTTTCTACTAATTTTTCCCCTATTAAAAACTGCCCGGTATGTCAGCAATTGCATAAATATTATTTATAAATTTTTAGCACCTGCAGATAAAAAGGTTCGCCTCCTGGGTGAATATCCCCTGGTATAGATGGATAAAACTATAGTGTTCGTATAAGAATGGGAATAAAATAAAATATGTATATATATATATAATTAATATGTAATTAATTATTTAAAAATTATATAATTAATTATATATATATCAATGCATATACAGGGTGTTCCAAAAATGCTGCGGTTCCTTGAAGGGGGTGACTCAGGGGGTAATTGCAAACAAGTTTTTCCTTTACGAAAATGCTCACCGAGGTTTCGTTAACGAGATATTAACAAAAAGCACCGACCAATCAGAGCGCGCGCCTTCCGCCCGAGCTCCCGCGGTAGCGTTGGCTACGCGTAAGGCGGCTGCGCTTGTATTACGAACGTACGAACAAGCAAGTCGGCATGCATCGAAGGAAACCGTGTTACATAGTTTTTTTTTAAAGCAGAATCTTAAATAATAGTTATTTGAAGTGAGAGGACAAGAAATACGTAAATTTGGTTTTCAAATACCGCATAAACGAAAAGGTAATGTAACAGAAAATGTACGACAAGTGATCGTAGTTCCTTATTGAGGTAAAAATCCGTAGTTTAATAACGGCCAACAAAACTAAATTTTAAAAATAATATTAGGTGTATGAATAAATTCTTTCCGACTGGATTTACATAATCAGTAGGTACAAAGCTACCGAATTTCTATCGCAGTGGTATTCGTAAGCTGCCAGAAAAATGGCAAAAGATAATTAACAATAATGGAAATTATTTCGATGATTGAGTTGCTTTCATATTTTTTAAATCAAACTGTCATTGTACCCTAAAATCGGAAAGAATTTATTTCTACACCTAATAATCACCAATAAATTAAATAAAACTCATCCATTCGGACATTCCTTTCCTTCCTTTTCGGAAACGTGTGTCACTGGGTCACTGTACCGATCCTGGTCATCGGTGGACGAATTGATTTATGGTAGGGTAACGCCCAGTGCTCAGCTGATTGCAGGTACATACGACACCACCCAAAGTAAAGGGTCGCAATGTCAAGTGCGTTCGGATTAATGTACCGAATATTCACTTCACTGCACGGCTACTAACACTAATCACTTAATTTATTTTTCATGGAACGTGTTGTTCCAACGTTATAAAAATGTGTGGAAATGAATTTTCACTTGGCGTTCGGAGCCGTAGGTATTCCCTCGCAAATACTCGCGCAGCAGCACTTGCGCCTCCGTTGTTCGGGGGGTACACCTAGAACATCGCGTAATACTTTTGAGCAGAGAACATTTCTGCGACGTGATTGCTAGCTGACTGACAAGATTTTTTCCAAGCAACTTCCTTTACCCCCAAATAGTTTCTCTTGTTCCATTATGAGGTAACTCCCACCAGGCCAAGAGGTTTTAGGTAAAAAGAAGCCATCACATTTTCGAAACACACGTGCTTCGCAGAAGTGCAACGAAAGGAGGCGTTGTCTTTGAAAATCGGCCGCGAAGTTGACTTAATTCCCAAGCCTGTATTAAGCCGGATCCAGACTTGTATGCGTATACGTTGAGCAGGCTGAGCGCGCACAAATAACGTTTGCGGAGGGGTCGAAAGTGCCATGTGTCTTTTATGATGGCATCGAAGGTACTGAGATTCAAGCGCGTATTTATACTCGAGAGGTAAGGGATCCGCGTTTCCGTGTTTAATTTAAAAAAAGGACGACGCAGGTAGAACTACGCGTCGTCAGCGAATTACCGCTTTTCTTCCTGCGCCCCTCCACGAAGCGTATTGCCGTTCCCCGCGAGTAATCTCGGGTGATTTTTTAATACAACAGCGAGTCGGTCAGGTTGTACGAATTAAGAACAATACAAGGTGTAATGAAGAAAAGAAAGACAAATTATTCATTAAAGTAGAGCTTCTATTTTATGGTAAAATATCGTCTATCATATGGTAAATGTATTATATTATTAAAAATATAATTTTCTTATTTTTCATTAATTATTTATGACCATATTAGCAATGGGTTAAATTCATTCACATACATCATGGCTGCACAGGGTGTTGTTTTCAGCGCCTAGCGGCGAGCAACCAGCCGTTCGTCGAACTGTCCCGTTGCTAAGGGTAGAATAAGTGAGGAGAACTGCAGTAGTGTAGGTGAGAATCCAAACGACTTGAAATCAGCCACTCGCGTCCTTTACGAAAACGACAAAAATCCCCTGGGAAACACACTTCTGCAGTTCTCCTCACTGATTCCACCCTTAGTAACGGGACAGCTCGACGGATGGCTGGTTGCTTGCTGCTAGGCGCTGAAAACAGCACCCTGTGCAGTCCTGACATAGATCCATCTTTCGTGATTAAAAAAAAAGACGCAAGTTCATGCCTTCAATAATTTAGGCCATTATTTTTGAAGCCGTTTCGTAAAAATCATCGAAAACAGGAAAGTTTGATAATTTATATTTTTTAAACAATTTCGAATCGAGAAGAATCGAGCCGCGGAGTGGGGGAAGCCATAATCATGGAGAGGATCAGTCCGGGCCTAGCCGCCGCGGAGACCTGGCCCACCGCCGAAAATTTCCACAGAGGGAGAGAATGTCCCTTTGTGGAAATTTTTTATCTATATCAATATGCAGCATTAGCAGAATTTTTTCCCCTTAAACACAGAGAAATAATAATTTTTTAATCAGCGATCTAGCGAACCATTATGTAGAAAACAGACATATTTTTTCAAACAAACATGCAGCAAGAATTCTAAAGCTAACAGTATTTCGAACATCGCAGCGTATCGCGCGATTACGAGTAATGTGACTCCTCTGGAGCAGCCGTGTCTACCCGTCCGTTACCCGTCCGTCTTTCGATTCACCCGATCCGCCCGGACCCGCTGGCGGGTTAGCGGGTCAGCGTCGATTTCTATCCACCCATACCCGCCCGAAGCTGAGGCAACTTTTATCTGACCCGCCCGTATTCGCGCTATACATACCCGTTAATACCCACGCTACGCTATATCCGCTAATTCCCGCGCTACGCTATACGCGTTCTTACCCGTGCGTTCAAACCGAGTTAATATTTAATTTATATTATAATTATTAACAAAGGGAAAGTAACAAAAATTCTAATACTGCAGGAAACAAAAGCTTTTATTGTATGACTAATAGCATAAAAATAACATTGCACTATATACATACTATTACAAAATGAAAGACACAAAACATTGTAATTAAACATAAATATTGCACGATATATATACTATTACAAAATAAAAAACACAAAACATAATTAAACATAAATATTGCACTATATACATACTATTACAAGATAAAAAACACAAAACATTGTAATTAAACATAAATGAAGTGACATTTAAAAATGATATTTCCACTTCTTCATAAGAAAAGAAATACTCAGTGCCTGCATTACATATTGCATTCACAATTTGCGTTTCTTTAGTAGTTAAAAAATTACCGCAAAAACTAATTTCGGCTGCAAGTATCGTCGTGTGCTCATAGAAAGATTTTACCTCACAGTATCGCGGAATGTTTTGTAAATAGCTAGGATCAAGAAAACCATTTTGCCAGGAATTGTGGACGCAATTGGACATAGTATTTGTACTTCTACCACTGATTTATGGACGGATCAGTATACGAAAACATCGTATTACACCGTAACGGCTCATTATATAAATGAATCGTGGAATTTAGTAACGAGAGTATTATTCACAACAGACTTTCCAGATGAAAGCAAAACCGGCGAAAATATAAGAAGAGAATTGAATTGTCGATTTGAAGAATTCGGAATTCCATTGGATATGATACATAAAATTACATTTGTGACAGATCAGGGAAGCAATGGACACCATCGAACCGTGGCCAGCCTTGGAAACTGTTGAAAGGTTGAATTGCTCTGCGCATCAATTCCACACTCCGTAATATATTAAAAAAAACAATTCCTTTCAGAGCACGCTTGCCGCTGATTACGATGAAGATTGTGTTATGCATGTGTTGCGGGCAGTAGATTTGAAGATACTGGCCTACAAAAATCAAAAGAATTAATAAAAATTTCAGAACCAATGAAAGAAGAAGTAAAAATATTTGTACAATGAATAACTAAAGAAATTAATAATTAATACAATGAATAACTAAAGAAATTAATAGCAATTTAGTATAGAGAATAGAAACATACAATACAAATTACATAAGTACATAGTAGAAGAAAAATAGGGTAATTGTACGTAATCAAAATATTATACAATAAAGATTTAATGTATGGAGAAAGAAATAAATCTAATAGAGTCGATATATTGGAAAAATTTCGGTTAGGATATGTACAGCAATACAAAAGAAGATAAGGCTGCCGTCTCGGCGGGCCTTGAATGTGTGCATACTCTCACACAAGCTAGAAAAAGCGTGTACGTATACGCGATGTAGTAAACAAACCGTTTCAACCGTCTTTCGTTCTGGAATGGGCAAAAAGGAAGTTTTTACGGGTATAGTTGCCTCCAGTAGACATCAGTGCAGGGTGGTCTGGTGCGTTTGAACGCTAATAAGCACCGTACGTTGAAATAATAATGAATTTATGAATCGAAAACCGACAGAATGAGGCTTCAAGGCTTCTCCGTTGGTGGCGCTAGTGGTGTACTCCAGCCAAGTAGCACCAGCGTGACGTGTACGTAGGGCTGACACGAGGTTAGTTGGCGCCTTTATGCAAGAAAATTTTTGGTGCCCCAAATTTTTGTACCTGTTTTCTATTTAATCTGTATTGTCTTTACGGGGTACAATAAAAAAAAGAAATATATTTACATTTTGTTTATGTGGGAGTTGGATTCCTTTATTATTAAGCGTGTGATATAGTTTTTTAGCATCCTCTTCGGCTGGCGCCCTTATGCGGCGTATAACTTGCATAATGGTTCCGCCGACCCTGCGTAAACGCGATGTAGTAAACAAACCGTTTCAACCGTCTTTCGTCCTAGAATCGGCAAAAAGAAAGTTTTTGCAGGTATAGTTGCCTCCAGTAGACATCAGTGCAGGGTGGTCTGGTGCGTTTGAACGGTAATAATAATAATGAATTTATGACTCGTGTACTGAGACAGATTCGAGAAATGACAGACTGGAGCTTCAAGGATTCTCCGTCACCAGCGCTGATGGTATATTCGTGTCATGTAACATTAGAACCGGCGGAAGTCCAAGCTAGTCGATAAATGTAGGAAAGGCATAGTTGCCAATATGTATTGAGAGTCGTATCGCGCTGTTGCCGCAATTTCCCTATCACTATTTTGCCATCAGAGAAGCTTGAATGAATCACGGCAAAGCGGCTGGAGAACAGAGATGAGCAAAGATAATATCTGGATACACTCAAATAAAAGATACTTTATGTTTATCCGTTATTCGAAGCTTCGAATAACACGAGTTATCTTTATTCCAAACACCACGGATAAATAAATTTATTTGAAGTGAATTTATTCGACGACGGAAGATAATTTTTTTATTCGAACCGTCGAATAAGGTTTTCATCTTTAGCCATAGTTTATTCGGCTTTTATTCGAAGGCTTCGAAATTTCAAATAACTTTCGGCAGCGTGTTTATCCGAACCGGCGCGATCTCTCTTCGTGCTGAGGACTTGGGTTATTCGGCGGTAGCTTCTGATCTCCGTTCGAGCCTCGACTCGAAACGCATACCTACAGTATTGCTTGAAGTGGATTATGTATTAATTAAATGTAAAACCTAACGTTTTCAGTAACACACTGCTGAGATTTTCCAGATTAAAATGATTTAAAATACGGTATAAATCGGGTTATTTCTACAACTGCACTATATAATTAAAGATAAATGTAACATTTCTAATCTAATAATGCAAAAAATATATAAAAAAATTGATGTTATGTAACGATTGTATTCAAAATGCACTAACCTAAATTATAATACACTAAAGACTAAAAAATTATTCTTTTCCTGTACTACAATTTTTTTTCCTATACGAACATAACAAATCATTTCTCGTTATAAATTGTGTATTTACTACGGAATTCGCGATGCCACTAGCGTCCCGAACGCAACGGCTTTTTGTTCTTTTCGTAAAGAACACGAATGACTGATTCCAAGTCGTTTTGTGGTTATGGGTTATATTTATTGATGACTGAGTAATTTTTTCACCCTTTCAGGGTTTATTTTTTTTTAGATATTGTATTGTCATCCAAACTACGCACGCCTGCAAAGTTTTAAGACAACTCGATAGTTGGAAGTTGGTTAAATTTGAGTTGCCAGATTTGAACCATACAGCAAACCCACAAAAATACCTACAAACAAACCGAAGATTGAAGCTGAATAAAATCTTTTAAAAATAATCTGATTTATGCCGTGTTTAAATTCATTTTCATCTGGGAAATCTCAGAAGTATCTTACTGAAACGTTCATGCCGATACGATAGAAAATGTGGAAGTTTTACATTCTCTTAAAACAAACAAAATAAACAATCATTGAACAATCATATCATTATATTTTTTCACAAGTAAACATAAATATTGCACAGAATGAGAGAAGATAATAAAAATTGCGAAGTTTAGAAGGGATATTGATACGCAATTAATATTGTTTTATTGATATGTTTCCTAACTTCACTACCCAACCTCTCTTTCTTTCATTATTGCTATCCTCCTTTACTTTCAGCGAGGCTCTGATGCTAGACGCAGTGATCGGCGGGCTTCAGTTACCGCTGATGGAGGGGGAAACACCTACAGGAGCGGTGGTTATGTGTGCGTGACTGACGCAGGCAGGCACAGTTCAAGCACACATAACCACCGATCCTGTAGGTGTTTCCCTCTCCATCAGCGGTAGCTGGAGCCCGCCGATCCCTGCTCAGACGTAGCTGACGTGGCGTATTCCTTCAAGACTTCTCGATAGTAGGAGCTGTGGGAACAGCGCGGCAGAGACAGAGAGAACAGAAAATGTGGCAACTATGCGTAAAAAAATTCGTCTACATAGAGTGCCTGGAGATGTCACCTCTGTACTAGTTCTTTTTATCGACCGCAGTAGTTTCATTAGGGTCCGCCTGTTTACAAGGGACGCTTCGATCGATTCGGACCATAACAAATGAGACAGCAGCCATAAGGAAGGAACAAATTTTGTCAAAATTATTTACGTATTATTATGTAGAAATAAAATTGCGTCTACCAGTTCGGGCTTTAAGCGAGATCTCCTCTCTTGTATAAGAAAACCAGCGGAACTAAAACATCTCTCGCTTGAAGCGCTGGTTCAATTTTGGCAGGAGACGGATGTTGTCCTTCCACCATTGAAGAATATCAACAATGTCTGTCTGCTTTAACGCCATGTACGTAGTTATGTCGTTGTTTTGGGTTTCTTCATCAGAATCTGCCCATTCATGAAAGACTGTTTTCAATCTTTTTGGGAGACCGCGGTCTTCATTACCGTTAATTGTACCGGCTGCAGATGTCCCAGGCTGGTTAATTGTTTAATGATTGGGAATATCAGACATTAATTTTGTAATCTTATCGTGAACTAAACTTTTCTCTTCTACTGTTATCATGCGTAGCTTTCGAAAGGTTGGAACTAGAAAAGTTGCTATTTTCTGTAATTCATGCAAATGAAATTTGGTTTCCAAATAGTTTTTCACTGCGTTTTTTATGTGTTTGATTTCTTTGTTATCCACAGTGTTTGGTTCGCAATGTTGCAATAACTTATGGAACCATAATGTTACTAAGTGGAGAGTGGGCTTTTTTCTCCTTCTAATACTAAAATAGCTTCCTCAAATAAATTGAGGAAATTTATAAGTTGCGCCTTGTGTTTATTGTAATTTTCTAGTCTGTTTCTCGTACTTCACGCAAAATTTCCAAAATTTCATCGTATTGAGTAAGCACTGATCTCAACATTTCTATTCTTGAGTTCCATCTTGTATCGGTTTCCTGGTGGACTGTTTTCGGCAACCGTGATATAAGACCAGAGCGTTTCAGATACGCAACAAGGTTTTTCGTCGTATCTAAAATTTGCAATGTATTTGGAGCGTGCTCTGAAAGGAAGTTCTCTTTGAACCCATCGCGTAGTACGGAATTGATGCGCGGAGCAATTCAACCTTTCAGCAGTTTCGAAAGCTTTTATAATGTTGCTTGCCTGATCTGTCACAAATGTAATTTGATGTGTCATGTCCAATGGAATTCCGAATTCTTCAAATCGGCGGTTCAATTCCCTTCTTATATTTTTGCCGGTTTTCCTTTCATCCGGAAAGTCGGTTGTGAACAATACCCTCGTTACTAAATTCCACGATTCATTTATATAATTAGCCGTTACGGGGTAATACGATGTTTTCGTACACTGATCCGTCCATAAATTAGTGTTAGCAGCACAAATACCGTGTCTAACTGCGTCCATTATTTCTGGCAAAACGGTTTTCCTCATTCCTTCTGCCATTTCTAAAACATTCCGCGATATTGTTGTCGCGTGAGGTAAAATAGTTTCTACCTGCACACGGCCGTATTTACAGCCGAAATTGACTAATTTTTGTGCTAATTTTTTAAATCCGGGACCACTAATGCTGTTGAATGAACGTAGATCTTGCATGCAGTAGGTAACCCTCAAGTATTTCCTTCTTGTCCTCTGAAGAAATGGAAATATCACTTCTCACTGGCACCACATCAGCTTTGCACACGTGCCGTGTCAAATTGGATGTCCCGTGTTTTATTATTGCACATCATTATTTTTTGGCACATCTTACATTGTGCAAAACCCACATTTCTTCCACTTTCAGTTTCTATTATAATAAAAAAATTTTCCCATGCTGCACTAGCACCCTTAACATTTTCAAGTGCACAATAAATATTGTTTTGGATATTTTGGACAATTTCGCGATTCCGTTCTTGCTGCATAATTACTTTCGCACATAAATAATTTTGTGTAAATGAATGTTTCCACTGTTTCCCACTGTACAAAACTGTGTTCTACAATTCTTCACTCTCAGAAGATTCGTGACAAACTGACCAGAAATTACAAGTTGAAGAAACGCTAGATGTGGAACCACTTAAGAACTGAGGCTTGGGGGTAGTGACAAAAGTCCTTCTTCAAGTCTCCCACACTCATCTCCTATATATATTCTAAACATTACAGAGAAAGGTACTAAAATTCCCCAAGAAACTAAGAGTATTACCTAAACTACGAAAATGTCCTCTTTGTGGTTTAAAATTTCAATACCGTCAGAATTTACGATTTCATGCATAGCTTCGAAATAGAAAAATATAACGAATAATAGAACAGACGAATGTTTTCTAGCATTAAAATTTGAGCAATATAAAGACAACATACGAATATTTGTCGTATCACTAGAATAAAGATTATTTATAAAAACCTTTGATAATACTTCTTCTTTTATCTTCCTGTAAAGTACATATACAGTATTGTCTCCGTATGTGCTCGGTTTGGTGCACACGATACGTGCTTGTCGCTATCCTCACCACTTCTGTCTCACTCTTGTCCGGCGAAGGCAAGAGCGAGATGGAACGAGAGCGAGCGAGAGCCACTGAAAGCGAGCGAGGTCGGTACGAGACAAACGACGCTTTGATGTTTTGTCTCCCTCCGTCTTTCGGGCGCCGTGACACTTCGTCCTTTGCGTGCGCGACGAGCGTGCGCGATGGTCGCAAGCACTTACGGTGAGCACAGGGACCGCTTCGCAAAATCTTGACGCAGGCCCGGCTCAAGTCTTTTTTGCGCCCTTTATTATAATACATTTATTTGAGATTATTTATGACTTTACTCTGCAAAATTAGGCGACTGCCTAGGACGGAAGGTCGACAAGAGGTGCAAAATGATATTTTCATTACTGGTATTGTTGAAAATAAACTTTAAAATTAAATATTACAAGTTGTACTATAAGTGGATTAAACTGCGAATAAAAATTCAGAGTAAGGTTCTCAATAATCTCAAATAAATGTATTATAATAAAGGGCGTTATTTGAAAAGTTCGCCTAGGGCGCAAAAAAGACTCGTGCTGTGCCAGGTTATCTGACCGTCGCGCGCATGCGTCGAGCAGTCACGATTCTATCTGAGTGCTCGCACCTGTCGCGCACGCAAAGCGTTCCATCTCGCTCCCCCCTTCGGCCAGAAAGAAGCGAGAAACGAACACTCGGAATTAGGGATCTTTTCACGATAGGAGCTCAACGCCGGTCCCGACCAGCGAGCACATACGGAGACAATACTGTATGATGTTTAGGGTGCCACTTATTTTTCGATTTTTGATTTTGAAAGGAGACTCTCCCCTCCTAGTTTTGTTCCTTTTGATTTAAAATTGCGCTACAACAAATTTCAGCTCATTCGGATAATATTATCCCGTAGCGACAACACGTGGAAAATTGGAAATTAACCAAAAATTATCTTTTCAACTTTTTATTGGAGGATTTATCTTGTGACTTGATTAGAAACAAAAATAATACATAGAGAATGATTTGATACATAAACAAAATTAAAAAAAAAACAAACTAAAGTATTTAAAAATTTCAAGTTCAACTTAACGTTACATATCGTATGGTGTTTTTAGTACACTTAATGTAATGTTGTAGAATCTACGACGGTAATCTTGAACAGTCTGCAATAGAAATGAAACAGTATAATATAAAGTAATATGCGTATCTAATATCTCATATGAAAGAAAAATAATAAAAATTTTATAGCTTCAATAAAAATTGTTTTTGGTCTTCGTCTTTCGTGATCTTATCATTAAATTCTGTTATAAGCTTAATTGCTCGCTCGGCCGTGTCGTTCACAATTTTTAATTCCTTAATCCTGCTTTGCACACTTAGATATTCATTTGAGTCAATCCACTCCATGAAATTCGTTTTATAAATGTGTGTTGGAATATCGAGTTGAGAGAACAGTGTTATTGAATGTTGTCCTATTAATTTTCTTAAAATGTCATCGTCGTGGTCTTTTAAAAAATCATCAATATCCTTTTTCCTTAACATCAATTTTTTACGCATTTCTGCTTCATCATCTCCTTGTGTTTCATTTTCCTTTTTGATTTTTTCTGCCATCTTTAACTTGGTTTCGTGTTTAATGCGATTATCGAATAGGGAAAATGCCACGCACTCTTCATTTAAGTAATAAAGATGGTTGATAAATTTGTTAATAGCTATATCAGCTACATCTTTATTAAAGTTTCTATAACTTTGAAGTGTTCTTAAAAATCGTATGTCATTAAGAGGAGCTTTATCAGCTCTTGGAGAAGAAAACCAACTGCTGGCATAACATTTCACTAAAAACGTATTTAATTCCAAAAGGGATTTCTCTTCCTGGGCAGTTAATTTAAATTCACGACGAAATAAATATATTTTTAAACTATAGATAGATTTAGCCATCCATCTTGCCAAGTGGAAAGCACCTGGTTTGCGAAATTTTGTTCCTCCAGGTGGAGTTCCGCCTAAGAAAACTATAATAAGCTCAAGAAATTCCTTATAGTCATCTCTAGGTAAGCTTTTTTAAATGGCATCTTGTGCGAAAGTTAGTATTTTGTCATATTCATTTCCTAATATCATTTTAATTTTGGGATTTGATAATCCTGTCACAAAATTTTGTTTATTTATTTCGACCCATTTTTTTTTAACCTTTCAAATAAAGGAATATCTGGTCCAGAAATTGGCGTCACTTTTAATTTATTAAAAACTGCACTCAGAACGATTTCGAAGATATGATGTCGACAACCAAGAAACAAAATATTTCGCCCTAATCTTTGTTCAAGTAATGTGCAGGCTCCGTTCAGTTTCTTGTATTTGAAGCTGTCGTGTCGAATACAAAAGCTTGCACTCTATGTGACAGATTCCAGTTTTCTATTGTATCAAATACTTCTGATGAAATTTCTAGACCTGTTCCATTTGATATAGCTGGTACCCCTAGTAATTGCTCAACACCAGGCGCAGTAGTTATTATCGATAATCTGTCTACTCGTTTTCCTGTCGCACTTTCTAATAATTTTGTGTCCCAATGAATTGATACAAATTTTACATTTAACGTATGGAAGGCTTCTGTTACTTTTCTTTCATAATGTTCGTGATATTTTGTCCTGCTTTCTCGTATGGACGTGCGATTTATGATATATTCATTAGGATCCATTGAAGCTGTCTCTAAAAAAGCTATCAACAAATGAGTAGAATCACGTTCACTGATCTGACATTTGTCGAGTGCTGCTGCCAATCTAGGAGTAAGTATTTCTTTTCGTGCTCGTTTTCGCTTAGAAGGACCAGCAGCCCCTTCATCTTGACTACCCTAGTAGCATTTCTGGTTGGCCAACGGTAGCCAACAGTTGGGAATTAGTTGGGATATAGTTAGTGTTTTTGCCTACAAATTCCCAACATAGAGCCTACGGCAAAAAAGTTACGACAGTGTACCAACGAATATTCAATGTTGGACCTACAATCATTATTGTTGGTTAATTAACAAAAAGTTACAACAGTGTGCCTACGAATATTCAATGTTGGGCCTACAATTACTATGGATGGTTAATTAACAAAAATTTACAACGGTGATTAAATGTCGTCTTATAAGTGTCAGAAAATTTGCTACATCCAAAAACCTGTTATTATATTCCAAGTTGTGATTTTTCTTTTCTTATTTATAAATACGTAATGAGGACGTCTGTCTTGAGGCGAATGTGAAATTTTAAGGAATGAATTTGAAGGTCGAATGATATTTTGTAGAATATTTCGCGTCACTGCACAGTTTTTATAAACAATTGATACTAGGTATGTAACTAGAAATTAGAAGTGTCTACAAGGAAATGTGTTGGGTAAGTGCGAATAGCGATTGCTTTGTAAGCGGAAAGTTTGGGTTCGATTCTCCTCACCCGCTATTTTTTTTTCCTAAACCAGGCCTGAAAAAGACGTGTTTTCAACGTCTTTTGAAGTTCTTTAAGACACCTTCTGGACGTCTTTAAGACGTCTTTTGAAAAGAATATAAATAATAGGGCAACGGTAGTAAAGCCTACCTTGGCCATCTGTTGTTGGCCCAACCTGAAAAAAAAGTGCCAAATCTAACTGTTGGCCAACTAATATTATGTGCGTGGCCCAACTGTATGCCAACAACAAATGCTACTAGGGTAGTAGCTTCTTTCGTTTCGCTTTGTTGGTCGTCATTTGCGAGATCCTCTGAACATGAGCTTTCTGAATAAAATTCGTTTATCGCTGCTGTGAAAATAAATAAAATTTGAAGAAAACTTAACGTTTTTAATGCATATAAGCAATTGCTAAAACAATTTTGTCTGACACCTGTTGATGTTGTTGGCATTGCCATGTGTTTATATTTTTCCATTCTTTGTTTCTCTGCTTCTTCACGAGCACCCCTTCGTTTGTCGACATCAGTATGCTTTTTATCTACCCCTAACATTGATCCGGGGCGGCCCTTTTCCCTTTGCTTGATTAGAAACTGCTTATCTTCAACAATTTTGATCATATTTAGTGCATTTTGATGAGCTATATCAAATAAATCATCTAAAATATCGGAAAACTCTTTCTCTTTTATCCTAAACACTTCTCCGATCTTGTTTTTATTTTTTACGAGTTTTTGCCAATCTCCATATAATTTCTTTAATTTCTCGTTACACTTTTGGATGCGTCGAGTTGGAATTTTCGCTTTTTTCCAAAACACTACACATTCTTCAAGAACTAACGTGATACTTTCGTTTAAATTTAAAAACACTTGAAAACAATCACGTATTGAAGGTAATTTGCTCGCAGTTATTTGATGTTTCGTGTACCCGATAAGGAATATTCGTTGACGAAACGAACTCATTTTATGTATATGAGACTCGCCACATTCGCGCTTGTAAATCAAATGGGAATTTTGTTTATAAAATCTTCATTGTGTATTGTTGGTGTTCTTATTTGTAGTATGCTTCGTTTTTGTTCATTGATTTCACATTTACACATAAGTTCACATTATTGAAACCATTTTATTGGTCTAGTAAAACTTTAATATTATTGCGCCTCGATCGGCCACTCGCTACACATATTTCCGTCTCGATACCCACAACCGAACTCTCTAACTCCCTCTTGTCTGCGTCGTTCCTGCTATTTTGTATAGCTTGATTCAGCTTTGTCCACTTCGTCCAAATCGTCGCCTGCCTCGATTGATTTCAAATATCCTGTCTCTATTAGTCGTCTGTCCTTGTCTAGTTCGTCCAGATCGTTGCCTTCTTAA
Organism: Andrena hattorfiana; assembly: GCA_944738655.2. Taxonomy (NCBI): domain Eukaryota; kingdom Metazoa; phylum Arthropoda; class Insecta; order Hymenoptera; family Andrenidae; genus Andrena; species Andrena hattorfiana. The sequence continues at coordinate 18,175,069 of OX122891.2, read as the reverse complement.
GGTGAACTCAGAGAGTGGATCGCGTGAAGGCTTGGCTCGGCTCGCCTGAAAGCTCGGCTCGCCTGGCTCGAGGGCCAAACAAAGTATAGTATTGTCTCCGTATGTGCTCGCTGGTCGGGACCGGCGTTGAGCTCCTATCGTGAACAGATCCCTAATTCCAAGTGTTCTTTTCTCGCTTCTTTCTGGCCGAAGGGGGGAGCGAGATGGAACGCTTTGCGTGCGCGACAGGTGCGAGCACTCAGATAGAATCGTGACTGCTCGACGCATGCGCGCGACGGTCAGATAGCCAGGCACGGCACGAGTCTTTTTTGCGCCCTAGGCGAACTTTTCAAATTACGCCCTTTATTATAATACATTTATTTGAGATTATCACTTATAGTACAACTTGTAATATTTAATTTTAAAGTTTATTTTCAACAATACCAGTAATGAAAATATCATTTTGCACCTCTTGTCGACTTTCCGCTCTAGGCAGTCGCCTAATTTTGCAGAGTAAAGTCATACATAATCTCAAATAAATCTATTATGATAAAGGGCGCAATTTGACAAGTTCGCCTAGGGTGCAAAAAAGACTTGAGCCGGGTCTGCGTCAAGATTTTGCGAAACGGTTCCCGTGCTCACCGTAAGTGCTTGCGACCATCGCGCACACTCGTCGCGCACGCAAAGGACGGAGTGTCACGGCGCCCGAAAGACGGAGGGAGACAGAACATCAACGCGTCGTCTGTCTCGTACCGTCCTCGCTCGCTTTCAGTGGCTCTCGCTCGTTCTCGTTCCATCTCGCTCTTGCCTTCGCAGGACAAGAGTGAGACAGAAGTGGTGGGGATAGCGACAAGCACGTATCGTGTGCACCAAACCGAGCACATACGGAGACAATACTGTACTTCTTTGTCGCCTCGCCGCCTCGCGCTTGCCAAGCGCACTCGCCATCTGAGTTCACCTTTAGGTTAATTTCAAATGTCCCCACTGTCTGTCGGTGATTTACATAACTGTTACAGATAACGACAATTCTACGAAACAATAAAAGTAAAATGGAATAGCGGAGGTTGCTATTGCATTCCTTAACTTTCGTCGTTTGCAAGATTTCTTTGCAATTTTTAAAGTTAAAGTTCAAATCGCCACGGTTTAATGCTATTCGATTAAGCTGAAACTTTACACATCACTGCATTAGATCAAGTGAAAAAAATTAGGGGGGGGGGGGGGGTCCCACGGAAAAATTAAATTTTTTTTCCTTAGTAAATAAGTGGCACCCTAATGTTGTAACTAAAGAGAAGATTTGGTGCCAAAAATTGTTACAATTAGAATTTTGCAAGCGTAAATTAGAATTGTCATAAAATACTTGAATAAGTTAAAACTGTCCTAGCAAATGACGGTTTCGCAAGACGATAAGAAACAATATTCCTAAAATGAACTGATACGGATAGCGTATTACAATAAATATAAATAATTCCTACCTGTTGCCAAAAATCAATGTTTTTTGTAAAAAAAAAAAACAATTTGTAAACCAATTCTATATCGTAAGTGGAATTTGGAATTGTCTGAATGATGTTGTGATTCGTTTCATATTTATCAGAGAGATGTTATCAATATATTACAATTCGTATTATACAAGCAAAGCAAGAAATATATAATGGTTTCATTAGCGGAAGATGCATGTTTTCGTAACTCATCCCTTTCAAGTGTCTGCCAGCGGGTAGTCTAGAAAGGTCGCTCGTTACCGAGCAATTCCACAAACGAAGCAAATACCGACACCGAAATGTCGAAGTTTCGACAAAAGTCAAGAACTGAGAAAACAGAGTATTTCTTGAATGACCTGAGAGATAGACCAGCGAAAGAATGCTTCGAAGCAATCCTATTGAAAAACCTACGTTTAGTTTACGAAGCCTTTAGGCTCAAGTGTCGAGGGTAGAGTCAGCACATCAACTGTTTAATTTTACGGAAACCATAAATTATGTCAATGTTACGAGAGATATGTACCAGATTGCGTTTGGAAATTGTGTTGTGTGGAATACACGAAGGGAAAGTGTATTGTTAAAAACAGATAATAAGAAACGATTCATCATTTCTTTAGTTCTTCCTAAATGTATTTATTATTTTATAGAAGTAACTGCCATTCCCCCATTAATTTTATGTTTCTATTTTTGGTGTATTAATAATATTTAAAGTTATTTTGCCAGTACTTTCAATAAATACATATATTAAAATGGTGTAGGGATCAATCCTATATTTGATATAAAAAAAAAGGAGAAACTAAGTACACCTTTTTATTAAGTATTTATATAAAACATTTTTTGTGGTAGTATTCTGTTGTTCCATTCTGTATATTACATATTCTGAAACAAAACATATTACAAGTATTTTTGTTGATTCATTATTTCAATTTAAATTAAATTTCTGCATGTACCCATAATTTCTTGAATTTGATATAATGCACGTCATACTGTTCATTCGTAGAATGAAATAAATCCGCGTCTTGATATAACAACTGCCAAATAAAGTGCCAGTAAAGTCGGAATTGAAGTGCAGCTAAAGGCACGGGTACGAACGGATAACGACGCGACTACGGGTGAGTCAAGTACGCGTTGCGATAGCTTCGGGCGGGTAGAAATCGACGCTGATCCGCTAACCCGACAGCGGGTCCGGGCGGGTCGGGTAAACGTTGCGTCAGCTTCGGGCCGGTATGGGCGGATTGGTAGAGGGTATCGCCGGGGGAGTGCAGATTCGGGCACGGGCGGGCGGGTGAATCGAGTCACGGCCGGGTGTAAACCCTCTCTCGCAGGATGATGTCATTTGGCGGCGCGAAGAATGTACGAACGAAATATAACACTTTGGAAATGTCGAATCGTAAAATTAGGTGGCGAGGAGAGAAGGAGGAAGATGGGTAAATAAAATGGAGAGCGAATATATGTTTAAGAAATATATATATTTAAAATTAAAAGAATATAAAATTAAAAAATACAAACATAATAAGAATAAGAATAATCAGAATTATAGCTCTTACTTCTTGACTCGTCGGATACCCGCCTACCCGAAACAACTTCAAGCCATTGAATATGGTATTGTTCAGTCATATTTGGCTAACATCAGACTATACCACAGACAATCACAGACAATACTACATTCAATTGCTTGAAGTTATCCCGGGTAATGTCCGAGTACCCGGGTACTCGACGGGACAAAAAGTAAGAGCTCTAATCAGAATACGAAAAAAGAAAAAAGAAAAGAAAAATAGAAAGCATATAAAAATACAATATAAAAATATAAAAAATGCAATATAGAAGAAAATAAAAACAATAATAATAAAATATGAAAGAAAAAAGTAAAAAATAAACTAATATTAAAAGTTGTCGGGGGGCGATGGTGATGGTGGTGATGAGGGCGGTGTGGACGATGGCGACTCCGACGACGATGGTGATGAATAATTCGCCATCATCCACTCGAATCGCCATGGGGGCAAGTATTGTGCGCGCTTCGGGTCCCGATCGCGACAGCGATCGGACACGCCGTACAACCAAGTCGGATTTCCGACTCATACCGGCTTCGCGAGAAAAGGTGTTATTTTCTATCTTTCTAGGAATACTGCCAGGGGAAACGGCGTGCGTAGATGGAAGGCACGCGACTTGGAAAAACCCTGCCCTCGCCTTGCGGGTCTTTGGATAAATTGGATCTACCCCTAAGGGGAAGCGGCTCGTTTAGTCGGCGCTCCACGTTGCGAAGCGACGCGGAGCGCTGTCCAGCGGGGACCACGAGGAGGTAGAGCCGCCAGCGGTTGCTCGATCCCAGCAGGATGGCTTCTGGCCGTTTACCTGCACCACCACAGCTCGCATTACTGCTTACTGCCTGCGAAGGTGGTCGCAGGTTGAATTACCCTTCTTCTTGTTTGGTCCTTGAGTCCGGTTCCTTGTTGTCCTTTTCCTTCCGTGGTTGGTCCTTGTTTTGTGTCCATTGTCCAGTGTGTGTCGTCGTCCCGTCTGTCATCGTATTCATCCTTGTCTTCGTCTTTGACGTTCTCTCAGTGGTCCTCTTCTTCTTTCTTCTCTCTCTGCAACTTTACATATAAATATCCTCCCGTCTTAATACTTATACTATTTGTTCTTCTGGTTCCTCTTCTTTATCCCGGACGTTCTTGGTGTCCTTGCTGCTGCGGTTGATCCTCGTACTCTTCTGTCTTCCTTTCCTTGGCTTTCAATGTGGCATGCACGAAATCCCGGAAGATGCGGAAGGTCGTCTTACCGACGAGGTCCGATTCCGCTAGTGGCCATCCGTGGCCCTTCCTCCACATCGCCTCCCTCATCACCGTCCTTGCCTGCTCATTCAAGCAGCCCCGCCATGGGGGCAATGGAGGCGGCGGCAGTGACGGCGACGACGGTGGCGTTGGGACCGCGGCCGTCACCGCGATCCTGCGGGTAAGGTGCCCGCGGCCGCCGCACCCGCGCCGCCATCAAGGGGCCAATTACTGGATCCGACCACCGCATCTGCACCCCCAAGGGTGCGACCTGGGGCGCGTCCTCCACCCGACCCATTATCCACGCCCGCAAAATATGCAGTGGTATGCTCTAGAACACAGACATAAACGTGGATATAATATTGACACATCAAATGCACAAAGCAATACAAAGTATTACATACCTGCGGAGGCGGCGACGGCAATGGAAACCATGGCGATGACGGTGGCGGCGACGGCGAATTTTGTGTCGAGGGGGCGACGATGGTGGTGAGTCCTAGAACCCACAAACATCGATATAACATTGCAACATTTTAAAACCATAAACGTAAAAACGTGTAAAACATTGTAGAGTATTAGATACATACCTTCTGATTATCTCGCCACATTATACGATCAAAATTTGGAATATTTTTCCAATAGCCCATTTTTTTCACGCAACAACGTTAAGAAAACTTGCACAAATGACAATGATAATGCTTCGCAGCCACGATTGACAGACAACTGGTTTCACAGCATCTCCAGACTCACGCATCTAAGCCCTTATCATGAAACCGAGAAGTGCGTAGCTTTGCAAAATAGGATACCTTTCTTTTTTTTTTATACCCTTCCTCCTTGCACTTATCATCTTTTTCGCTGACCATCCTCTCCTTCTTCGCACTGGTCATTTGGCTGAACCGCTTCCTCTTTTTCTTTGGACACATCATTCGACTAGACCATACCACTCTGATCGTGTATTGAACGTGTATCGAACGTCTATCGCACCACTCTGAATGTGTATCGAACGTGTATTGAACCACTTTGATTGTGTATCGAACGTCTATCGTACCACATTGAACGTGTATTGAACGTGTATGGTACCACGCTAACGTGTATGGTACCATTCTGATCATGTATTGAACATGCATCGAACCACACTGATCGTGTATCGAACGTGTATCGAACGTATATTCTACCACTCAGAACGTGTATGATACCACTTTGATCGCGTATGGAACCATTTCTACATAATAATTACCATATAACTGTCGTCTTAATCTAGCGTACATCACATTTAGGAGGTTGGGTTGGTGAGGGTGAAGAAAAACATCTATGCATTAAAAATTGATTATATTTATTTATGAATTTCCGTCTGGCGTTTAGACCACCAGTTGAATATTTTAAATACATTTTGCAAGGCACAGTGTTAACTACATTTAGCTTATTTAGAGATTTGATATTCTCGTTGTCGATGTCCAGTGTCTCAATGATCACGTCCGCTTTCGTATTTTCATCAAGGAAATCCGCAAGCCAGTCGCGTTTCTGTAGCCCTTTAACGTATACGATATAGGATGCTTCATCTTCTTCATCGATCGCATCAGCTATAGCTTTCGTAATTAGCTGTTTAGCCATACTGTATAGAACGTCTCCATCGTCCCACCGTAGTCCGTGATGTTTTGCCGCTAACCACCGGAGGCTTGATTTGTCAGATTTCGTAAGAAGATATTGTGGCATCGAACTCCCAAAAATATAGTGCGAGAGAATTGTTCCCTTTCGTAGGACAGCTACTTCCTTGACAACAAATCTTCCATCAAAGATGAACCCTTGCAGGTCAACAAATGTTGGTACAGCCATTATGGGTACAATTTAGAGGTCCGCTCGCTTCCAAGACAGACGGGAGAATGCAGTCTTTCTCACAAAGCATCTCAATTTTCACGATGAAATTTTATACGAATATGGCACAGGAGAGGACGGGCAAGTAGCGTGGCAATTTAATTGATTTTGAGCACCATGTTTGTTAGCGGATTGTATTCACTCACCCGATAGTGCAGAATCAAACAGTAGGCTGTAGTATTTGCCGGTACATTTTCTTTACACTCGAATTCTATGCGCACGTCCACGGTGTCATTCTTGATCGACTCATTTTGTCGCGAGCAATCAATCACCACGAAGGGACCAAATTGTAAAAATTAATAATGCCTTGTTGCAACTATGCCCATAATACGATTTACGGAATTGCGTATACATGTGAAACAAGATGGCATGCTTATTCTTGTCAATGTCCAAGTTCAGGTCATCGTACGGGTAAAATTCCGAGCTGAGAGATAGTATGAATTTCATGACTAGCACGCACGAAACGTCCGCGCAACGAATGTTTCAATTCTTCGATCCGCGCGATTCGAGCAACCAACAATTGTCGAACACAGATCGATAATCGAGGACGTTTCACTTTGCTGTGTTCTTTCAGCGATTCGATACACCCGTTGCACCGTTCTTCCCACGCGAGCTATTCTTCCCGCGAAATCAATCGTGCGGATTGATCAACAATTGGCGTTCTACTTGCGCGAATTCTTCCATGATTGTAAATGTAATGTATATGTAGTGTCTTTTTTCCACGCAACACGTTGCAACGATTTGAGGCTTTGTGCAGTTTAAAGCATGTTTTTATATCCTCACCACGATTTGGTATCGCTGTCTAACTCTTTCGGTGTACCCTCTCCCTCGGATGTATTGCACTCAAAAACGATGTTCCGTCCTAACATTGTTCTATACAGTTTCTGTTGATGCAGCATAATTCTTTCTATGATTCACGCGTATGGCGAATTAGCGCGAAAAATCATCCGACACAGTTTCTGTTGACACCGCATAATTCTAACATTCGACGCTTCCCGTGGTATTATATTACATTCAACACGTGTCGAGACTTTTATCCTTGGGTTAAGATTGAAAAACATTATGGAAAAATTGGTAGCTTTAAAATAAAATACGGTGGTGGAGGAAGCAATTGCATCTCTATTTAAGCCGGCTCCCGGACGCTATTCCATCAATCGCTCAGTGGCGTCAGTGACTTTGATGGACCAGACACGGCTACAAAAATTGTGTAGTATCAGTGCCGAATTACTCGCTGGGTGCGAGGATTATTTCGTTCCAATCATGCGAGATGATGGGATAGCTCCATGCGGGGAGAATATATATTATAACATGTAAGGCTTATTTTCACATATTCTCGAATTTTTTTATGTTTATTCCTGATAAGAGCAGACAATTTCATAGCTTTGCTTGTTCTTTTAGTCCGCGCCGAGAATCGCGTATCATGGTCAGAAGATACGCATTAAGGGGGTAGACACGTCACGTGACCTGGCCGATTTGGCAGGTCGGTATTACAGCAGGTTTTTTCTGCACAGAAATGGTAATACCCATAGATACGCGGCTGCCTGGTGACGCGAGAGGGAGCTGTTTGCTATTTCCGTATTCTATTCTGAATAAGGAAAGAAATTCTCAGTTGTTGCGTTGTACTTATAAAAATTTAAACGGAAAGTCGGCTGGTACTGCAAACGTAGAAAATTCATTGCACATTTTAATTACTTAAAATGTGCTTATGCTGCAATATTCTACGTTAGCAGTAAGGAAATATGAGTGAAAACGGAAAATAAATGAGGGGATATCCCCAGAAAATGAAGTTTGTTAGGTTAGACATTTTTTTATTAGCAAAGCAACGAAACAGAACATGAAATACACTTATTACACGTCCTATGCAGAAAGCAGTTATGAACAAACATTATATATAAAATTGTGTTGGATGTTGAATTGGACTAGTGAAAATGCGCAGGCTGGATGCGCGTGATTATTATATGGTCGGCTCCTCGAAGTGACAGAAAATATAACCTAAGTATATGCTATATGACAACAAATGTTTAGTAGTTATTTCATTCTTTTACGAAACATTTGTGAACATTTTAGCATCCTTCCAAAACATTATTATTACGCCGCAACAGCATCTTTAGGAAATCGAGTATCGCAATTAGGTTATATTTTCTGTCACTTCGAGGAGAGAAAATCCGTTCGTGAAATCCGCTGCTGAAAATGCGCAGGCTGGATGCGCGTGATTATTATGTGGTCGGTTCCTCGAAGTGACAGAAAATATAATCTATATGCTATATGACAACAAATGATTAGTGGCTATTTCATTCTTTTACGAAACATTTGTGACCATTTTAGCATCCTTCTAAAACATTATTATTACGCCGCAACAGCATCGTTAGGAAATCGAGTATAGCAATTAGGTTATATTTTCTGTCACTTCAAGGAGAGAAAATCCGTTCGTGAAATCCGCTGCTGAAAATACGCAGGCTGGATGCGCGTGATTATTATGTGGTCGGTTCCTCGAAGTGACAGAAAATATGACCTATATGCTATACCCGATTTCCTGAAGATACTGTTACGGCGTAATAATAATGCTTCGGAAGGATGATAAAAAGTTCACAAATGTAGAGCAAAAGAATGAAGTAGCCGCTCTACATTTATTGTTTATTAATTTCCTTAATTATGGTCCGAATTATATCATTTTTGGGGCCAATTTGATCGAGAAAACATAAGGAATCGATTGACGTCACTTTCGCAAAGATCTGATTAGAAATTGCAGAACTTCAGATTCGTCACTGCTTAGTGTGCAACATTGTATAGCCCCGCTGGTTTCGAGCGTCGAAGCCCACAAAACTCAGCGAGACACATGATTGTTGGCGAGCATCGCATTTGACGATTCTAGCTAGCGAATCACCTCGTATAAATGCTAATAAACGATAGTGTGAAGTACGCAAATGGTTAGGCTCGGAATATCGGGAAAGACCTACCCAGTACCCACCCCACTGTTTTGCTTTCTCGCTGCGAGCGAGGACCTTCGGGCCCGAGTAGACCACCCGTTGACAGCCGAGAGTAATAAAACCGACGGACCAGATAAAATGTTTATGTTTTTGATAACTGTTGATGAAAGTATTACCAATGGAGTTTTTAGGGTTTCTCGATGAAAATGATGCCAAACATGGAGCAATTCGGTCCAGTTTTAGTGAACGTAGTGTGTGTCCTAATCATATATTCATAAGAAAAAATAGACTGAATTGCTTCGCGTCTCGACTCATTTTCGTGGACATAAACTCACCAATCCATCGGTGGTAACACTCTTATCAAGGTGTAATGAGAAATATGAACATTTTCATATTCAATACTCGATGACTCAAGTCGCCGTCGACCGAGGGTCTCTCGCTGGTGCGCCGCTATTTCACTCGCACTCGGTTTACGTCATTCAGTCTCCTTGTCAAGCGGTTTGAGCGAGGGCCCTGATAAATGTGAATTTATTTGGGAAACCAAAGTCGCGTCATTCGTGACCCCTACTCGCGAACATATATATGTTCTATGTACGAGAAAAAGCAATGATGACTTGAATCAAGACTTGAAGCAACATTTCTAATAGGGAAATGCATGAAACTTTGGGATCAGGAATTTCCAACCAAGTAATGCATATGAAAGAACTGGCGAAATTTAACAATAGTTCGCCGTCTAAATTTTACAATTAAAGTATTTATTTGATGCGAATATAAAGTTTGTCAGCAAAGTCTTTCTTGATTTGAGTTCTATAGAAGGCTGACTTTCCTTCGCCATGGAAAGTCTCCTCTTGTCCTTCACGCTGGCAATCATGCGACTCGCTGAGTTTCGTGGGTTTCGGCGCTCGAAACTAGCGGGGCCATACAATGTTGCGCACTAAGCAGTGACAAATCTGCAGTTCTGCATTTTTAATCAGATCTTTGCAAAAGTGACGTCCATCAATTCCTCATGTTTTCTCGATCAAATTGGCCCCAAAAATTATAATATTCGGACCATATTTTGAAGGAAATTACGTGAAACATTGTTTGCACGATTGAAAGCCCGTTTCGTTAAAAATAGTCCGATTTAAATTATTTTCTGTCAATTTAATCGGGAGAATGCCAGGAATCATTTGTGTCACTGTCATATCGATACGATGAAAAATAAACAAATTCTGTTTCTAGTAAAATCTCGTTAGCCGCTCGCTGTTCGGGACCGGCGGTGAGCCCGTATCGTGAACGGAGTCCAAATTCCAAGTGTGAGTTTCTCGCTTCTTTCTGGCCGAAGGGGGGAGCGAGATGGAATGCTTGGCGTGCGCGATGGTCGCAAGCGCTTACGAGTTACCGTGAGCATGGGAACCGCTTCGCAAAATCTTGACGCAGGCCCGGCTCAAGTCTTTTTTACGCCCTTTATTATAATACATTTATTTGAGTACATTGATGTCCTTAGTCTTAATTTTTAATCGTAGTATAAAACCGTTGTAGTACAATTTGTAGTATTTCATTTACAAATTTATTTTTAACAATGCCAACAATGAAAAGACCATTTTGCACCTCTTGTCAACCTTACGCCCTAGCAGTTACCTATTTTTTCAGAATAAAGTCATAAATAATCTCAAATAAATGTATTATAATAAAGGGCGCAATTTGACAAGTTCGCCTAGAGCGCAAAAAAGATTTGCCGTGCCGCCGTAAGCGCTTGTGACCATCGCGCACGCCTCTCGCGCGCACAAAGGACGGAGTGTCAGGTGTCCGAAAGACGGAGCGAGACAAAATATCAAAGCGTCGTCTGCTCGTACTGTCCTGACTCGCTTTCAGTGCCTTCGCTCGCTTTCGTTTCATCTCGCTCTCGCCTTCGCCGGACAAGACTGAAACAGAAGTGGTGGGGATAGCGAAAAGTCCGTATCGTGTACACCAAACCAAGACCAAAGAGGAGATATAATAAGAGACGTCACTCCGGGCGGAACGTTTGAAGTCCTTACTTGACCTTGGCATTTAAATTGGTTGTCTATTCGAGCGGGATATTCAAATCAACTAAATCTACCTTACCGCAGTTGGCTGATTATTGTCGAAGTTTACCGATCCATGCCGAATGGACATTTAAATTGGTTGTCTAGTGATTTCCCCAGTTTATTTCTGTCCTTGTCGAGTGACGCCTCTTATTATATCTCCTCTTTGCCGAGACCGTAACGAGACTTTACTGTAATCGATGACACATCACCAAGCAACGGTGATTTCGCGCGGCTCGGACCACAAAGGTTCTCGTCGGTTATTCGAGCTTCTAAGATCGTATTCTATTCTAAGATCGTATATCTATACCCTTCGGTGCCCACAGAACTCCAACTGACAAATCCACGATCGTCAGATGGTGGTGACTGATTTCTCCTCGATCGCTGTTCACGAAAACGAATCGACCGGCCAATATATCTGCATACGATCTTAGGATAAAAATACGATGACAGATGAAATAGTATTCGAAGCTGAAGATGAAAGGCCTTCGAATAATCAAAGGAAACTAAATATCCGAAGCTAAACAGAATTTTAGATTTAGGGTACACACACCCTCCCCGAAACCTCGTGTCGATCGGCCACTGGGGCCATTCGGAAGTATATTCTTTTATTTAAATAATGCCCATCTCTGCATAGGACCGTAAAGAATTACAAAAAAAAATCAGGGAGTCAACTGTTGACCGATTTGGAGACTTTTCCTTGTTACATGTTACATACAATAGTCGGAAGAATAATAATTAGAGCAATAATTGCAAATAATTGCCAGAACTTCCACATTCTGAAAATATATCAGTAAATCAATATTTCCAGTATTAGTAAAAAAGTTCCAATTTGTCTTTTCTTATTTTAAATAATGTGATCATATAATTATAACATAAATTCGACAGCGATTTCAAGTGATGTACGTGTCACGGTAAAACCATTAATTTAGTAAATGTATACAATTCCTAGCAGTTCCTGGTTAATATATGCCTAAAATGCATATAACCTAACCTACAATTGTCCGAAAATGCATACATTGACTGCATCACGCTTTTACTGTGGCATATATATCCAGCTAACGCTTCAGTTTTGCTATGATTCCACGTTGGCCGTCCTCCCGAGTAGGCGCCATCTCGTATCCACTAGCTGAACTAAATTTGTCACGTGACTTGCTCTGTATTATCGCCAATATGGCGGAACTCGTACTTTAGGAATGCAGTTACGAAATTACGTTGTTTGTCCTTATATGAGCAGATTTTTGGCTGGGTGAGGTCTCATTCGAAAGATGAAGGTTCAATGCAGCGCGCTCTGGTCATCATTTTAGTCACAAAACACTTTTAGTGACTTAAAGGAGACTTGGAATCTTGCGAGTATATTTTGTCGACTTTTGCTCTACTTTGAACGCTCATATTGTTAGATATCAACACAATCTCGTCGAACCATGAACAGAGCGCGCTGCACTGAACTCTTTCGAATGAGACCTTGCCCAGCCCAAAATCTGCTCATATAAGGACAAACAACGTAATTTCCCAAACCCATGTTTCGGGCCAGATTGTGTCGGTATACAGCGCGCTGCATTACCCGTGTCTACCCCCTTAACATCCGTGGGTATCAAATATTTGGAAATTGGAATCAACGTAGGACCTATGGCCGTTCTAGAAGTTCTTCTCGGCGACAGTCATGGCAATCATTTTATATTACCATGGCATATTTCTCCATTTTATTTACTCGTCTTCCTCCTTCTGTCCTCGCCACATAATTTTAAGATTCAACGTTTTCAAAAAAAGTGTTATATTTCGTTCGCGCGTTCTTCGCGTTGTCAAATGGTATGTATCATTACGCACGGCTACTCCAGAGGAGTCAAATTACGCGTAATCGCCCGATGCGCTGCGACGTTCGAAATACTGTTAGCTTTAAAAACTAGCTTTAGAATGCTTGCTGCATATTTGTTTGAAAAATTCAAATATATCTTGATCTGTTTTTCCGTTTCCTGCTTTTAGTGATGCCACTCGTTCGTTTCTTTCTTTCCATTTCTTTTACATACTCTTCAAATGCAGACACATATTTCCGCTCTAAATGGGATCGAAAGTTGGGCGACGATGTTACTTGTCCGTTAATTTCAATCCTCTGTGGTAAACACTTGACATACAACCCCGGGTCTCCACCAAGGCGAACACCAACAAAAACATTGTTCGCGATCGTTTTCGTCTGTTTTCGTGGTGTCTACACCGCCGCGAACACAAACAGAATTCGACGTACGAACGTTCTCGACGATGTCGCGTCGGTAGGAACGCAGAGAGACTCTACGCCCCTCTCCTTACCACTGGCATGCCGGAACGGTACTGACACGGAACTGACAAGTGTGCTTAGACCTTATCTGATCCATCGACAAGATCTTATATGGTGAATGGCAAATTTATTGACGTGCATTGGTTTATAATTTGCGTTCAAATCTGAATGCTTTAGATCTTTAAAATATGCTTCGCATCTAGAGGATGTCGCTACATTTGATGACAGAGGGAATCCCTGTGTCCAGAGAGGAAAGTGTTTTGCCAATTTAATTAGATAAGTGACTAGTTCTGGACAATAAAATGCATTGTACTTATCTATCTCTACACTGCATTTTGCAATTTGATCAGCCGCGTCCCTGATACTATTTATAAATAAAACTAAATTATCATTTTCGTTTAATGTTTCTAAATGTTCGTATTCCTTGTCATTCTCGTTGCTCGCAAAGGTAAATGACTTTATTCCTCCGAATAAATATGGTCGCTTCTATATAATTTGGTATAAGAATATATGTTTTTTCTCGCCGTTTAGTTTTTCGATTGTTTTCACTTATTTTCCAGTCGCGTTTATTTCTATTTTTCTGGACGTTTTAATTAACATTTTATACAATTCCATTTGCATAGGAGACTAGTAAAAACAATAGAAATGATCCTTTGAAATCTCTTTAATATGCCTTAAGTATTGCCTATTATACTTCAATTCACTTATCGAATTGATAGCATCAAGATTTTTGTTGATGCCTAATTCTCGCTCGAAAGCTTCCTCTCTTATTGTTCTCAAAGTACACTGTCGCGCGACATAAGACGGTTCAGGACATGGACATAGGAATATAGGGGCGGAAGAATAGTTGGGACTTTAGGCGAGCGGAGTGATACGTATTTGAGGGGGGTGGGGGAGAGCACCTACATCTGTCTGGATTTGATTGGTTGCATTCTACGCATACTCTGTACCGCTAATTATAAAAAAGTGTTTGCTATAGATTAGTACATACAGATATCTAATTTTAAGTATATACTAACGAAGTGATTATTCACGAATATAAATTGTAAGAATAATGAAAATTGAAGAGAAATATGCATCTATAATTATTAAAATACTAGCATGCTCTGTGTCGGCTTCGCCCGAGTTATTAGCGTGACTGATTCATGTTTATTAAAATTAATATCTTTTAACGAAATTAAATATTTTGAAAAAAATGCTTAATTTCCTCATAATATTTCGGAAAAAATAACATTCTTGGTAAGATGACTTTCTGACATTAGTATTGTATATGTCGAGCTCGGGCGGATGATCTTGACAAATTTGATCACACGCGGAACATAGTAACATCCAAAGAGGGTACGGGTAAATCTACAAAAGCAATTTGTATCCCGACGATGATTCTGACATATATATCCATGGTAATCCAATTCTCTCGCAAGAACATCGCAGGGCTCCTTCGGGTGAGATATCGTGCGGATCGAATATGCGCATGCGCGTGCAAAGTAGACTGTCGTATACATGGGTCATATGGTCTGCAAAGCAGCTGTACACATGAAATTTTTGCATATAAATTACATGTTAATAACGCGTTTTTGAGACATACGACGTAGCCTATGTCCGTTCTTGTTGTTCAAGGATGCTATAGTTAAAATTTCGTAATGATTGGTTCAGTACTTTTTGAGATTTTTGTGTACATACAAACAAACGCTCTAGCTTTATTATAATATATATAGTAAGAATAGTAAGATAGTAAGATATGAGGTGAATAAGTACTGCATACCACGCTACGAGAAACGCTACAAATATGGTTGCCACTATCCCTGCTTGCGACGCGACAAACGTACATAATTACACATCACTGCGCTTGTGCGAAGCAGCAGCCAATAGAAAAAAGGCGTATGTTACCCCGTCGCTCCTCCCGCAAGGATATCACCCACCGCAACTATTCCTCCGTCCCTATATTCTTATGTCCATGGTTCAGGATCGTCATATGATAAATCTGATACTGCATCATTCCGCCATTGTCTCGGCTGAATATTTAAAAGTTGCTCTCCAATTGCTAACCTAGTCTTTTCTTTTACTGCTCGTTTCATTTCATGCGGTATTGCAGAACTGTGAACTGTGTGGATTCTTAAAACAATGCCAGTGCCGGTTCATATAGGCAACGAGCTTTATATTCGGCACTGCATTCATTACCGTTGGGCCACGGCGATTGGCTGCACGTCCGCCGCCGCGCGCGGCGCTTCCGGGTTAAGAGTTCCGATCTGACCGTTAAAGGAGTATCATAGCGCATCGAAATTACGGACAAAGATATTGAGATATATATTTTCTATTCTCAAGCAAAGTGTGTATCTATATGTAATCGTGCATGGTATAATAAGCGTATTATATGTATATCAAATGTCATAGATTTTCAAATATGTTTCCGCTTCCAGAGAATCGAAAATTTTGCCATATTTAAACGTATAAGCGCGCGGAAGTTTAGTTTTTAAAAAACGGGTTTTGGAGGCGACATCAGTCTATCCGATACAAAGTATTTTATAAGATTTTTCATGAGTGCCTTTTTCTTTGTAGACTTTCAATACGGGAGAGATAGATTTCCATTGCTCTTCAGACGATGTAATATCAAAGTATAATTACGGCAGTATATTATTTATTGTATTTGAATTCTACTTTCGTTAGTAACATTAATACTATCCGCTATTTCTTTTTCTTCTTCTTCCACTGGAATTTTGAAAAGTTTTTCAAGTTTTTTACTAAATTCCATCGATTATTTTTAACGTAAAGGTTTATTGTATTTGGTGATAACTTATCAGAAATGTTTATAAATGCATAGTTACTTTGTTTCACTGACGGCACACAGCGCTGACACTCTAAAGCAGGCCTGGCCAACCCAAATGGTTTCACGGGCCACTTTGATGACGCGTAACGTTACACGGGGCCGCACTTTAGGTAAACATGCTTTTAAAAAATGTAATACAAATACAAAATGAATAAAACTTTATTGTTATACTAAATTTTCATTTGTTTAATATTTCTTGTATACATACAACGAGGAACAAAAGTTTCAATAGAAATATAAAATCGCCCGGCGGGCCGCACAATTTAACGTGGCCAGGCATGCTCTAAAGCGCTGCGGCACCAAGGGCCACTGCTGATACGTAAACAAATGTCTGCGATACTCTCGAAATCTTTCCTACGACGCACGAAAGTCAGTCTGTTTTCAGACGCAGCTCTTTCAAGATCGTGCGTTCACTTACGGTTTGTGAAGTAACTGTTAGAAAATTATATTATTTTTCGTTTTGTGATTTCATTGTAGTGATTGGTGAAAAATGCCTAGAAAAGCACGGATACACTCTTATTATTCAATCATGTTATTCTGGACATGCTGCAGAAGTGTGAAAAGTGTTAGGTATTCGAGGAGAGTTATTAATAATTAATAATTAATAAGTGTGGAAAAAGTATCTTTAAACATTTCTGTAAGTTGTCACCAAATACGTTAAACGTTTACGTTAGTAATAATTAATAATTCGCTTGTGGAGGGTGGACAAACGAAATCATTGGGTGGACAAACGTCTTTTACATCTAGACTAACGAAATCCATCGTTAGACAAAGGAATTTGATAATATATTCGAAAAAAATCGAACTTAAGCATACCTATTTTTTTCGCAATTTTTCTTAATAATTCGATGCTGGAGGGTGGACAAACGTAAATTTTTGGTGGACAACCGTGGCCAGATCGTGAGCAATTGTATCCCACTTTTAAAAAACTGAAAAGTGTTCATGGAGGGTGCTGATGACAAATTTTCTTAATTTGTTTTGGGTGGACAAACGATGGACAATCATTTCCCGCTGACAAATCAGTAAAAAGTTTGGATATACTTCTGAAAGGGACAGGTGGGGAACGAGATGAGGTTTCGGTGGGAGGGGTGGGAGGGGCTGCGAACCCTAAATCTAAAATTGTATCTTCGGGTATTTATTAGTTTCTGAAATATTAACCTTTAGAGGGCCGGGCTGGCCACTATAGTGGCCACTGGAAATTTTAAAAATTGAACTTGTTTCTAAGGGTTTTTGATATCGCTAATCACGATTCCGTGGTCAGAGTATTGAAATTTTACGCAGAAACAGTGTTGCCTACCTAAACAAGCCTAAATGAATAACAGCAGTTACATTCATATATTATTCTTTCCTTTGGCGTTACCCAGGGCTAACGACGTAGACGTAGAAAGTTTTGTAGCACTTTTTTGTTTTTTTTGGGTTTTTTGTGTTACTTTTGTATTTTTTTTTGTATTTTCTGATTGTACTATTTATTATACGAGCTGCGCTCGTGCAACGCATGCATTATACAAAACGAATATTGAATGTGTATGTCTTTGTTGCGATTTTTATCTGTTTGTTCATACTTCTTGTCCTTCCAAATGAAAAAAAAAAATTATATGTTAGAAATTCGAATTTACGGTATTGATTGTTTCGTATGGAAATCCTCAAAACAGGGTGTTATGCACAATGCAGTGTCACATGTAGAGCATATATAAAGAGTTCGTCGTCTAGTTTGTCGTAATGAACACAAATTGCATCGTCGGTTTTTATCCAGTAATTTTGGAAAATGACGACCTATTAGTCGAGAGGGTTTGGGCAGATTAGAAATGGAGTCATTCGGATCAAGATTCAGTAAAGCCCTAATCACTTGTAAACGAAATGAAGGAAAGGATACACGTTCATTATTCATTTTGTATAATGCATGGCCATTAGTGAGTGCCAGATCTAATAAATGGAAAAATAATTTGCGGTACCACTTCATTGATTTTCTTACCGTTTCTGTCAGAGATAATTGTCTGTCGATGTTGTCAATGCCCCCCATATTCTTATTATAATCCTGTACACAAGTTGGTTTTATTACATCTTCATTTGTACCGTAGTATTTTTTTCCAGTTGCGCGGAACTCAAGCTCATGAATAGTCGTTATCATGTATACGTCTTTCTTATCCTTCCACTTTATAGCTAGCCAGACTCGGTTATGGGCAGCCTCTACTGTACCTCGGACTAACTTACTATTTAGTTTAGGCATTTCCTTTCTATTCGCTTTCACCGTTCCACACATTCCTGTATCACGTTCGTGTAAAAATTCAGCTAGTTAAGGAGATGAGTACCAATTATCGATAAAAATACCATGACCATTAGAGAAATATGGTCTCAAAAAATGAGCAACAATATCTCCTGTAATACCTAATCCAAACTTTTCGTAATCAGTATCTGCTCCGCTATATACTACAAAGTCCAATACAAATCCAGTTTCACAGTCAACTAGTTCAAAAAGTTTTATACCAAAACGGTTTCTTTCCAAGGGTATGTATTGCTTGAATTTGAGCCTTCCTTTCCATAGAAGCAGGCTCTCATCTATACATAGATTTTTTCCCGGATAGATACTATTTGAGAATTTTTCTTTCAGATCGTCTATAATTGGTTTTACTTTTTTTAGAGGATGATTTATGTTATCTTCATTATTTTGGAAATGTAAATATCGCAGAATCTGTAGATATCTATTCCGAGACATTATTTGTCTGAATATTGGAGTTGATAAGAGAGGATCAATACTCCAATAATGTTTTATCGCGCCTTTTCGAACGTGTCCCATTAGGATTGAGAGTCCAAGAAATTTTTGTAATTCCTCTTCTGTCAAAGGTGTCTATGGTTTCATATTCAAACGATTGGGTTCAGGATTCTGTACTTCATAACGATTCGTTTCTTCCACAATCGTTTGAAGCAAAGACGAATCGAAATAAAGTTCAAAATAGTGTACCGGCTCATTACCTTTTAGAGAAATGTCTTCGTCAATTCTAGTTTCATCAATGAAATCTTTTATAGACGGATGAAAATGACTATTATAAAAAATTTCATTTGCTGATACAACTTCGTGGTCAGCCAAATCAACATGTTCGATATCTAAATTTTCTGAATCTGTTTCACTTGGCTCAGATTCGCCACTACTCAAATTTTCATACTCGTTCATTTGATCAAATTATTTTTTGTATAAATATTTTGATCAAATATATTTTTGATGAAAAATATATTTTGAGGAAAGAGCCGAGAATGCACGCAGAATACAGTATTTATTCGCCAGGTTCTCGCGGCTCGGTATTAGCGGGGAGCATCTAACATAGACGGGACATGATATGCAGTGTTTCTGAGCTTTTTCTTGCCGAAAGTGAGAGCGACTCAGAGCTGGGTTGCTAGCAAATCCCTATCATAGTGGAGCTACAATGTACCCGTAGTGAAGGGGGGACACGCCACGCATGCGCGTGATGACGCCGTGACCTTCCTCCGTCTAGTTTTCTTCATTTCGTTTACATGTGCTTAGGGCTTTACTGAATCTTGATCCGAATGACTCCATTTCTGCCCAAACCCTCTCGACTAATAGGTCGTCATTTTCCAAAATTACTGGATAAAAACGGACAATACAATTTGTGTTCATTACGACAAACTAGACGTCGAACTCTGTATATATGCTCTACATGTGACACTGTATTGTGCATAACACCCTGTTTTGAGGATTTCCATACGAAACAATCAATACCGTAAATTCGAATTTCCGACATATAAATTTTTTTTTTCATTTGGAAGGACAAGAAGTATGAACAGACAGATAAAAATCGCAACAAAGACATACACATTCATTATTCATTTTGTATAATGCATGCGTTGCACGAGTGCAGCTCGTATAATAAATAGTAAAATCAGAAAAATAAAAAAAACACATCCAAAAATAACACAAAAAACCCCAAAAACAAGAAAAGAGCTACAAAACTTTCTACGTCCATGTCGTTAGCCCTGGGTAACGCCAAAGGAAAGAATAATATATGAATGTAACTGCCGTTATTCATTTAGGCTTGTTTAGGATGGCAACACTATTTCTGCATAAAATTTTGATAATCTGACTTGAGAATCGTGATTAGCGACATCAAAAACCCTTAGAAACATTTCAAGTTCAAATTTTAAAAATTCTAATATATACCATACCGTTCGGGGCCGGGCTGGCCACTATAGTGGCCACCTAGGAATTCGGATACTTTGCCGGCCATTTTGGTGCTATATATGCATAAATTTTAAGTAAATAAAATTTACAATTTCAATGAAAAAATCCCGGCCCTCTAAAGGTTAATAAAAAATTGTTCATTTTTTGGAAATTTTTTTGGACGTTGGTGCAGGCCTTCCTGCCCGGGAGCCCTTCTCTTCCCCATTTTCCACTTTTGAAATTTTGTAACCACGGTCTCATTATTTGCATCTCTAAACTCATATCGGTTCGCTACCATGCTTTACGCGCCCGCGAGTGGGCGCGCGCCCCGCGCACCAATTTAGCCCCAACCAATACTAATACCCGGGACAAGTTGGAAAGTGGAATGCGCTGTGTCGGTATAAGCCAACAGAAATATTGTTGAGAGGTATTAAAACTGAAATATTGTTGAGAGAGATTAAAAAAAATCGGTAAGGTGTACCCTTTTATGCACAATTGCCTCTGTATCTTTTGAACGCATTAATTGTCGAAACTAAAATTTTATAGTTGGGATTTGTCCACACCCCTCGTAATACCCACCAAGTTTCATCTCGATTGGCCACCGGTTGGGGCTGGACCAGTGCGGGGGGTGCGGAGCATAACAGCGAACCGATGTGAGTCCGGCGATGCCAATAACGAGACCGTGGTTACAAAATTTTAAAAATAAAAGATAGCGGGAAGGAAGGGCTCCCGAGTACAGATTCCTGCACCAACGTCAAAAAAAATTTCAAAAAAATTAACAATTTTTTATTAATATTTCGGAAACTAATAAATACCCAAAGATACAATTTTATATTTAGGGTTCACACCCCCTCCCCACCCCTCCCCCCAAACCACATCTCGATCGACCACCGGTCCCCTTCGGAAGTACAGCCGAAAGTTTTCATGGGGGTGCTGGTGAAATTTTTTTGTTCATAACTTTTTTCGAGGCGTGGACAAATAAAAGTTTTTATTGAACAAACGTGGACAAACGATAGACAAACGAATGTCGTCGAGATGTTTAAAAAATTCTAATTTGGGGGTGCTATCTTCACAGACCTCCTTCCCACGTCTACCGTGACCAGCGCTGCCCAAGGTCGCTTACGCGTAAGCTTGGTGTTTTAACCCGTGATTGATCATTCAGATCGTTCAGGTAATGTTAGAGTTTGGACGCGATGTGCCGACTATAAAGCTTCACTCGAAGGACTATCCCTTTGTTAGATAAGGGAAAAAATAACTGTACAAGTCTAGCTCTAGTGAACGTGTTGCGTATGTATTGAAATCTAGTTTCTATCTGCCAGCGAGGCGTACATCCTTTTCACAAGAAAGCTACGAAGCCCAGTTATTGGTTGTTAACAAAAACCGGGGTGAGAAAACCGCTATGACTATTGGTCGCCTGAAAACAGTGGGCGAAAGCAAGACCGTGGTGGGAAAACGTCGCCGGCGAGGACAACTTGACTTTCCCCAAACGTGCATCTGGCAATACTCAAGGTCAAGACCCATCTAAAATTTGACGAAGATTCGGGCCTAACCCTGAGAGGTACACATCTCCAACGCAGACGACCAGGCTAGACCTCAAGTACTGCCTGCCGTAATAAATTTTACAGCCCTGTCCCTGTTACATGGTGTCCCGGCAAAGAGTGTCCAATTGACGCATCGACACTTGGGTTTCTCCCACTCTAGTCCGCGTTGTCAGAAATACCGCACGACGTTAAAGAGCGACCATGACAGACCAGCCGCTAGCATGGTTAGCCCGTCATGGGAGTGTTCGTAGCGTCACGTGGTCTCCTTGACAACGGAAGGCTCGCTGCGAGAAAGAAAGATTGGAAGGGAAAGCAGGCGCGTGAGAGGCCCCTCACAAAGCACTGTTATTTGGCGTCCACACCGACGCGAACAACGTGTTAGCTGACATGTTTGCGAGAAAATGTTTTTGTTCGTGTTCGCCTTGGTGGAGACCCGGGGTAAAGTGACACACTTTTCACTGGATTTTTTTTCCACTATTGAAAAATATTTTTCACTTAAAATACTGGACACTTAACGTTGTGTAATCGCGTCTTCCCCCAGAAGTGATACGAGATTTTCAGTTGCGGTGGAAGTGTTTTGAACTTCGCAGTCACAGTTAATCTCAATTAATATCAAATATAAACAAAAAAAATATTTAATTTTATTTTATTTAAAATGCTGCGATAATACGATACTAAATACACTACTATGATGGGGGAACCACGTGACGTGCGAGAAAGAATAACATGTGTATGCAGACAGGCGAAAGAAATAGACGAAAAGTGTGGCAAAAGTGTGCAGAAAATTACGAGGTCGGGTGGAAAACGAGGGGATTAGACAAGGTTCCGATGGACAGTATAATCGACAGTTAATAAAGGGTCGAAGGGTGAGATAAAAGGTGAAGAAGAGAAGGTGTGAATCGAGTGCACGAAGTATAAGATACGTGGCAAGGATAAGTGACATTTAGGGGAGTGGAAGAAGTAGGAAGACAAAGTAGAGACAGCAGTAGGTAAAGTAAAGTGGAGACTCTAATGAGCCGAGCAGGCGAAGGCGGGGAAGTGCAAAAGGAAACGAGAAGAAGGGGAAGACCATCGTTGGGTGCGTTCCACTTGCGCCCAAATCGACTGCAACGGCCGTGTTTCTCTTTCCACTTGGCGACCACGACGACCGCGGTCGGACTATAAACATCACGGATGACGTCATTGACACGACCGCATCGCGCCCACGGCGCCCCACCTCTGAAGATGGGTCTGGCCCGTTCGTGATTTTCGTGCGTAATTCAATTCAGGCGCTAAAGGCGGGATTTCCTATCAGCGTCAAACGCGTGCTTCTAGACATTGCTTTTGGCTTCTTATCTCGTTTATTATTTAAAAGTTGTAACATTTATGAACATACATATAAATAAACAATACTCTACTTGTTCTTTTTAATTTATTTGATATTTCTCTCCACACATTTTCTTTGACTACATAATTTTTGTAATCTTTGTTACTAATATCATAAAGTACAGAGTCATTTGCGATATTTTATATAAATTTTTCGTCCTTCTCAGAAGAAAACTGCAATTTCGTCGACATGTTTTCACGTGTTATCGAAATGATGGCAAATGAACTGACGCCAGCGCCAAGACAAGCGAAGCTAGCCAAGCCAAGTAAGACCGCAGCCAACTAGCGCCGACAACCGATTCCCCGACGACGCTGGTTGGCTGTGGCCTCACTTGGCTTGGCTAGCTTCGCTTGCCTTGGCGCTGGCGTCGGTTCGTTTACCCTCTTGGCGTTAATTGGTTGACGCGCGGCGTTATCATGCGCATGCGTGGATGTGTGTATCTTTCCCCACCACTCGAATAGTCTGCAGGCGCTTACGAACTCCGTTCCACTAGCTTTTCGCTCGAGAAGCAAAAAACAGCTTATAAACATGTGGAACGGCAAATTCCTACGGTCGTGGTCAGGGTCGATTTGGGTGCAAGTGGAACGCACCCGTTGGCAGAACAGCTGGGAAGGAGAAGAGTGGACAGCGAAGGCTCGATACTGCACTCATTCAAGATAAAACGGGAGGGCGAGGAGGAGCAGGAAAGGTTAAGGGCCGAAAAGGAAATAGAGGAAGAATTCTTAAAAGCGAGAAAAGTAGGGAGGTCGCCTCCGATGAAGAAAACTGAGGTAGTTATAGGAACTGCAGAAACGCTAGACAGCCAGAAGACAGAGCAGGAAAAAGAAATGGATGCAAAATTAGACAAATTGATGGAAGCTGTGCTAACAGTTAAGAAAGACATGGAAGAGTTGAAAAAAGATAATAGAGGTCTGAGGCAGGAAATGCAGGATCTGAGGAACGAGTGCAAGCTTAGGGGAGAGATATGGGAAAAGGAAAGGAAGGAAATGAGAGGAAGGATAGAAGTATTGGAGGCCAAGAAGGTTCAGGAAGATTGCAGGGGCTAGAAAGGAAGGAAGAGGCTAGAGATAAAAGAGAGAGATGAAATAATATTACCCTAAGAGGAGAGGATTTACCGTTTAAAGAGACGCCGAAAAATACGGTGGAGTATGTGTTAAGGCACGAATTGCAGGTAGAAGCAGAAATCGAGGAAGCCTACTGGATACGAATGGGAGAGAAAAGAGGGCTACTGATAGCGAAGTTAAAAAGCTGGCAACAGAAAAGAGCGGTCATGCTAAAGAAGAGTGCACTGAAAGATAAGATAAGGCAATAATATTGATTCAATAATATTGACAACGATCTGACAAAAAAGGAAAGGGAGATACAAAGAATTATTAAAAATATTGCCAAGGTGGAAAGGGAGCAAGGAGCAAAGGTGAAAGTTGGGTACAGGAAAATAAAAATCAACCATAAGATATTTATTTGGAAAGAGGATGGTGGGCTGAAAGAGGTAAATTTTTGAAGTCGGCAAAGTTCTGTGAGCCTCTAAATTATTTGAACTTACAAGGACAATGAAAGCACGAGAAAAGCCAGTACCAACACCCATTCCCCGCGCGCCTGCGGATGCAGATATGCGGGGCGAGGGGGTACACAGAATTGGGAAAGGAATAAGAAGTCAAAGAAAAATAGATACATTTAAAATAGGATACTGGAATTCAGCAGGATTATTCAGCAAAGAAACAATTTTGGGATTTCTTAAAAGAACTCGATGTAATAGGATTAGTACAAACGTGGATTGAAGAGGAACAATGGGCAGGACTGAAAGATAAATTGCCACAAGAATTCTCATGGAAATGTAAATGTGCCACCAGAAAGAGAAAAAAAGGGAGAGCGATAGGCGGAATTATCACAGGTGTAAGAAAGGGCATAGAAGAGGAGGAATCGAACGCAGGAACGGAACATATTCAACAGAGAAGAATAAAGATACAAAATGAGAAGTGGAGAATAATAACTGTACAGCAGGGATATGAAGGAGACGAAAGAAGAACTGGACCAGATAATAGAGGAGAAACTGATAATCGGAGGAGATTTTAATGCAAGAATTGGGCAGGAAGGGGGCGATTTTACAATAGAAGAAAAGCATCACGGAAGGAGATCAAAATACAAAGTTGTTATTAAGAGGGAAAGTTGTTATTAGAGATGGTAGAGGAAAGGGGATGGAATGTTCCGAACGGGAATTTGGAGGATGATGAAAAATGAGAATATATATATGCGGGGCCGAGATGGAACACGGTAATTGATTATATAATAACAATTGTCGAGGCGAAAGAAGATATCAAGGAATTCACAGTGGAAGAAAGAGTTGAGTCAGACCATATGCCTTTGATTGCAGAACTATATAGGGGAAATGAAAGGAGAGAACAAAAGGGAAATCAGGAGGAGAGGTGGAGAGAGAGAAGAATCTGGACAGAGGAAGGGAAAAGAGAGTTTCAAATGGAATTAAACAAAATAAACTTTAATAGGACGGAGGTGAATGAAATGGTAGAAGAAATGGTAGGAAAAATAAATAATGCTGTATAGAAAGAAGAAGTAAAAATTAAGAAATGGAAATTGTGCACCTTTAAGTGGTGGAATTCGAATTGTACAAAAAAGAAAAGGAATGCATTGAGAAACTGGAGAAGGGGTAAAGGAGACAAAGAAGACTACCAGAAGAAAAGAAGGGAGTACCAAAAAGTGTGCGAAGAAAGGAAAAGGGAATTACAAGAAAATATATAAAATGAGATAATACAATTAAAGGGACAAAATCAATTATGGGAATATATAAATAAACAAAGAAAGAAAAGAATAGAAATCTCCAATAAAACAGATTTAAAAGAATGGCAGGATCACTTTAAAACATTGATAAAAGGAGTCGAGTTTAAAAAAGAGGTAGGAGAGTTGGAAGAAATAGACAACACGGCAGGAGAAGAGGAAGAGGAAATAACAGAAGCAGAAGTAAAAGAACAAATCAGGAAATTAAAAAAGAAGAAAGCCGCAGGGGAAGACATAATAGAAAATGAAGCCTGGATTTACGGTAACGTGAAAATAGTAAAAAGGATCACAGAAGTTTTCAATAAAGTGTGCAAGGGAGAAGGATTCCCGGAGAGGTGGAAAGAAGGGGTGATTTCACCAATATTCAAAAAAGGAGAAACAGAAAAGGTGAGCAACTACCGGGGGATAACGATCCTAAACCCAGCGTACAAAATATATGCTATGGTCCTGGAAAAAATATTAAAAGAGGAATTGGGAAAGAACCACGTAATACCAGAAACACAAGCAGCATTCAGGAGCGGTAGGTCGATAACGGATAACATTTATATTCTGAACTATGTAGCTAACAGAGAAATACAGAAAAAGGTGGAAAGTTGTATACCTTTTTCACGGACCTAAGCGCTGCATTTGACAAAGTGGATAGAGTAAAACTTCAGAACATCATGAAGAGAAAGGAAATAAGTAAACGCTTGAGGATGAGAATCGGAGAAATTTATAAAGAAACAAGAAATACCATAAAAGCAAACGGAGAAATGTCAACCAAATTCTGGACAACAAAAGGGGTAAGACAGGGATGCCCGCTGAGTCCAACCTTATCTAGAGACGCAGTAGCGTCTCGACGCCAAGTACATATTCGACACCCTGTATATGTCGACTGTTGCGCTACCTCTATCATTTACTCGTCGCCCGGTTATTCCAACCTAACCTGAAACTTATTTCATTAATATCACATCACGCCTGCAATATTTTATAAATTTAAAGGCATTTCTCTTATATAAACCGCATATAAGCTTTCGAATAAGACCAAGTTCAATAAAATCGGTCCACGCATGACAGATCGGTCGGAAATGGTAAGATTTTTCTTCTGATTCCCCTGATTCTGCTTCTTCAAGAAATTTTTCGTCAAACATAATACGTATATACGCGTTACACGCACACCTTCAGCCAAAAAGAAACTAACACATGTTTTGTTCGTCGACTCTGGGTATGCAAAAAATTCTTATCGATGCATTATTGTCCCTACTTTATCGTAAAAATAAGCAAAAAATTCCTAGTGTAACAATGTTTTATATAAATGAAAAAATATTAATGTAACACAGTGTTACACCATGCATAAAGGCATGTATTATAATGTTAAGCTAATTCTCAGTTTTGCATAATGTTACACTAGTGTTACGTAAATTATTATATCTGCATGGTGGGTCTTCAAGATTATATCTTCAGCATCAACTCGAGAGGACATAATGTGAAGGAGAAAGAATTGCAGTTAAAACATCTTCTGTTTTATTGCGAACTGATAAACGTACAATAAAAATTAAAAATGACAATTTTATGCTTGGTGAAACTCAGAAAAACAGTTGCGGGTGGGTGAATTAATACATAAATTCACTTTGCACTTGGAGCATTTTATATAGGTAATTGTTTTGTAACCCTGCCTTTTGCGACGGTTTCGTCGAGTGTCAAATATGGGCCAGTGGTCCACTGAATCGGCTATCACATTCTTTGGAGGAAACACGCTCTTACATCTCTTGATTTGGCGGTTAGTAAATACCATTGAAGGCCTTCCGCGTTTTGGGGTCAAGTTTTGTCCAAGCTGGCAAAGCGTAAGAGCGAGTTCAAGTCGGAAATTCTTTTGACTCACCGAGTTCTGTTTCTTTTATTTTTGTACTCGAGAGTGCACAACCCAGGCATTGATAATTGCCATATCCAATAAATGGAAAAACAACTGTCTATACCACTTTTTGGATTTTATTTTGATGTGGAACCTTCCCAAATGGCTGTCCATCAGATCCACACCACCCATGTGTTTATTATATGTCTTGATAACTTCTGGGCATGGAACTTTTATGTACTCTCGAGAAGCTTGATCATACCTTTTGGCTGCAGTTTCCGGTGTTA
Source organism: Andrena hattorfiana (assembly GCA_944738655.2). NCBI lineage: Eukaryota > Metazoa > Arthropoda > Insecta > Hymenoptera > Andrenidae > Andrena > Andrena hattorfiana. The sequence goes on along the minus strand of OX122891.2, from coordinate 18,146,921 downwards.
CACCGCATAAAGTGGATAGCAAATGAACACATTTAGTGTCTCTCCACACAACCAGAGAGATTTTATGGTCGTCGACCTTCGTCACGTATTCAAGAGACTTTCCACGTTTGTCATTTTTCATGATAAATTTTTCTTCTGGCAAAGGACAGTTAGGTATTCTTCTTCTCAAAACGGTGCCAACAGAAAATATACCTTTAGACAATAAATAAGATGCAAGAGGTATACTAGTATACCAATTATCATGAAAAGTTATGTAATTTTGGTGGGCTGGGACACTTCTAGTAAGACGAACGACAACGATGGAGCTGAAACCTAAGTCGGGTTCATTTGAATGAACATCGATTTTTTCTCCATGTATTTCAAAGTGATATGCATAGCCATACACATAGCATAAAACGTATAACTTGTAACCCCATTTGTGGGGCTTTCGTGGGTTATATTGTCTTAGGGAATGCCTTGTTTTAGCCTTGTTTTATGCCTTGTTTGAATAATTGTTCATCGACTGATAGTGATTGTAATTTCGGTACTGTTTCGAAGGATTGGTTCAGAAAGTCTATTACTGGCCGAAGTTTGAAAAGTCGATCCCTGTCCGGTTCGTTTGGTTTAGGTTCGTTTATATTATCATTGAAGTGTAAACTTTGTTTTATTTTATCGAACTTATTTATAGCCATGGCTTTTCTTACAACGTAGATTCCGATGGTGTTGTTCCACATCTCTCTATAATTGGAGGGTTTTGCAATAGACGAAAATACGAGCACACCTAGAAATTGTTGCAGTTCTAAAACTGAGAAACTTGACTTTATATTTTTTTTTGCACACGTATAAATTCGAATGATCAGTAATTGACTTGATCAGATTTTTAGGAAAGAAATAACTGAAAAAGTCGTAAGCTGTCTCTAATACGGTGATTTCTTCTAGAAGATCTGAATGTCCCATAAATTTCTTTTTCTCTTCTTTCAGATTCAGAGAATCGCGTACCCATTTATATGATGGCTTCTCTCTTTTCCCTTTTCTCATCATACTTCTAGTTCTTATTCTACTTCGTTTACCCGTTTTTCGTCCTATTTCTTTCCTCACAAACTGTTGCTTTATCGAGATATGTTTCGAAGTCGATGGATTACTTTTACTGCCCTTCCTTCCCTCGACTAGTTCGTTATTTGCGGCCGATTCCTCGTTTACCTCCATTTCCCCGTCATCTTCATCGTCATTGACGTCATCACTAGCAGCTAGTTGATTTTCAAACCCATGCTTGTTAGGTCGAACGTGCACACGTTGTACATTGTCCAAATGAGGAAAAAGTTCTTCATCTTGAAGTGCATCCATATCTATGTTCTCGTCGTTATCGCTACTCTCCTCATCTGAAGATGTACAATCGCTCCCCTCAGGTATTTCAAACACCTGATCATGTGGTACTCGACGTCTCTCATTGTTTTCAATAACAATAATTATCTCGTCATCAACCATTGTGTTCTACAAATCAAAGAACACAATGATACCTCGTTACATAATGTAACATGTACGTGACGTACATAAGTCACTTGTTGGCAAGCACTTCGATTGAATAAAAATACAGAACTCTATATTTTCATTTACGGTACCATTAAACGAACCTCCACAAATTTATTCACAAAGCAAAAGTAAAGTAATTGAAGGAAAACAACAGCACTTACCTGGTACTTCCAGTGGTTCTAGCGAAACTAAGAGTTGTAATAAAACATACGAAACAATGTATCACAATATAATGTCTACGGATGTCTTTCTGCCTTAAGAACGCTTGTTGTACATAGTCATATTCAAATAACGCTTTAAAGTTCTTGAAATAGCCCCTAAATGGCGCGCACGATTCTTTCGTGTGGGGATTCTGGTGCGGTAATTCCGTCTATCTGATCCCCACGTTGCCCCAGGCGAAGGTATTATAGATCCAGTAGGATCGAAACAAAGGTCGTGGAATTTCGTTGGTATAATAACATTTAATCCAACCAAATATATTCGGCAGAATGGCCGAGTTTTACAAGCGATATAGTGATGGCTACGAGGCTTCTATCAACCAGCAGGTTAACTCAAATCAGTCTTACGCTCTTTATATCAAAACTCTCTGGACGGAAGTGGCATGCCACATGGCAACGCTTGCCGTCGCGCGCAAGCTCCCCACTCCCAGGACAATCCCCTGTGGAGGGGGACAGCTGCTCCCCACATTCGATTCGCGTAACACGGGTGTTACACTATGATACTAAGGGTTAAGCCGGATCCAGACTTGAATGCGTATACGCTGAGCAAGGCTGAACGCGCACGAATGATGCATGCGGATGTGTCGAAAGTGCCATTACTACCATTTGTCTTTCGTCACCAACTTCTATGTTTAGCTTAGCCCACGCCGCAGTCGTAAAAATAGCATCGAAGGTATTGAAATTCAAGCACGTGTTTATACTCGAGAGATAAGGGATCCGTGTTTAATTTGAAGAAAGGACGACGCAGGTGGAACCACGCGCCGTCAGCGGACTATCCCTTTTCTTCCTGCGTCCCTCCACGAAGCGTATTGCCGTTCCTCGCGAGTAATATCGTGTGATTTTTTTAATACAACAGCGAGTCGGTCAGGTTTTATGAATTGAGAACAATACAGGGTGTAATGAAGAAAAAAAAAGATAAATTGTTCATTAAAATAGAGCTTTAAAGTCTATCATATGGTAAATTTATTACATTGATAAAAATGTAATTTCTTTATTTTTCATTAACTGTTTATGACAATATTAGTAATGGATTAAATTCATTCACACAGATTCTTCCCTCATGATTAAAAAAAAAAGACGCAAGTTCATGCTTTCAAAAATTTAGATCATTAACTTCGAAGATTTGTATTTTTTTAACAATTTCGAAACTAGAAAAATGAGTACTTAGCCCTCCCTAATTTCATATGGACTACAATTTATTTCAATATCATGAAAATCCGAGACATCGAGAATTTAAGAAAAGTATCTCATCTACTCCTATCGTCCATGCTGAGCGCAATGCACTCCAAACTTCCTTTGATGTATGGAAGAAAACCGGCAACGGTCGGCTCAGCCCATGTGCCTTCATCGGCATTCGCGAGTCGTGTCGCATGTGTCGAGTCACCACAAATGACACGTCCACACTAGCATATGTGTTCACGCTTACCCTTTCTGACGTAGAAGCATGCGGCCCTGGCTACCGTTTCACCCGTCCACATCAGGATATTCGTGCGCGTTCAGCCTTGCTCAGCGTATACTCATTCAAATCTGGATCCGGCTTTACACGCACACTTTCAGCCAAAAGAAAATAACACATGTTTCGTTCGTCAAACGCTACCTTCACTATGCAATCGACTCCAAATTTTGACAGCTTACAGTCAGGTTATAACCTGGCGAGTGTTAAATAAGATGAGTTGTCAAAATTTGAGATGCCACGTGTTTTTTCAAATATGTATCGTTGTACCATTGAATTGCAACCAAAATACAGTCTCAAACACAAGGTAAGATGCCGAAATTTGAATTGCGAAGTGTTTGTATATCATCAAACTGTTTTTCATTTGTAACTAAACTGAGGATTTTATGTACATGTAGATAATCGAAGCGTCAAATGATGCTGTGACCTACTCCAAGCTATGTATGTATTGGGGGAGACCGGGGCTAGTTGACTAATTTTTACCACTTCTAATTCTTGTCAATAGACCATTGGTATTTTGTTGACTTGCTGCATACCAAATGTTTACAAATTCCATTATGTATACAAGCTTAATTTTTAAAATCGTTTTAATTAAGTCTGGGTTGTAGTTTTTATTGTATTTAGAGTAGTCAGACGAATAAGTCAACAAATCCCGGCTGTGGGGTTAGTTGTATATGTATACTACGACCAATACATTTTTTTATATTTTCTTTACTCCTTCACAGTGTTATTTTTTTTATATTATTTATCATGGTGCTAGATGCTGTAATTATTTTGTACTTGTTTGTTATAGTCTATTTGGAAGGCCTGAGAGTTTGAAGGGAGGATAGGGTGTAAAACCGGTAGAGGTGAGTTTGGAAGGATTTTGTGGTGGGGGAAGTGGACTTGAGCAGCTAAACTCTTTGCCTCCACCGTATTTTGAGGATAAAAATGCACTTTTTAGTGGTATTCCTATGCTTAGTCAAGTAACCCCGTCCGACATTGTTAACATGTTAAGGGCCGTACATACAAAACCTCCACGCACCGAATAAAATAAAATACCGTCAATTATAGTCAATGTAGGTATCACGTTTCCACAAAATATTCATGAAAGAACATCAAGCAGTACTCAGTGGCCAAAAATTCATAAATAGTCGAAACAAAAATATTATAGACCTTTTTAGATTTTTCATTCTCACTGATAGAACACGCAAGTTTTTGTCACGGCGACACATTAAATGGCAAGCTGGTCATTCATATGCTCCAATATCGCGAATCGCAGCATAAGTTATTCCATAATACAAGAATTATAGGGAATTAGTCAACTAACCTCGTCAGTCAACTAACCCCGGTCTCCTCCACGCATAATTTTGAAAAAAGGATTTCGTATACATACTTAATCAGTTATTTTAATACATGGACACCTTCGATAATGCATTAATTTAATCAGTGTTTCTCGTACTATGCACAAAGTACTATACATATAATAAATATACATAGATCGGCAATGCGGTGCACACAGTTCGTTTTCGTAGTTGTTAAACTTGCGTAAAATTTAACCTTAATTCTGTCTCGTGATAAGACTGCTCATTGCTGTTGATGATGAACCTTTGTAATTTATAAAATTAAAAATTATCTGAAGTCATTCCCTATGCACATTATCTTTGTAAAAAGAAGTGAGATCCCCATAAAAAACTTCAAAAAAGTAAAATAATTACGCCAAGTACATGAAAAAGTCGAAGACGGAAAAGAGTAAATCACAAACAAAAAAATAGAAGAAAATATACAATATCAAAAAAAAAAAAAAAACAATGTGAAATCACAATGAGCTGCAAGTACATAAAGGTGCTTTCCAACAGCGCTTAAGATGCCACAACTACATATACACAGCTAAAATACTGTCTTCATACATTTCATTACTCATATCGCTGACATTTTAATAATGTGAAGATAAAATGTAACATCTAGACATTTGCCTAGATGTCCGCGGTCAAGTCAAATATTTGGCGTGGCCAGGCAAGGCATTCTCGGTTCATGAATACCTATACCTTCCCTCTTCCAGGCTTTCAAATAATTTGTCAATTTAGTAATTTAGTATATGAGTACATTTTCATTATATTGCGTTTTAAAATAATTCTAAGATCATTCATCGACACCGATACCTTTCTTCTCACAAGCTTTCTGATAAGTTGTAAATTTAAAACTCTGACAATATGAGTACACTTTCATTATTTTGCGCTTTCAAACAATTCTTATTCATCGACACTTTGACCTTCCCTCGCCACGCCAAGTATTTGACTTCCAGGCCACGGACATATAGGCAAATGTCTAGATGTTTCATTTTATCTTCACATTATTAAAATGTCCACGATATGAGTAATGGAATTTATGAACACAGCATTTTAGTTGCGTATATGTAGTTGTGTCATCTTAACCCTCTAACGCCCAGACCCTCATTATTAGTTTTTACTGTAAAAATAATACTTTGAAATTAACAAATATGAAATTAACATTATTATTACAGTTCATTCTTCTGATGGTAATCATGAAAACAGTTTTTACTACTTGTAAAACATAATCGGACACTACATTTTACACAAGTAACACATGTAATTCCCTTGATACATAATCTGCATCTTCCTCTCTCTGAAACTTCCTTGTAAACAGGAAAATGTCCAACAGAGTCAAAACGTATTTCATTGTATGGATGCGAAACACAAGGTTTCTTCTTCTTTTTAGTATTCTCCAAACTTGAATTTGAAGTTGATGGACGACCACGGCGTCTTTTTTCTCTGCCCAATTGAATTACATCGTCAGCTACACGCATTCTAAATGTTTTGTACGAGATATTTGTCTGTTTCTTTCGGTAGACTAACCATGCATTGGTGAGACAGATGTCAATATAATAATAAAAAATGGGCATATACCACCTGCGAGATTTGTATTTCAATCTATATAGCGATACGAGATAATTACTCTTATCCACTCCACCCATATTTTTATTGTATTCGTACAAAACATTCGAGCACTGGATTTGAATTCGTTTCTTGTGTCCCTTTGAATAACGTCTCAAAGTGGATTGAGGGTGAACACCATATTTAGTGCTTCCGATATAAACCGGCTTATTATCAAAACATTTGACAAGTATATATTTATTATCAAAACACTTATAGACAATGTTTCCTCTACCTTCAGCTTTGAGTGTCTTATCACATTTTAGAGGGCATTGCTCTATTTGATTGCTACGGAAAGTTCCAGTACTCGCTACTTGCATAGTTTCTTTCAAGTATACAAATAATTCTACAGGGTGTCCCAAAAATGCTGCGGTTCCTTGAAGGGGGTGATTCAGGGGGTGATTGCAAACAATTTTTCCTTTGCGAAAATGCTCTCCGAGGTTTCGTTAACGAGATATTAACAAAAAGCACCGACCAATCAGAGCACGAGTCTGACGGCTGAGTTCCCGCGCTAGAGCGGCTACGCGTCGCGCTGTGACTACGAACAAGCAACTCGGCATGCATAGAAGAAAATTGCATAGAATGGCAAATGAAAATGACGTAACAAATAAAATGGAACATGTTGTCATGGATTATTTGTCATTTAAAGTGATTAATGAATGAAGGATAAATGGATGAAAATCACGTCTAACGTAGAAAGACGAATACACAGTTCTTTTTTAGAAGATTCGAAAATAATAATTATTTGAAGTGGGAGGATAAGGAATACGTAAATTTCCTTGTGTTAATAACTTAGCCACGAAAAGGTAACGTAACAGTAAATTAACGAAAAGTGATCGTAGTTCGTTATTGTGATAAAAATTCGTAATTCAGTAACGGCCAGCACTGTTGCTGATAACGAATAAGTCTGTTTAAAAAGCCCGAATAAATATTTTCGTAGGGAATTTTGAGAATTATCGCCGGAAATAAGCCATAGCTTGCGTTAAATTTAAAAATGAATGATCACCAATAAAGTAACTAAAACTCACCCTTGTCGGAAATTCACCTGCAGCGTGGAAACCTGTGTCACTGGGTCACTGAACCGATCCTGGTCATCGATGGACGAGCCCCGTGCACAGCTGGTCTCAGGTATACGACACTACCCAAAATTAAGTGTCGCAATGTCAGGTGCATCCAGGTTAATGTACCGAATATTCACTTCACTACGCGGCTACTAACACTGAACACTTAATTTATTTTCCATGGAACGTGTTGTTCCTACGTTTTAAAAATTGGTGGCCCTGAAAAGGGCCGATTGTAATCAATTAAAAAATTGCTCCACGTGGCTACCGTCATTTTCTATGCACGCTTCAGCGCGGAGAATCAGCTGTCTTTGGACGCCCTGCAATGTTTGCGGCGTTATGTGGCCACCGCCGCGTGAATGAGCGCAACTGCTTTCTCGGGGGTAGCCACCGACTGACGATACACCTCATTCTGAAATGATTGTTGTACAAGAAATACGAAACGTAAGTAAAAAAAGAATACCTACAACAAGAATAATTAAAGAGTAACAACAATAATGAAATTACCTTCAGGTAGCCCCAGAAGAAAAAATCCAGCGGATTCATATCCGGTGACCGTGGGGGCCACGCAACGTGAGCCTCATCTTCACGGCCGCGGCCGATCCACCTGTCCTGAAAGGTTTCACCTAAATAGGCGCGGACATTCAACGGGTAATGTGGCCCAGCACCGTCGTGCTGGTAGTACATGTTCTGTCGGATCTCATATGGAATATCATCCATAAGATCCGGCAGAACATGTTCTAAAAGATATTTATACGCTGGGCCGTCCAACCTGTCTGGCAGAATGTAAGGCCCAACGATAAATTCGCCACAAATGCCGGCCCATAGGTTGATCGATCAACGGACTTGTGCTGCACGTGTACGAAGCGCTAGGGGATTTTCGTCGCTCCACACATGCATATTGTGGGAATTGAAGCATCCTTCCCTGTTGAAAAGTGCTTCATCCGTCCACAATATGTATTTGGTGAACGACGGATTCCTTTGCACTTGTCCCAACAGCCACCTGGAATAGTGAATCCGCTGGATGTAATCCCCAGGGTGCAAGTGTTGCACCCTTACATATTTGTACGGATGCAACATCCGATCCCTGAGAATTCGGTGCACCGTCGAGCAGCTGACACTAGAACAAAATGCAAAAACATCCACTATTAGATAACATTTTTTTTTCTTAATTAATAATTACTGCAGTTATCTTGAACTGTGACTTACTTGAAGTGGCGGCTCAAGACGCGCACACTGGTCGTAGGATCGGCGTCAATGGCATCGAGGATTCTCTCGACGGTGCCCAGATTTCGCGCGGCTGCGGGTCTGCCCACCTCGCTGCCTCGCGGCATCATGGACCCCGTCGAGAATAGCCTCGACGCTAAACGTCGAAATGTGTCTTCGCTTGGCGTTGGAATTTGCGGATATTCCAACGCAAATGCTCGTACAGCGGCACTTGCGTCCCCGTCGTTCCGGGCGTACACCCAGAACATCCTATAATACTCCTGTGCCGTGAACATTTCTCGGTCGGGATTGCTAGCTGACTGACAAGATTTTTTCCAAGTAACTTCCTCTACCCCCAAGTAGTTTCTCTCGTTCCATTATCAGTTAACCCCCACCAGGGCAAAGGGTTTTAGGTAAAAAGAAGCCATCACATTTTCGAAACACACGTGTTTTGCAGAAGTGCAACGGACGAACCATCGTACACTTTCACAAAAGCCCGCTCTCCGTCCTTTTACTGCCAATGTACCCATTGCTTCGAGATAGAAAACAGACACACACCACGTGTATCGGTTCGAAAGGGTTCGAAGGGAAAAGAAACAGAAACTCTTCGAGTTGGTATAAAGAAGAAAATTCATACTATTCCTGTTTCCACTTTCCGATACCCTGAGTTCACGTCTGCTACGAGTCATAAATTATCCAGAACTGTAGGAAACCGTTCTCTACCGCCGACTAGCGGGACAATACGATCATAAACCGTGACCCTGGCGAAATGCTTTGGCCGAGCAGCCTGATTAATTTTGGGGAACTAGAATTTAAAAAGTATTATTCAACATCAATACGCCTCGCGGAGAGACACAGGAAGAAAAGGGGTAGTCCGCTGACTGCGCGTAGTCCCGCCTGCGTCGTCCTCTCTACAAATTCGAAACAGATCCCTTATCTCTCGAGTATAAACACGCGCTCGAATTTCAAAACAAAAGCACGCGTCGACGTATTCCGTGCGAGAGACGGTGGGCTTGAAGTCCGATTGGCCCTAATCTAACCAATCTGCCCTGCATCCCTCCCAAACGGCCACTGTCCCGAAGAGGTCCTCTTCGCAGCAATATCTCCTCCCCATGGCCCACCTTCTCTCGCACGGAATACGTCGACGCGTGCTTTTGTTTTGAAATTCGAGCGCGTGTTTAGACACGAGAGATAAGCAGTCCCGATTGGCTACTTTGGGACCAATCGAACCTCAAGGCCCACCTTCTCTCGCACGGAATACGCGGACGCGTGCTTTTGTTTTGAAATTCGAGCGCGTGTTTCGACACGAGAGATAAGCAGACCCGATTGGCTAGTTTGGGATCAATCGAACCTCAAGCCCACCTTCTCTCGCACGGAATACGTCAATGACATCGAAAAGTCCTGCGCCCCGTCTCAGGTAAAGCAACCGCGCGCGATTGCAGTCACCTGACCGTACCGCTACAACCCCATATTTCTTCAGTGAGGTCAAATAACAGGTCGACAGAAGAATCGCTGGAGAATTTTACTAACCCACTCTTGGCCAATGACACTGTTTTTATAATAATCAAATTTGTAAGTTCCAGCTTGTCCTTATCTTGATTATTTGTTGAAAAAGTGTCATTGCTCAATGGAAACCACGAGAAGGTGACCGTGGCGCACTGGTCTCGACCGTCGACTCAGGGAACAATACGGTCATAAAACACGACCTTCTTTAGACTACGTTGACGATCAACGCAGTTAGTTTTTACGACTGATTTTTCAACAAATAATCAAGATAAGGACAAGCTGGAACTTACAAATTTGATTATTATAAAAACAGTGTCATTGGCCAAGAGTGGGTTAGTAAAATTCTCCAGCGATTCTTCTGTCGAAAGTGGATCGGAAGTGTGATCGGAAAGTGGAAACAGGAATAGTATGAATTTTCTTCTTTATACCAACTCGAAGAGTTTCTGTTTCTTTTCCCTTCGGACCCTTTCGAACCGATACACGTGGTGTGTGTCTGTTTTCTATCTCGAAGCAATGGGTACATTGGCAGTAAAAGGACGGAGAGCGGGCTTTTGTGAAAGTGTACGATGGTTCGTCCGTTGCACTTCTGCAAAACACGTGTGTTTCGAAAATGTGATGGCTTCTTTTTACCTAAAACCCTTTGCCCTGGTGGGGGTTAACTGATAATGGAACGAGAGAAACTACTTGGGGGTAGAGGAAGTTACTTGGAAAAAATCTTGTCAGTCAGCTAGCAATCCCGACCGAGAAATGTTCACGGCACAGGAGTATTATAGGATGTTCTGGGTGTACGCCCGGAACGACGGGGACGCAAGTGCCGCTGTACGAGCATTTGCGTTGGAATATCCGCAAATTCCAACGCCAAGCGAAGACACATTTCGACGTTTAGCGTCGAGGCTATTCTCGACGGGATCCATGATGCCGCGAGGCAGCGAGGTGGGCAGACCCGCAGCCGCGCGAAATCTGGGCACCGTCGAGAGAATCCTCGACGCCATTGACGCGGATCCTACGACTAGTGTGCGCGTCTTGAGCCGCCACTTCAAGTAAGTCACAGTTCAAGATAACTGCAGTAATTATTAATTAAGAAAAAAAAAATGTTATCTAATAGTGGATGTTTTTGCATTTTGTTCTAGTGTCAGCTGCTCGACGGTGCACCGAATTCTCAGGGATCGGATGTTGCATCCGTACAAATATGTAAGGGTGCAACACTTGCACCCTGGGGATTACATCCAGCGGATTCACTATTCCAGGTGGCTGTTGGGACAAGTGCAAAGGAATCCGTCGTTCACCAAATACATATTGTGGACGGATGAAGCACTTTTCAACAGGGAAGGATGCTTCAATTCCCACAATATGCATGTGTGGAGCGACGAAAATCCCCTAGCGCTTCGTACACGTGCAGCACAAGTCCGTTGGTCGATCAACCTATGGGCCGGCATTTGTGGCGAATTTATCGTTGGGCCGTACATTCTGCCAGACAGGCTGGGCGGCCCAGCGTATAAATATTTTTTAGAACATGTACTACCAGCACGACGGTGCTGGGCCACATTACCCGTTGAATGTCCGCGCCTATTTAGTTGAAACCTTTCAGGACAGGTGGATCGGCCGCGGTCGTGAAGATGAGGCTCACGTTGCGTGGCCCCCACGGTCATCGGATATGAATCCGCTGGATTTTTTCTTCTGGGGCTACCTGAAGGTAATTTCATTATTGTTGTTACTCTTTAATTATTCTTGTTGTAGGTATTCTTTTTTTACTTACGTTTCGTATTTCTTGTACAACAATCATTTCAGAATGAGGTGTATCGTCAGCCGGTGGCTACCCCCGAGGAAGCAGTTGCGCTCATTCACGCGGCGGTGGCCAACATAACGCCGCAAACATTGCAGGGCGTCCAATGACAGCTGATTCTCCGCGCTGAAGCGTGCATAGAAAATAACGGTGGCCACGTGGAGCAATTTTTTAATTGATTACAATCGGCCCTTTTCAGGGCCACCAATTTTTAAAACGTAGGAACAACACGTTCCATGGAAAATAAATTAAGTGTTCAGTGTTAGTAGCCGCGTAGTGAAGTGAATATTCGGTACATTAACCTGGATGCACCTGACATTGCGACACTTAACTTTGGGTAGTGTCGTATACCTGAGACCAGCTGTGCACGGGGCTCGTCCATCGATGACCAGGATCGGTTCAGTGACCCAGTGACACAGGTTTCCACGCTGCAGGTGAATTTCCGACAAGGGTGAGTTTTAGTTACTTTATTGGTGATCATTCATTTTTAAATTTAACGCAAGCTATGGCTTATTTCCGGCGATAATTCTCAAAATTCCCTACGAAAATATTTATTCGGGCTTTTTAAACAGACTTATTCGTTATCAGCAACAGTGCTGGCCGTTACTGAATTACGGATTTTTATCACAATAACGAACTACGACCACTTTTCGTTAATTTACTGTTACGTTACCTTTTCGTGGCTAAGTTATTAACACAAGGAAATTTACGTATTCCTTATCCTCCCACTTCAAATAATTATTATTTTCGAAAATTCTAAAAAAAAACTGTGTATTCGCCTTTTTACGTTACACGTGATTTTCATCCATTTATCCATTATTCATTATTCACTTTAAATAACAAACAAACCATGACAAAATGTTCGATTTTATTTGTTACGTCTTTTTCATTTGCCATTCTACGAAATTTTCTTCGATGCGTGCCGAGTTGCTTGTTCGCAGTCACAGCGCGGCGCATAGCCACGCTAGCGCGGGAACTCGGCCGTCAGACTCGCGCTCTGATTGGTCGGTGCTTTTTGTTAATATCTCGGTAACGAAACCTCGGAGAGAATTTTCGCAAAGGAAAAAGTTGTTTGCAATCACCCCCTGAATCACCCCCTTCAAGGAACCGCAGCATTTTTGGGACACCCTGTATATTCGTGAAATAGTTGTCACAAAATAAAGTAACATTCTTGTAATCAATATGTTTTAGTAAGGCAATAACAACTGCTGGAGCTTTACCCATTGTCTTTTCCTTCTTGCTTAGTTTCATATCCGTATCTTCAAATAATGTCAAGGTTGATTCACCTTGGTAAACTATTGTAGCATAAACCTGTCCGTTGGAATCTGCTAATACAAATACTTTGAATCCCCATTTTGTCGGTTTCTTGGGGTTGTATTGACGCAAGTTCTCAGCTGTTTTACCTTTGGAAGGTACTATACTTTCATCAATAAAATAAACGCCATGCTCAGCTTTGTATTTTTTAAATCTTTCATTCAAAAAGGTAATTATAGGACGAACCTTATAAAATCAGTCTTGTTTTGAAGAATTTATTTCTTCATTGTTTACAGAATGCAGAAAACGCCTAATTTTTTCAAATCTGTTTCGTGTCATTACACAAACAATTTTATTGACTCGAGTATTTTCTTCCCAGTAATAGAACAATAATTCCCATCCATATAATAATTCCCAAAAAGTCTAAAAATTTCTGTCGATCTAATTTCAACTGTGACTTTTGAGTTACTTGAGTATTATATAAATTGCTTTGATCGATTATATGATCAATTATTTCATAACTAAAAAAATCTAAAAAATATTGTAGAGGTATATCAGATAAGTTTTCTGCATTTATATTATTTTTATTTTTAAATTCTGGAGGATTCAAGTCATTAGATGTCCAAGCACGGTGTTCAAGCATGATTTTTTGTTTTTCTTTCGATCTAGTCGTTTCTTTTTCCTTGCTGGCTGTTCCACATGATCTTCCTCTTCCTCTTCATCTGATTTATCGATAAGCCAATCTTCAAAATTATCATGATCATCATTTAGAAATGGACGACGATTGATAGCTTCAGTTTCATCATCTGAATTATCAGATATATCAGAAATATATGGATTTGGTGGTTTCACGGCTTGATACGAATTCTTCTTTGCACGTGTAAGCATTTTTGCTAACAGAAAAATAATGAATTGTACAACATAACTAAATATTTTGTTTGACTACTACCGCTCAGTGTTGCACCGGTGTAACATGCATTTTCAAATATAAAATATTCATATATATATAAGACTTGAAATAACTTCACAACACTTTTGTGCACATAATTCATCTTTCCACTAAACATAATGATGCAAATTTGAATGAAAAAAGAAGAACTTACCGCTATTTTTCACTGATTTATTTGAGACATATAAGGAAACATAAGATGGCAGCCTGAAGTAATAATTTACAATAAATTTTTTAAGAAAATGTTCGATTTCCTGAACCGAAAACATTGAAATTTATTTTACCATCAGGAAAACTACGGATGGTTGCTAACAAAACCACAGACGAGGTATAGGATAGACCTATCAACCAATGTATTTTTCTGTCACCGGTTTGGGGGGTCCTAGGACCCCCTTACCATTTTAGTGTCGCATGCAACGTTACCGGCGAAGTCTCGAAACAGATTGTAACGCTACGCATGGTAGGAATTAGAATTCAGCACGGGTATAACGTGGGTTATTTTTTTAGTCGAAGCCCGCGATTTACAAATGTTTCTGTTAAAGTAACAATTTAAAAATCGTCTTATGAACATATTCCGTTCAACGGAAGAGAAAGGAGGATGAAAATAAAACAATATCACATTCGCCTTTTAACTTTGCTGTTCTATTCCGGTTTATTTAATGCCAAACAAATTTCATTCGATTGCAATAATGTAATTTGTAAAAAGAGTGCTTTAATGTTTTTTAAGAGCACCTGTTGCTGAACCCCACCCATTCATCATGTGTTTGTGCATACATTAATGATGGTTTATATGATATAATACAGACATATAATAATTAAAAATAATTTTGTTCCTTATTTTTCACTCAATTTTTTTAAGTCGGCGCCAGATTTACAAAGTGCAAATGATGAGGCGCTGATATAAAAAAATTGAGTGTCGTAGATTAAATAAGGAACAAAATTATTTTTTACTTTTTAGCGCATTTTAATTTTTTTGAAGTCGGTTTTAATTATGATTTTGCATTTCTTGGACCGATGCGCCATTATTGTGGCTTTTACACGCAGGTGGCGAAAAATCTCTCCGTACAGAGGTATAGCGCAGCTGTCAACCCTGTCGTAGCAAAAAATTTTGAAACTGAGACGGGTACGAGACCAGTCGACATTGTTTTCAAACCTCATTACAGTAATCTGGGGTGAGTGGTAAACCGATCATAAAAGCGGAGCGCGCAGCTCGCTTACCTGGGCCGAAAAATTTCCAATAGCTCTTTGGCACGTGAATTTGAAAGAGACCATCCCAAAATTTTCGAAGCTCGGGGATCACTGCTGTTCAGCGGTCGCTGGCAGTTCTCCGAAGAGATTGCCTTCGTCGGCCGCCGACCATCTGGTTCTTTTGTCGATGACGGGCTCGACGTCGCAGTTTCGGCCACGTCCAACAATGTGTTTGCAGACCTCAGAATCTATTGTTCTGGTTTTCTTTTTCATAATTTTATCTTTAATGCAGTGTATGCATAGATAAGACTTAAGGGTCAATTAATCAGACGTGTCTTTGATAGTAGTGGTGTTTTAATTTTTTTTTCTAGAATTTTTATGTCTGAATGTTTTAAACTTTTAGCTACTCAACGCCATGTTTATACCGGCCTCCATTAATGCCATTTTTAGGAATGATGCGCCATTATTGTGGCTCTTACACGCAGGAGGCGAAAAATCTCTCCGTGCAGGTGTATACCGCCGCGGTCAACCTTATCGTAGCTTACAATTTTGAAATTCAAAACCATTATACTCATTCATCTTTTTCCTTCAGTGTCGGATCTGTATTCGTACTCAGAAAGTTAAAATTCGATTGCTACGACATTCTGGCCTTTTCACTTTACGCTCTCTTGAAATCGGTTAAACGGTAACGCGTACCTTTTTTTACAACCCTGAGGGGTTCTTAAGTAAAAGCTTTCAAAGGATGCGGCTCGGGGGTCATAAACGCTAGAGTAGTGACATAAGGACAAAGTCAGCAATAGGCCATTCAGTAATCAGTATGCCAATTTCTATTATAGAAGTATCACAAATGGATTGTAATGGAAGTAATGGAAAGTACTTGGAGTAAAGTAATTGAGGAAAGTAATGAAGAGTACCCGAATTCTACGTGAATTGACACGGAACTGCTATGTGTGCCCAGATCTTAACGTAAGCGATACTTACGCTCGTGTATTTACATCGTAGATGTTTTTTTATAATTTTTAAATCCATCCAATAGTTAATAAGGAGAGAGCCAATCAATTTGTAACGAAACGTAGGGATTTAGGGGCCTCGGATCCCAAAAACTAGGAATATAAATTTTACAAAAACGTTTTAATTCATTATTTTCAATGATTTTTACGTGTCGTAGGATGGGCACCGTCTATTTAGACACGCGCGATGTGCAGAGATTTGCGGGAATGTTAGTAATAGCGTCAATTTTTTATATTTTTCTGCGTACGTCACGTGAAAATATTAGTTAAATGTTCCACTACATGTAAAATACTAACAATCAATTTCATCTTGCAATTTATAGTTTGTATAAGCGCTCAAGAAGTGATCCCCGAAATAAATTTTCAGAGAGAAATCCGACGTGAATCGTTGACAAACCGAGCCAAAGCGTAGCTTAGCGAAAGCCCGCCCTCTAAGTAGTATAGCTATGGGGATTCTAACTCAGGTCCTCTGAGGGGAGCGCGGGGGCGGGGGGAAGTGAAGGCGCGCGGGGGAGCGCGGCGGAGAGAAACATGGGCGCGGGGCCTGCGGGGAGTGGAAGAGCGGTTGCACGCGCACGAGCCGCGGAGTGGGGGAAGCCGCAACCGCGGAGGGGATCAGTCCGGGCCGAGCAGCCGCGGAGACCTGACCCACCGTCCTCGAAATTTTTTAGAGGGAGGGAATGACCCCCGAAAAGTCTTTTTCAGACTTTGGCCCACCCCGAAATATTTTTCAGACCTAACCCAGGGAGGGGACGGCCCCCAGGATTTTTTTTCAAACCAACATGCGTCACCAAGCATAATCCATTATTTTTTATCCGAAATTGTTTCGGACAATGTCGGGAAAGATCGACGTTCTTTTCTTTTACGAACCACGTCTTCGGGACGGAAAGAGAGAGAGCAATACTTCGTTATAAATCTAAATTCGGAGGAGGGAGAGAGACAGCACTACATAGCGGTACAATCGCAGATATTCTAAAATTTTTAACCAGCGATCTACCAAACCATTATGTAGCAAGCATTCTAAAACTAAACAGTATTCTAAAGCGTTCCGATTTAACGTCGCAGCGTATCGCACGATCTCGCGTAATTCGAATCCTCTGGAGCAGCCGTACGGGATGACGTCATGTGGTGGCGCGAAGAAGGCGCGAATCATAGAAAGAATTATATGGCGTCAGCAGAAAGAATCTTTTCCATATCAACAGACATTCTTTTCCCAACGCAGAGAAATAATAACTTTAATCCCCTCTCACACTGGTCTACCGAACCTTTATGTAGAAAACAGACACATTTTATCCGAACCATTATGTAGCGAGCATTCTAAACCTAACAGTATTCTAAAGCGTTCCGATTTAACGTCACAACGTATCGCGCGATCTCGCGTAATTCGAATCCTCTGAAGCAGCCGTACGGGATGACGTCATGTGGTGGCGCGAAGAAGGCGCGAATCATAGAAAGAATTATATAGCGTCAGCAGAAATTGGTGAGGAGAGAAGAAGGAAGACGGGTAAATAAATAGATTGTAATATATAGAAAAGGATTATATATTGTTACATTAATTGAAAAATAGAAATATAAAAAAGAAAATATTTAAACATATAATATAAATAGTGTCTCAGCAGAATTCTCTCTCTCCCTCTCTCCCTCTCCCTCTCCCACTCACTCTCACTCCCTCTCCTTCTCTCTCTCTCTCTCTCTCTTTTACATCAATCGCAGGACAATTTGAACATTCTCGAACAGCTGATGGACTTCCCCTTTACTTTTCGCGACATCATACATACATACATACTCTTCCACACAACACCTCACATACACTCATATACACTCACGCTCTCGTGACCAACCCGAGTGCTTGGTTACACAGAACAGTAGTATCTCGACAACATTCGCTGAAACTGTTACGTATCGCCTCAATTCTCTATCTCTAAATGAACCGTACTATTCTCAACATTTTTTTAGTTCTCTCTATACAAATAGGATATCAAAATACAATATAAAAAGAAAAAATATAATAATAATAATAATTTAATTTAATTTATTGCCACTTTCGTGTTACAATTTAACGATCAAATAATCTTTCCATTTCATTCCCATGATTGTGTCAGTGCAAGTCCCACCCTTCTAATGTATCCTGCTGTCTCTTAACAATTTTTTCTATTTTACAAGTGTTTCCTAATCTGTTCTATGTTATATAATCTTCTTTTATCACTATCTCCCATAGAATAGCCAAGTTTTTCCCTTCTCCTCTAATTACCTCTGCACAATTCCTGCCACTCTCTCAACTTACTTCACATGTTTCAATCGCGTGTTTCACTGTTTCTTCCTCTTTCTTACATACCCTTTCTTCTTTCATTAGCCAATATTTGCATGTTCTTGTTTCACTATCCTGTATGAATCTTCCTATCCTTTCCAATTCTCCTCTCCTTTCTTCATTTCCCCCCATAAGCATTTCGGCTTATCTCCTGGTTTCCTTGCCACCTCTTTTAATTCTCTTAGGAACTTTGACTCTTTTACTTTCATCTGTCTTTCTTGTTCTTGGATGTCAATTACTTATCTGTTCTAATTTTTAATCCACACTTCTTCCCCATTTAATCTTCTTCTTTTCCATTCTTCGTTTGACCATCCTCTCCCTTCCAAGAATTTGATTCGCATTCTTTCCTTTTTTCGTTACTTCATTTCCTCTCATTAGTCTTCTCCTACATTCATATCGTATCGATCCTTCTTCCGAGTTTATTAGTGTCTCTTCAAACTTCATTACCCTTACTTCCATTTTAATTGCTATGCCATCTCTTCCTGTTTCTTTTAACAGCCAATATGTTGATGTTGATCTCTCCAATTTCATTATCCATCGTATGTATTTCGCCTGCAATTTTTCTATTTCCTCATACCTTCTCCATCCCCATATCGCTGCTCCATACGCCACGGTGTTCCTAACTAGCGCATCAAACAGTTTCATTCTTCTTTCAGTCATCTCTGAATAATCTGTCTCCAATCCAATTAGACTTTTACACATTTAACTCCAAGCCTTTCTTCTTTATATATCTCTCGAATCTATTTATCATATTCTTAGGTCCCTGTGCATTATTTACCATTAACACATCACCCGCGTATGAAATTGTTAAAATTTTCCTTCTACCTATTACGACTCCACCTTCCTGTTCTTTGCTCATTTCTTCTTTCCAGGTCTGCAAATGCGACATTGAAAAGTGTCAAGCTTAACGGGCACCCTTGTCTAACACCCTTTCCTGTTAAAAAAACTCCTATCAGTTCCTTCTTCATTCGTAAAGCGCATATAGTTCTGTCGTGCATTTCCTGTATCCGTATTCTTAGTTGTTCGCCTACTTCTCCTTCATAAAGTCTTTTCCAAATTTCTTCCCTTTCCAATCAATCAAATGCTCTCTTCATATCCGTGAAAAACAGATATAGTTTCCGTCTTTCTTTTGAGGTTTCTATATCTATAACCATTTTAACTACCGCTATTGCGTCTACTGTTCCTCTCCTTCTCCTGAATCCCATATGCGTATCGTTTAATATCCCATTTTCCATTTGTTCTTCTAATTTTCTCCTTAGAATTTCCACGCATATCTTATAATCCGTGTCCATCTAAGTTATGCCCCTATAGTTCTTAACCATTTCCCTTTCTCCTTTTTTTTTTTTCTTTTTGAATACAGAACTTACTATTCCTTCTTTCCATTCTTGCGGAAAGTCCCCTTTCTTCCATGTTCTGTTTATCACCTTTGTTTGATTACCTATATTTATGAAGATGATTGCGACCTCGATGTTGAATTAAGATATAATTTAAATGCAGGAGTTTAAATTTTAAGTCTGTTCGGCTTTTAATATCTTACATGATTTGAGTTGAAATCGACGTGAGCCAGATCGGTTTCTATCTATATTTACCTAATAAATTTTTATACAAAAGGACTTAATTTGTATATTATTTTTTGCTATATTCAATAAAAATTGGAATTTTATGTTCATTAAGAATAGGTGTTTACCCTATGATAATTGTTGGTTGGGCTTCAAATTCTAATTATTCAATAATAGGACCGATTGGGCCAATTTCACAATCAGTTTCTTATGAAGTAAGTTTATTTTTAACAATATTTTCTGTAATTTTATTAATTGAAAATTATTCATTATTGGATTTATATGAATTCCAATATTATATTAAATTTATTTTAATTTTAATTCCAATACTACGACAAGAAAATCGCGGATAGTTCTTTTAAAATCGGAGACCAAGTGCTACTGCACGACAAGACGCGAGCGGTCAAAAACTAACACCTGCGTGGATAGGCTCTAACACGATTCAAAACACGCACGATAATAATAATTACAGTATAGAGGGCGACGAACAATCCGCGTTCAGACAAACACTTCATAGAATAGGGCAGTAATAGGGAAATGATCACAATTTTGAAGGAAAGTAACGATACACTAACAATTACATATAAAGATAAGACTAAGAAAGGTAATTTATTGAAAAAGATGGTAAATAAGCGCACAACTAGGCGTCGTCGTCCCAGCCACGTAGGGCGCAGTCGGCCTCCAATAGCGACCACAGTCGAGGCAGCGGATCAGGCCCAACGAAGATGTCCCCATGACGTTCTACACAAAAAAAAACAATTGCAAGACTATTACTATACGCACGGAAATAGAAACAATAAGCAGATCTACAATCCCCGATGCAATAAGACACTCACCAAATAGGACCCTCAGACCTCATGAGTCTTCGTCATCCTCCCAGAATTCTGCATGCTGGAAGAATCGGTGCCAGTGCACCCGATACTCCCTAATTGCCACCATGTAGGCAATGCTGATACAACCCGGCGGGCGGGGCACTGGAAACGCTAGAGGGATAAACGGATAAATAGGATAATAAAATAACACACACGAAGAACAAACAAACAAACATCACTCGCACGTACAATTAGAGCAAACATAATGTCTCGGGGCACGTCTAAGATGGCCGACAACATCTTTGTCCAGGAGATCGCAACGAAATAAGAAGCGACTAAGAAAATCGAGACCCATTTTCCCTAACTTCTCACTTCTACTCAAGCCCGGACGAAGAAGATAAACTGTACTACGTTCGCAAAAAATTTATCACACACACACACGCGCGCGCGCACACGAGGAAAGACTCTATGAAACGCCAACTACACCTCGGCATTATAATTTACAGGATTTTTGTCCTACAAACGACGATACCACTCGCAGGAGGAACAATCCCCGACATAGATTTCACTATAAAAGAATTTCAACACCACCCCGACATTTACTTCGAAAACCTAGGCGATTTACAAATTTATCGAGATAGCTGGAAGTTAGTATTACATGTAAACATATCTTACATCTACCGACGCGAAGCAAACCTCCAAGCTGCACTATATGATATACTTGCGCAATGTAAAAAACCTTGTACCGACAACTTACAAAAATTTTGTCAAACATTCACCGCGAAAATTCAAGACAAGGTAGACCGCATCGCCAAAACTCTTTACCTACGTCCAGTAAACTAAAAGCTCAGCACAAAACAGCGTCGTGCACAAATATACGGATTAGGTTACATAGGCAAATCACTCTTGGGGCTAATGGATTCCGGGGATAGAAAGAAAATCGATGATTTTACTAGACCTTTTCAAAACACAAGATAACAGACTTTAAAAAAAAAAAAAAGTAAAACGCAATCAAGGGACAAATGCAAATTTTAAGAGCAAATACCAAACTTCTCAACGAGACTATACATGACATACGAGACAACGATAACACACTCTTAAACGCGACGTGACAAATTCAATACTTACTCCAACAGACAGCCAACATTACTAAATTTCGAGAGACAGTAGACGAACCCCTCATACTAATAAACGGCCCCGCAGAAACACTATTGCGCGACACGCAAGTCTTGTTAGAATTCATTATGGATATAAAGAAAGGAGTCCTAAAACTACGATTAATACCACCAGCACAAATCATAACGTACCTCGCTTCCGCATTAGCACATATTTCGAATGCACTAGACTTCACAATTGGAATAAAATTAGAAAACTAGCCGCCATTATCAAAATCCTCCAGCTCTCCACATTTTCGGATACCAAATCAATTACTGTAGTACTAGATATTTCATTGTTAAACGCGAAAAAATTCTAATTGAGCAAGGTACGCCTGATACCCACGAAGATAAACGAATCGTTCTACGCGTATAGAACCCCTCGACTCGTACGAGGTACGTGACACCTTGGTGCAAGATTACATACAACTAAGCAAACAGGGCCTAGCAAAATGTAAGACAATAAACGATATGTACCTCTGCACCTCTAATCACCCGATGTTCAAAGCGATACCATACAGACCGTGCGAAGTACAATTGTACACAAAATTAACAAACACATGTAAAATGCGAATTATGACACTGAATCACACATTCCAGATAGAATTACAACTACCAGGCACGTGGATTTATATCGCACCGAAACCGATACAACTAGCAGTATAATAACAATAAGAAACAAATGTACAATCACTACCACCAAATTCACAATAGAAACTAGAAAACAATGCGGATTAGGAAGAACATGGTACTACTTACCTGACCACAATTTTTTTGTCATCAGATGAAATCACACTTTCACAGCCTACTGTAAGTTCGTACGGAAACACAAATTTCAAGCTTAAAAGGATAATCGAACACCCCGAAGAATTAAATAAAGTTAGGAAACAAATTAGAAGACTTACAAAAACGATTTAGAAAAACCCGAAATTATACCAACCGAGTATCACCAAGCTTCTTTATACCATCCACAGTAACGGGATTTATCACATGAGGACCCATGCCTAAAGTTGCATACGTTGCAAAGTAGGATGCCTTCGTTCTTCACCTTCCTCTTCACTGACAATCCCCCTTCCTCCTTGCACTAATCTGCTTCGAATTCTTCACAGATCATCCTCTCATTCTTTGGCCTCATAATTTGACTAAACCATATCACTTGATCGTGCATCGAACGTGAATCGTACCACTCTGAACGTGTATTGAACGTCTATCAAACGTGTATCATACCACTTTCAACATCAATCGTATCACTTTCAACATCAATCGAACATGAATCGAACCACTTTCAACATCAATCGTACCACTTTCAACATCAATCGAACCACTCCGAACATGTATTGAACCACTTTCAACATCAATCGTACCACTTTCAACATCAAACGTACCACTTTCAACATCAATCGAACCACTTTCAACATCAATCGAACATCAATCGAACCGCTTCCAACATCAATCGTACCACTTTCAACATCAATCGTACCACTTTCAACATCAATCGAACCACTCCGAACATGTATTGAACCACTTTCAACATCAATCGTACCACTTTCAACATCAATCGAACATGAATCGAACCACTTTCAACATCAATCGTACCACTTTCAACATCAATCGAACCACTCCGAACATGTATTGAACCACTTTCAACATCAAACGTACCACTTTCAACATCAAACGTACCACTTTCAACATCAATCGAACCACTTTCAGCATCAATCGAACATCAATCGAACCACTTTCAAAATTCAATCGAACCACTTTCAACATCAATCGAACCACTTTCAACATCAATCGAACATCAATCGAACCGCTTCCAACATCAATCGTACCACTTTCAACATCAATCGTACCACTTTCAACATCAATCGAACCACTCCGAACATGTATTGAACCACTTTCAACATCAATCGTACCACTTTCAACATCAATCGAACATGAATCGAACCGCTTTCAACATCAATCGAACCACTTTCAACATCAATCGTACCACTTTCAACATCAATCGAACCACTCCGAACATGTATTGAACCACTTTCAACATCAATCGTACCACTTTCAACATCAAACGTACCACTTTCAACATCAATCGAACCACTTTCAGCATCAATCGAACATCAATCGAACCACTTTCAAAATTCAATCGAACCACTTTCAACATCAATCGAACATCAATCGAACCACTTTCAACATCAATCGAACCACTTTCAACATCAATCGTACCACTTTCAACATCAATCGAACATGAATCGAACATGTATTGAACCACTTTCAACATCAATCGAACCACTTTCAACATCAATCGTACCACTTTCAACATCAATCGAACCACTCCGAACATGTATTGAACCACTTTCAACATCAATCGTACCACTTTCAACATCGAACGTACCACTTTCAACATCAATCGAACCAGTTTCAACATCAATCGAACCAGTTTCAACCTCAATCGAACCACTTTCAACATCACTCGAACATCAATCGAACCACTTTCAACCACAATCGAACCACTTTCAACATCAATCGTACCACTTTCAACATCGAACGTACCACTTTCAACATCAATCGAACCAGTTTCAACATCAATCGAACCACTTTCAACCACAATCGAACCACTTTCAACAGCAATCGTACCACTTTCAACATCAATCGAACATGAATCGAACCACTTTCAACATCAATCGAACCACTTTCAACCACAATCGAACCACTTTCAACATCAATCGAACATCAATCGAACCACTTTCAACCACAATCGAACCACTTTCAACATCAATCGTACCACTTTCAACATCAATCGAACCACTCCGAACATGTATTGAACCACTTTCAACATCAATCGTACCACTTTCAACATCAATCGAACCACTCCGAACATGTATTGAACCACTTTCAACATCAATCGTACCACTTTCAACATCAAACGTACCACTTTCAACATCAATCGAACCACTTTCAGCATCAATCGAACATCAATCGAACCACTTTCAACATCAATCGAACATCAATCGAACCACTTTCAACATCAATCGAACCACTTTCAACATCAATCGAACATTAATCGAACCGCTTCCAACATCAATCGTACCACTTTCAACATCAATCGTACCACTTTCAACATCAATCGAACCACTTTCAACATCAATCGTACCACTTTCAACATCAATCGAACATGAATCGAACATGTATTGAACCACTTTCAACATCAATCGAACCACTTTCAACATCAACCGTACCACTTTCAACATCAATCGAACCACTCCGAACATGTATTGAACCACTTTCAACATCAATCGTACCACTTTCAACATCGAACGTACCACTTTCAACATCAATCGAACCAGTTTCAACATCAATCGAACCAGTTTCAACCACAATCGAACCACTTTCAACATCAATCGAACATCAATCGAACCACTTTCAACCACAATCGAACCACTTTCAACATCAATCGTACCACTTTCAACATCAATCGAACATGAATCGTACCACTTTCAACATCGAACGTACCACTTTCAACATCAATCGTACCAATGTACGTTTGATGTTGAAAGTGGTTCGATTGTGGTTGAAAGTGGTTCGATTCATGTTCGATTGATGTTGAAAGTGGTTCGATTGTGGTTGAAAGTGGTTCGATTGATGTTCGATTGATGTTGAAAGTGGTACGATTGATGTTGAAAGTGGTTCGATTGATGTTGAAAGTGGTTCGATTGATGTTGAAAGTGGTTCGATTGAATTTTGAAAGTGGTTCGATTGATGTTCGATCGATGCTGAAAGTGGTTCGATTGATGTTGAAAGTGGTTCGATTGATGTTGAAAGTGGTTCGATTGATGTTGAAAGTGGTTCGATTGATGTTCGATTGATGTTGAAAGTGGTTCGATTGAATTTTGAAAGTGGTTCGATTGATGTTCGATTGATGCTGAAAGTGGTTCGATTGATGTTGAAAGTGGTACGTTTGATGTTGAAAGTGGTACGATTGATGTTGAAAGTGGTTCAATACATGTTCGGAGTGGTTCGATTGATGTTGAAAGTGGTACGATTGATGTTGAAAGTGGTTCGATTGTGGTTGAAAGTGGTTCGATTGATGTTCGATTGATGTTGAAAGTGGTTCGATTGTAGTTGAAAGTGGTTCGATTGATGTTGAAAGTGGTTCGATTCATGTTCGATTGATGTTGAAAGTGGTACGATTGCTGTTGAAAGTGGTTCGATTGTGGTTGAAAGTGGTTCGATTGATGTTGAAACTGGTTCGATTGATGTTGAAAGTGGTACGTTCGATGTTGAAAGTGGTACGATTGATGTTGAAAGTGGTTCGATTGTGGTTGAAAGTGGTTCGATTGATGTTCGATTGATGTTGAAAGTGGTTCGATTGTGGTTGAAACTGGTTCGATTGATGTTGAAACTGGTTCGATTGATGTTGAAAGTGGTACGTTCGATGTTGAAAGTGGTACGATTGATGTTGAAAGTGGTTCAATACATGTTCGGAGTGGTTCGATTGATGTTGAAAGTGGTACGATTGATGTTGAAAGTGGTACGATTGATGTTGGAAGCGGTTCGATTGATGTTGAAAGTGGTTCGATTGATGTTGAAAGTGGTTCGATTGATGTTGAAAGTGGTTCGATTGATGTTCGATTGATGTTGAAAGTGGTTCGATTGATGTTCGATTGATGCTGAAAGTGGTTCGATTGATGTTGAAAGTGGTACGTTTGATGTTGAAAGTGGTACGATTGATGTTGAAAGTGGTTCAATACATGTTCGGAGTAGTTCGATTGATGTTGAAAGTGGTACGATTGATGTTGAAAGTGGTTCGATTGTGGTTGAAAGTGGTTCGATTGATGTTCGATTGATGTTGAAAGTGGTTCGATTGTGGTTGAAAGTGGTTCGATTGATGTTGAAAGTGGTTCGATTCATGTTCGATTGATGTTGAAAGTGGTACGATTGCTGTTGAAAGTGGTTCGATTGTGGTTGAAAGTGGTTCGATTGATGTTGAAACTGGTTCGATTGATGTTGAAAGTGGTACGTTCGATGTTGAAAGTGGTACGATTGATGTTGAAAGTGGTTCGATTGTGGTTGAAAGTGGTTCGATTGATGTTCGATTGATGTTGAAAGTGGTTCGATTGTGGTTGAAACTGGTTCGATTGATGTTGAAACTGGTTCGATTGATGTTGAAAGTGGTACGTTCGATGTTGAAAGTGGTACGATTGATGTTGAAAGTGGTTCAATACATGTTCGGAGTGGTTCGATTGATGTTGAAAGTGGTACGATTGATGTTGAAAGTGGTACGATTGATGTTGGAAGCGGTTCGATTGATGTTGAAAGTGGTTCGATTGATGTTGAAAGTGGTTCGATTGATGTTGAAAGTGGTTCGATTGATGTTGAAAGTGGTTCGATTGATGTTCGATTGATGTTGAAAGTGGTTCGATTGATGTTCGATTGATGCTGAAAGTGGTTCGATTGATGTTGAAAGTGGTACGTTTGATGTTGAAAGTGGTACGATTGATGTTGAAAGTGGTTCAATACATGTTCGGAGTGGTTCGATTGATGTTGAAAGTGGTACGATTGATGTTGAAAGTGGTTCGATTGTGGTTGAAAGTGGTTCGATTGATGTTCGATTGATGTTGAAAGTGGTTCGATTGTGGTTGAAAGTGGTTCGATTGATGTTGAAAGTGGTTCGATTCATGTTCGATTGATGTTGAAAGTGGTACGATTGCTGTTGAAAGTGGTTCGATTGTGGTTGAAAGTGGTTCGATTGATGTTGAAACTGGTTCGATTGATGTTGAAAGTGGTACGTTCGATGTTGAAAGTGGTACGATTGATGTTGAAAGTGGTTCGATTGTGGTTGAAAGTGGTTCGATTGATGTTCGATTGATGTTGAAAGTGGTTCGATTGAGGTTGAAACTGGTTCGATTGATGTTGAAACTGGTTCGATTGATGTTGAAAGTGGTACGTTCGATGTTGAAAGTGGTACGATTGATGTTGAAAGTGGTTCAATACATGTTCGGAGTGGTTCGATTGATGTTGAGAGTGGTACGATTGATGTTGAAAGTGGTTCGATTGATGTTGGAAGCGGTTCGATTCATGTTCGATTGATGTTGAAAGTGGTACGATTGATGTTGAAAGTGGTTCAATACATGTTCGGAGTGGTTCGATTGATGTTGAAAGTGGTACGATTGATGTTGAAAGTGGTACGATTGATGTTGGAAGCGGTTCGATTGATGTTCGATTGATGTTGAAAGTGGTTCGATTGATGTTGAAAGTGGTTCGATTGAATTTTGAAAGTGGTTCGATTGATGTTCGATTGATGCTGAAAGTGGTTCGATTGATGTTGAAAGTGGTACGTTTGATGTTGAAAGTGGTACGTTTGATGTTGAAAGTGGTTCAATACATGTTCGGAGTGGTTCGATTGATGTTGAAAGTGGTACGATTGATGTTGAAAGTGGTTCGATTCATGTTCGATTGATGTTGAAAGTGGTACGATTGATGTTGAAAGTGGTTCAATACATGTTCGGAGTGGTTCGATTGATGTTGAAAGTGGTACGATTGATGTTGGAAGCGGTTCGATTGATGTTCGATTGATGTTGAAAGTGGTTCGATTGATGTTGAAAGTGGTACGTTTGATGTTGAAAGTGGTACGATTGATGTTGAAAGTGGTTCAATACATGTTCGGAGTGGTTCGATTGATGTTGAAAGTGGTACGATTGATGTTGAAAGTGGTTCGATTGTGGTTGAAAGTGGTTCGATTGATGTTCGATTGATGTTGAAAGTGGTTCGATTGTGGTTGAAAGTGGTTCGATTGATGTTGAAAGTGGTTCGATTCATGTTCGATTGATGTTGAAAGTGGTACGATTGATGTTGAAAGTGGTTCAATACATGTTCGGAGTGGTTCGATTGATGTTGAAAGTGGTACGATTGATGTTGAAAGTGGTACGATTGATGTTGGAAGCGGTTCGATTGATGTTCGATTGATGTTGAAAGTGGTTCGATTGATGTTGAAAGTGGTTCGATTGAATTTTGAAAGTGGTTCGATTGATGTTCGATTGATGCTGAAAGTGGTTCGATTGATGTTGAAAGTGGTACGTTTGATGTTGAAAGTGGTACGTTTGATGTTGAAAGTGGTTCAATACATGTTCGGAGTGGTTCGATTGATGTTGAAAGTGGTACGATTGATGTTGAAAGTGGTTCGATTCATGTTCGATTGATGTTGAAAGTGGTACGATTGATGTTGAAAGTGGTTCAATACATGTTCGGAGTGGTTCGATTGATGTTGAAAGTGGTACGATTGATGTTGAAAGTGGTACGATTGATGTTGGAAGCGGTTCGATTGATGTTCGATTGATGTTGAAAGTGGTTCGATTGATGTTGAAAGTGGTACGTTTGATGTTGAAAGTGGTACGATTGATGTTGAAAGTGGTTCAATACATGTTCGGAGTGGTTCGATTGATGTTGAAAGTGGTACGATTGATGTTGAAAGTGGTTCGATTCATGTTCGATTGATGTTGAAAGTGGTACGATTGATGTTGAAAGTGGTATGATACACGTTTGATAGACGTTCAATACACGTTCAGAGTGGTACGATTCACGTTCGATGCACGATCAAGTGATATGGTTTAGTCAAATTATGAGGCCAAAGAATGAGAGGATGATCTGTGAAGAATTCGAAGCAGATTAGTGCAAGGAGGAAGGGGGATTGTCAGTGAAGAGGAAGGTGAAGAACGAAGGCATCCTACTTTGCAACGTATGCAACTTTAGGCATGGGTCCTCATGTGATAAATCCCGTTACTGTGGATGGTATAAAGAAGCTTGGTGATACTCGGTTGGTATAATTTCGGGTTTTTCTAAATCGTTTTTGTAAGTCTTCTAATTTGTTTCCTAACTTTATTTAATTCTTCGGGGTGTTCGATTATCCTTTTAAGCTTGAAATTTGTGTTTCCGTACGAACTTACAGTAGGCTGTGAAAGTGTGATTTCATCTGATGACAAAAAAATTGTGGTCAGGTAAGTAGTACCATGTTCTTCCTAATCCGCATTGTTTTCTAGTTTCTATTGTGAATTTGGTGGTAGTGATTGTACATTTGTTTCTTATTGTTATTATACTGCTAGTTGTATCGGTTTCGGTGCGATATAAATCCACGTGCCTGGTAGTTGTAATTCTATCTGGAATGTGTGATTCAGTGTCATAATTCGCATTTTACATGTGTTTGTTAATTTTGTGTACAATTGTACTTCGCACGGTCTGTATGGTATCGCTTTGAACATCGGGTGATTAGAGGTGCAGAGGTACATATCGTTTATTGTCTTACATTTTGCTAGGCCCTGTTTGCTTAGTTGTATGTAATCTTGCACCAAGGTGTCACGTACCTCGTACGAGTCGAGGGGTTCTATACGCGTAGAACGATTCGTTTATCTTCGTGGGTATCAGGCGTACCTTGCTCAATTAGAATTTTTTCGCGTTTAACAATGAAATATCTAGTACTACAGTAATTGATTTGGTATCCGAAAATGTGGAGAGCTGGAGGATTTTGATAATGGCGGCTAGTTTTCTAATTTTATTCCAATTGTGAAGTCTAGTGCATTCGAAATATGTGCTAATGCGGAAGCGAGGTACGTTATGATTTGTGCTGGTGGTATTAATCGTAGTTTTAGGACTCCTTTCTTTATATCCATAATGAATTCTAACAAGACTTGCGTGTCGCGCAATAGTGTTTCTGCGGGGCCGTTTATTAGTATGAGGGGTTCGTCTACTGTCTCTCGAAATTTAGTAATGTTGGCTGTCTGTTGGAGTAAGTATTGAATTTGTCACGTCGCGTTTAAGAGTGTGTTATCGTTGTCTCGTATGTCATGTATAGTCTCGTTGAGAAGTTTGGTATTTGCTCTTAAAATTTGCATTTGTCCCTTGATTGCGTTTTACTTTTTTTTTTTTTTTAAAGTCTGTTATCTTGTGTTTTGAAAAGGTCTAGTAAAATCATCGATTTTCTTTCTATCCCCGGAATCCATTAGCCCCAAGAGTGATTTGCCTATGTAACCTAATCCGTATATTTGTGCACGACGCTGTTTTGTGCTGAGCTTTTAGTTTACTGGACGTAGGTAAAGAGTTTTGGCGATGCGGTCTACCTTGTCTTGAATTTTCGCGGTGAATGTTTGACAAAATTTTTGTAAGTTGTCGGTACAAGGTTTTTTACATTGCGCAAGTATATCATATAGTGCAGCTTGGAGGTTTGCTTCGCGTCGGTAGATGTAAGATATGTTTACATGTAATACTAACTTCCAGCTATCTCGATAAATTTGTAAATCGCCTAGGTTTTCGAAGTAAATGTCGGGGTGGTGTTGAAATTCTTTTATAGTGAAATCTATGTCGGGGGTTGTTCCTCCTGCGAGTGGTATCGTCGTTTGTAGGACAAAAATCCTGTAAATTATAATGCCGAGGTGTAGTTGGCGTTTCATAGAGTCTTTCCTCGTGTGCGCGCGCGCGTGTGTGTGTGTGATAAATTTTTTGCGAACGTAGTACAGTTTATCTTCTTCGTCCGGGCTTGAGTAGAAGTGAGAAGTTAGGGAAAATGGGTCTCGATTTTCTTAGTCGCTTCTTATTTCGTTGCGATCTCCTGGACAAAGATGTTGTCGGCCATCTTAGACGTGCCCCGAGACATTATGTTTGCTCTAATTGTACGTGCGAGTGATGTTTGTTTGTTTGTTCTTCGTGTGTGTTATTTTATTATCCTATTTATCCGTTTATCCCTCTAGCGTTTCCAGTGCCCCGCCCGCCGGGTTGTATCAGCATTGCCTACATGGTGGCAATTAGGGAGTATCGGGTGCACTGGCACCGATTCTTCCAGCATGCAGAATTCTGGGAGGATGACGAAGACTCATGAGGTCTGAGGGTCCTATTTGGTGAGTGTCTTATTGCATCGGGGATTGTAGATCTGCTTATTGTTTCTATTTCCGTGCGTATAGTAATAGTCTTGCAATTGTTTTTTTTTGTGTAGAACGTCATGGGGACATCTTCGTTGGGCCTGATCCGCTGCCTCGACTGTGGTCGCTATTGGAGGCCGACTGCGCCCTACGTGGCTGGGACGACGACGCCTAGTTGTGCGCTTATTTACCATCTTTTTCAATAAATTACCTTTCTTAGTCTTATCTTTATATGTAATTGTTAGTGTATCGTTACTTTCCTTCAAAATTGTGATCATTTCCCTATTACTGCCCTATTCTATGAAGTGTTTGTCTGAACGCGGATTGTTCGTCGCCCTCTATACTGTAATTATTATTATCGTGCGTGTTTTGAATCGTGTTAGAGCCTATCCACGCAGGTGTTAGTTTTTGACCGCTCGCGTCTTGTCGTGCAGTAGCACTTGGTCTCCGATTTTAAAAGAACTATCCGCGATTCTTGTCGTAGTATTGGAATTAAAATTAAAATAAATTTAATATAATATTGGAATTCATATAAATCCAATAATGAATAATTTTCAATTAATAAAATTACAGAAAATATTGTTAAAAATAAACTTACTTCATAAGAAACTGATTGTGAAATTGGCCCAATCGGTCCTATTATTGAATAATTAGAATTTGAAGCCCAACCAACAATTATCATAGGGTAAACACCTATTCTTAATGAACATAAAATTCCAATTTTTATTGAATATAGCAAAAAATAATATACAAATTAAGTCCTTTTGTATAAAAATTTATTAGGTAAATATAGATAGAAACCGATCTGGCTCACGTCGATTTCAACTCAAATCATGTAAGATATTAAAAGCCGAACAGACTTAAAATTTAAACTCCTGCATTTAAATTATATCTTAATTCAACATCGAGGTCGCAATCATCTTCATAAATATAGGTAATCAAACAAAGGTGATAAACAGAACATGGAAGAAAGGGGACTTTCCGCAAGAATGGAAAGAAGGAATAGTAAGTTCTGTATTCAAAAAGAAAAAAAAAAAAAGGAGAAAGGGAAATGGTTAAGAACTATAGGGGCATAACTTAGATGGACACGGATTATAAGATATGCGTGGAAATTCTAAGGAGAAAATTAGAAGAACAAATGGAAAATGGGATATTAAACGATACGCATATGGGATTCAGGAGAAGGAGAGGAACAGTAGACGCAATAGCGGTAGTTAAAATGGTTATAGATATAGAAACCTCAAAAGAAAGACGGAAACTATATCTGTTTTTCACGGATATGAAGAGAGCATTTGATTGATTGGAAAGGGAAGAAATTTGGAAAAGACTTTATGAAGGAGAAGTAGGCGAACAACTAAGAATACGGATACAGGAAATGCACGACAGAACTATATGCGCTTTACGAATGAAGAAGGAACTGATAGGAGTTTTTTTAACAGGAAAGGGTGTTAGACAAGGGTGCCCGTTAAGCTTGACACTTTTCAATGTCGCATTTGCAGACCTGGAAAGAAGAAATGAGCAAAGAACAGGAAGGTGGAGTCGTAATAGGTAGAAGGAAAATTTTAACAATTTCATACGCGGGTGATGTGTTAATGGTAAATAATGCACAGGGACTTAAGAATATGATAAAGAGATTCGAGAGATACATAAAGAAGAAAGGCTTGGAGTTAAATGTGTAAAAGTCTAAGATAATGATATGCAGGAAAGCAGGAGGTAGAAGAAAATAGGAAAAATTCCGTTGGAATGAAGATGAAAGTGTAAGAGAATTTAAATATTTAGATTATACAACGAGAGGGAGAGAACAACGAGAATATACACCATATTAAGAAGGTAGTTAGGGAAGCGAATATGATACTAGGAGATGTAAGGGGCGGGGGGGGGGGGATTGGAGAAAGATTATTCAGAGATGACTGAAAGAAGAATGAAACTGTTAGATGCGCTAGTTAGAAGCACCGTGGCGTATGGAGCAGCGATATGGGGATGGAGAAGGTATGAGGAAATAGAAAAATTGCAGGCGAAATACATACGATGGATAATGAAATTGGAGAGATCAACATCAACATATTGGCTGTTAAAAGAAACAGGAAGAGATGGCATAGCCATTAAAATGGGAGTAAGGGTAATGAAGTTTGAAGAGACACTAATAAACTCGGAAGAAGGGTCGATACGATATGAATGTAGGAGAAGACTAATAAGAGGAAATGAAGTAACGAAAGAAGGAAAGAATGCGAATCAAATTCTTGGAAGGGAGAGTATGGTCAAACGAAGAATGGAAAAGAAGAAGCTTAAATGGGGAAGAAGTGTGGATTAAAAATTAGAACAGATAAGTAATTGACATCCAAGAACAAGAAAGACAGATGAAAGTAAAAGAGTCAAAGTTCCTAAGAGAATTAAAAGAGGTGGCAAGGAAACCAGGAGATAAGCCGAAATGCTTATGGGGGGAAAATGAAAAAAGAAGAGGAGAATTAGAAAGGATAGGAAGATTGATTCATACAGGGTAGTGAAACAAGGACATGCAAATATTGGCTAATGAAGGAAGAGGGGGTATGGAGGCTTTGTAAGAAAGAGGAAGAAACAGTGAAACACGCGATTGAAACATGTGAAGTAAGTTGAGAGAGTGGCAGGAATTGTACAGAGGTAATTAGAGGAGAAGGGAAAAACTTGGCTATTCTACAGGAGATAATAGGGAGAAGGAAAAGATGGGAAGAACAGGCAAGTGATAAAAGAAGATTATGTAACATAGAATAGATTAGGAAACACTTGTAAAATAGAAAAAATTGTTAAGACACAACAGGATACATTAGAAGGGTGGGACTTACACTGACACAATCATGGGAATGAAATGGAAAGATTATTTGATCGTTAAATTGTAACACGAAAGTGGCAATAAATTAAATTAAATTGTTATTATTATTATTATTATTATATTTTTTCTTTTTATATTGTATTTTGATATCCTATTTGTATAGAGAGAACTAAAAAAATGTTGAGAATAGTGCGATTTATTTAGAGATAAAGAATTGAGGCGATACAATAGATACGTAACGGTTTCGGCGAATATAGACGAGATATTTACTGTTCTGTGTAACTGAGCACTCGGGTTGGTCACGAGAGCGTGAGTGTGTATGAATTTATACGAGGTGTTGTGGGAAGAGTATGTATGTATGATGTCGCGAGAAGTAAATTGGAAGTCCATCAGCTGTTCGAGAATGTTCAAGTTGTCTTGCGATTGATGTGAAGAAGAGAAAAAGAGAAGGAAAGAGAAGGAGAATGAAAGAGGTTGATAGAGAGAGAGAGAGAGAGAGGGGGGAGAGAGAGGGGGAGGGAGGGGGGAGAGAGAGTGGGAGGGAGAGAGAGAGAGAGAGTGATAGGGTTGGGGCGAGGAGGAGTGAGAGGGGGGGAGATGGAGAGAGAGAGAGAGAGAGAGAGAGAGAGAGAGAGAGAGAGAGAGAGAGAGAGAGAGAGAAATGGTTCCGCAGAGACACTATTTATATTCTATTTTTATATTTTTTCTTTTTACATTTCTATTTTTTAATTAATGGATCAATATATAATCATTTTACATATATTACAATCTATTTACTTGTCTGTTTCCCTCCTTCACTCCTCACCAATTTCTATCAACTCTGCATAATTCTTTCTATGATTCTCGCCTCCAATTGTAAATACGACACTACATAAGAAGTCTTTGTATTTCAAACTGAATACAGTATCATTTTTATTTAATCTTAAGTAATGTATAAGCTATGTGTATCCGCGGCTGTATCAAACTGCAGAAGATATGAGGACAAACTTATAAACTTTTGTTAACGTGTTGTAACAGCGATGCTGCCTGCGAAACATTAGATACGCGTCCTGCTGCTAAAATCATACGTGATGGCGAATATTACGACGAGGATTATTTTATAGATTGCGAACTGGTAGCATGTGCCATCAATGATATTCTAGCTAATGCTCGTAGGAAAAAAAATGTTAAATTATATTACATTTCTATTTATATTTTTATATTCTTTTAATTTTAAATAAATCTCTTAATCATATTATTTCCCTATTTACTTATCCGTCTTCCTCCTTCTCACCTCACCAATTTCTGCTGACACCACATAATTCTTTCTATGATTCGCGCCTTCTTCGCGCCACCACATGACGTCATCCCGTACCGCTGCTCCAGAGGATTCGAATCACACGTGATCGCGCGATACGTTGCAATGTTAAATCGGAACGCTTTAGAATACTGTTAGCTTTAGAATGCTCGCTACATAATGGTTTGGATAAAATGTGTCTGTTTTCTACACAAAGGTTCGGTAGACCAGTGTGGGAGGGGATTAAAATTATTATTTCTCTGCGTTGGGAAAAGAATGTCTGTTGATATGGAAAAGATTCTTTCTGCTGACGCCATATAATTCTTTCTATGATTCGCGTGTTCTTCGCGCCACCACATGACGTCATCCCGTACGACTGCTCCAGAGGATTCGAATTACACACCGAATTACATATCGCGCTATATGCTGCGATGTTAAATCGGAACGCTTTAGAATGCTGTTAGCTTTAGAATGCATGCTACATATCTGCTTGAAATAATATTTCTACATAATGGTTCTGTAGATCGCTGATTTAAAAATTAATTATTATACATTGGGGGAAAATTTCCATCACATATTGGTATGGAAAAAAAATCCTGGGGCCGTCCCCTCCCTGGGTTAGGTCTGAAAAATTTTTCGGGGTGAGCCAAGGTCTGAGAAAGACTTTTCGGGGGTCATTCCCTCCCTCTGAAAAATTTCCGACGGTGGGCCAGGTCTGGAGAGGTCTCCGCGGCGGCTCGGCCCGGACTGATCCCCTCCACGGTTGCGGCTTCCCCCACTCCGCGGCTCGTGCGCGCGCAACCGCTCTTCCACTCCCCGCAGGCCCCGCGCCCAGGGTTCCCTCTGCCGCGCTCCCCCGCGCGCCTTCACTTCCCCACGCCCCCGCGCTCCCCTCAGAGGACCCGGGTTGGAATCCCCCTAGTCTTACTACTTACAAGCATACTTGTGTCCCGCCGCAAATTCGCCGTTGAACACCGTGTTCACTTTGAGGTTCCGCTGTTTCCTCAAAGTGTCCCGCTGTTACGTCGTTATGTGACTTTTGTGAATCACCGAGCGGTTGGGATGAATTATCGGGTCCTTGCTCTGTTGAGGTGCTAAAGCACGCCTTGACTATAGTTACTGGGGATCGGGGAGGTAATAAAGGGTCGAATAAAAGAGTACAAGGAATATAAAGAAAAAAAACAGTCAAGAAAATATATTGTTACAGAAATTAATCAGAATTTCATACCTCGAGACGGCGCTTCGTCTCAGCTGTCGCTTGCAGTTATCGCACGGCATGCTTGCCGTCTAGCGTTTCGCTCGCTCGCTGTATCACTGTACTTCGCACAGGTCGTGGTCTCTCGTTCTGGTCTCGGGTAGCACACGGAAGTCGGTGACCTGGGGTCCGTCGCGCCTCTTAATCTCGGATCGTCGCTTATCTTCGCGGTCGTACGTCGGTCCTGATTGACGCACAAGGGCACTCCCGGCGAGGCAGTTTCTCGGTATGTCGGATGGAGTTACCCTTTTACGAATTACTATCGGCCGAAAACGCTTCGCGAAATCAACGCGGAGACGTGGTCGCGGTATCTAGACGGCCCTCCGGCTCGTCGTCACTCCCTAGCTTGAGCTCTCGAATATGAATGAATGTCCTCAAGTGTCGCTGGTACGGTCTGTGCCTCCCGTTTACGAAAATGATAGGGGGAAATCGCCCCGTTGGCACCAGTCGATCGCTCCTTATTAGGAAATATCGGGGCCCGGGCCGTCAACGGTCGCGTAAAGCTGACAACGATAATTCCCGGGTTCGGCGACCGGACTCTCGTTTGCGGTGCGATTCCGCTGAATCGCCGATGTCGAAACGGAAGGCGACGCGCGGACAGCAAGCACGGAATGAACCGACAGGGGCATGTAACACCGCACATGCTCCAGCACGATGGTCTCAGCATCCTGGAGGAAGTTGCGCGCCTCGAGGTAATTCGAATTTAGCACGGCACCAGTTAATACGCGGCTATCGAACGCAGTGTCTATTTCGCGCCACAAAAGTCTTGCGCTCGAATGTCCTGCACCTTCACGCACGAAACGGCCGCGTAACGAATGTTTCAGTCCTTCGAGTCGCGCGATTCGAGCAATCAGCGATTGTTGAACACCGATCGATAATCGCGGGTGTTTCACTCGGCTGTGTTCTTCTAAAGATTCGATACACTCGTTGCACCGTTCTTCCCACGCGAGGTATTCTTCCCGTGAAATCAATCGTGCAGATTGATCCAAGAATTGGCTTTCTACTTGCGCGAATTCCATGATTGTAAATGCAATGTAACGTCTTTTACGCGCAACAGGTTGCAACGATTTGAGACTTTGTGCAGTTCGGAGCGTGCTTTTATGACTGATACCACGATTTGGTATCTCTGTCTAACTCTTTTGGCGTACCCCCTCCCTCGAATGCACCGCATGCAAAAAAACGACGATCCGTCCTAACATGGTTCTATGCAGTTTCTGCTGATACAGCATAATTCTTTCTATGATTCACACGTATGGCGAATTAGCGCGCAAAATCATCCGACGCAGTTTCTGCTGACACCGCAGAATTCTAAAATTCGACGTTTCCACAGGTATTATATTACATTCAACACGTGTCGAGACTTTTATCCTTGAGGGTGGGACTCAAGTTACATGTAATCGCGCGATACGCTGCGGCGCGAAATACTGTTAGCTTTAAAACTAGATTGCTTGTGTTTGTACCACTATGTAGTGCTGTCTCTATCCCTCCCTCGAATTTAGCTTTAAAATAATGCTCTCTCTTTCCCTCCTCCGAAGACGCGGTGTGTAAAAACGCCGATCTTTCCCGACATTGCCCGACATCATACGATAAAAAAATAATTGATTATGCTTGGTGACGCTCGATATATGTGCCATTCATTAAAGACTAATGTTAGAGAGTGGGCGTTGGGGGAGTTGGTTAGGCGGCTGACTCGTAACGCGGAGGTCTTGGGTTCGAGCCCCGTCGCCCGAGATTCAGTTTTTCTATTATTATTAATATCTTAAATTAATATTTCCTTGCTTACCGACTGTGGTTGGTACCACAGACTAGCTTCAGACTAGCAGCAATTCACCCGCGGTTCCTCCTCGATGCGGTTCGGTATTGATTCGGTATCGATTGATTCGATATCTGCTCTCGCGCTATACCCCCCACCACTCCGTCATCTCGATGACGTCATCCGCCGCGCGCCGCCTGCGGGAATTTTCCGCCGACTTTTAAAACTCAAATTTGAGTTTCACGGTCGGGGGAGGGGTGGAGGAAATGGCCTTGAAACTCAAATTTGAGTTGGAACTCTCTTAGCTATACTACTCAAGCATATCCGTACCCCTGTCCGTGTGCTCGCAGCACAACAGGCAGCTCACACAGACAAGAGTAAAAATATGATTCTGTGCAGGGCGATGCAAAGAAAGTGGGGGACGCCGGTAAGGCATAGTGGGAGACGACGGTAGGTCATAGTGGGGGTAAGCGTTTGATCCCGCGTCCCACGATTCTGGCATCACTGGTTTTGGTAGATAATACTTACATTTCATTGTGCTGCAAACTTGAGAAGAATGTTGGACAAGATCCTTCTTTTAATCTTATATATTAACATAAACCAGCAAAATAACAACATTCAGGATCAAAATGCAAACTGCAAACGTAAGAATATTTATTTTTTAAAGTTAAATTAAAATTAGTTTTAAATATTTTCTCCCAGTTCTCTTTTGATCTTTTATTTGCAGGAATTCTACAATAATTTAAAAAAATAAAGTATTAAAGTACAAAAGTTATCCTTTAAACGTTTAAACATTTTTTTACTTATGAAAAGTTATATTCCGAGATGTAAAATTTTCGCTTCGCAATCTACAATTGGGAACGCAACAAATTTTTGGCATACTCGGGTAATCACACTTTACGCGTCAAATAGCAATAGTTAAATAGTATTTTGGTGGTAACCTCTCGGGTACTTAGGGTTGTATTGTATTGTATTTAACTTTTGTTAGGGCCCCATTATGGACCTTCAATTAAAAGCGCTGCCGCCCCTGGCGCTAGAAAGAGAGGGGGTGTTCCTCTTGTATATCTTTCTCTTTCTATCGTCGTCTACATTTTTGCCCATTGCATGCTTCCTCCATGTTTATATGCTCTAAGGCTTACCATGGTTGGCCTTTTTTCGTCGCTAACAACATTCTACTGTATTTCTTGAGCATGGTTTATTCCTGTCTAGAACAGATCTATTTCGAAAGGAACACATCACTGTGACGACATCTGCATTATCATAATTATATTATAAATCTTCACGGCCTGTTCTGTTCGATGCTGTAGCGTAAATGATGCCACGAATAAATGTAAAATAATTTTTATTCCAATGAACTTCAAGAAAAATGATAATAATTTTATACTTCTCGCTATTAAAGGGTGCTCCAAAATTCACGCAAGAAGTAATTTGGATAGAAAACACAGTTTTATAATTACAAATTGTAAATTTTTTATTGATTCATAATGTATACAGTATAGGGTTATGTATGGAATAGCATATCGGGTAAATGGCCTCCACGGCTTTGCTGGCACATACGCACTCTTTTGTTGAAATTTTCCATGACCGTTTTGCATAAATGTGGCAGAATTTCGTTGATACAGCGCTCAATTTCCTCCGTCAAGGCGTGGGTGGTTCTGGGATTGTTGGCATAAACCTTAGACTTCAAAAAACCCCAAAGAAAAAAGTCCAACAGCGTTAAATCGCATGATCTGGGCGACCAATTCTGATCACCAAAACGGGAAATTACACGACCAGGAAATGACTCATGCAGTAATTGAATTGTTTCTCGGGCTTTATGGCATGTGGCACCGTCTTGTTGAAACCACATGTCGTCCACGTCCATATGTTGCAATTTAGGCATAAAAAACTGGATTAGCATGTCGCGATAGCGAGCACCATTTACTGTTATTGCCTGACCAGCTGCATTTTCAAAGAAGAATGGTCCGATGATGCCCCCAACCCAAAATCCGCACCAAACAGTGACACGTTGTGGATACATTTGTTTCTCAACAATCACTCATGGATTTTCTGAACCCCAAATGCGACAATTTTGTCGATTAATTAAGCCATCAAGATGAAAATGAGCCTCATCGCACTTGTTGTTGTTCCATAATCCATTCAACGAACTCTCTTCGCTGTGCGTGGTCAGTAGGCTTCAGTTCTTGAGTCAATTGAACTTTGTAAGCATGAAGATGCAAATTTTTCGTGAGAATACGCTGTAGAGAGCTCCTCGAAATGTCCAATTCTTGACCACGATGCCGAATTGATTTCCCTGGACTCTCAGCAACATTCTCACGAACTGCTTCGATGTTTTGTGTTGAACGACTTGTTGAAGGACGGCCAGAGTGTTTAGGATCACTAATTGATCCAGTCTCCCCAAATTTTTTAATTAATCTCTTCACAGTTGATGAAGTTAAATCACTATTCCGACCATATTTTGTAGGCAAATTGCGAACTGTAGCTGCCAAATCTTCATTATTTTTAAAATATTGCTCAATAATGAAAACACGTTGTTCTTTCGTGTAGCCCTCCATTTTTAATAACCCTGAACTGTCAGTTGTCACGCTGTCTTTTGTTTTTCGTTGGCAATACTTTACTACACAAATGGCGCCAAATTCAAATCTTGCGTGAATTTTGGGTCACCCTTTAGGTATCATCAAACTTCCATAGAAGCACCATGTCTCG
This sequence comes from Andrena hattorfiana, assembly GCA_944738655.2. Classification (NCBI taxonomy): domain Eukaryota; kingdom Metazoa; phylum Arthropoda; class Insecta; order Hymenoptera; family Andrenidae; genus Andrena; species Andrena hattorfiana. Next base: position 18,105,323 of record OX122891.2, on the reverse strand, counting down.
TTCATACTGTTACGGTACCGCGTGGTGAAATGTGAAAAGAGCTTAATGTTAGACGGCTCTACATAGCCAAGTTTAGACGCGCCAAATTTAAATTGTTAAGCGAAGCAACTGAAACTATGAACAAAACATTACAGTGAATACTACTTAGAGACGCTCGCTAAATAATATTGATTAAATATGGGTTTCGGTTGCTTTGCTATAAAATCATCGATACCACATGAAACACTCGTTCTTAGCGAACGAAGAACCAATCATATAATTCGTTAAATAATTAATTAAGAAACTATTTGTATAATTGGATATCTTTATTAACAAAAACATGTTACATTTCGATTATGAACAACGACATCTTTGTACATCTGCACTCGTTGATCAACGCCCAAAGCAATTAGACGTATTCTTTAATTTGTCCTACTTTAAAATATAATCTAAAACCAAGTTACAACACAAATAGGTTTGAGTCTATTTATTCAATTCTTTGCTAATTGTCACCCGAAGAAGCTGGAAGCAGACACCAAGAGCGAACGTGAGCAGAGCGAATCAGCGCTCCACGGGCAGCGAACTCATCCGTATCCTTACTCTGAAAATCCCTGTTACAACACGTAACAATACATATGTTGACAACCTTGTTTGAAATGAAAATGAAATCGATAAATCGCAAGCAATAAACTTGTAATGTACATGGTATGACCGTGCAGCCAATTGGCAAGCGTGTTGAGACATATGCTAATATATTCACTCATATTTTGATTATGATCAACCCTGATATTATGAATATAAAAAATATTCATGAGCTAAGTTTTAGGTAAGACTGGATTACTCCATTTGAAATTGTCTAATAATTAATCAAGTTAATATATGCATAAATTATTATTATTTTCAGATCGTGGACATTTATTTTATAAACCATCGTGTGATCATTCTTTCTATTCTATTACTTTATAATACTTTCTAACCTCTCTTTGTTTCTCTTTCACTTCTCCTGTCTTTCTTCCTCTTTCTTTCAATATTTTCAAGTAGTCTCGGCTGCTTATGCGCCGGAACTCTCGGCTGCTTATGCGCCACAATTCTCAGCTCCGTAGGCGCTGAACTAATGCGAAGCATTCTTAAATTCCATAATAATACACTAGTTATCACAAAGTTTAATTTCAGCTGCTGAAGCATGATATTCAATAAAAATAATATTCTTGGTTATAAATCGTTGATGAATTGTTGAATTACGTACATAGTTATTGAACTTTTCAATCTTATATTATTATAAATATAAATATAAAATTATAATTCATCATATCTGTAGTTAATAGATTCTTACCGCCCAGTTATAAGAATATGCAAATTATCATTAAAGGCGAATGGTTAGAAGATGATCATATCGAATATTTTCAGAAATTATTAAAAGCTAACTGTAATTATAAACCACGCGAGACATGGAGAGTTCAATTGCCGGATACAATTCAACCTGTTCCTGAAAAGTTGGATCACATACAGATTTTGCACCAATGTGAAGATTTTAAAACCACTGCAGGGGGACACTGGGTTTGTAGCTTCTATGAACATGGTGAAAGAAGAGTTTATATTTATGATTCTTTTAATTCCTCGAAGTTGCATAGTCATCATAAAATTTATCTTGAAAAGTTATACCCTTTTTTGAACAAACATGACGGCAAAATTGACAAAGAAATTATTGAATTTCCACATGTACAAGCTCAACTTAACACTCGGGATTGCGGAGTTTTTGCGATTGCATTTGCTGTCTCGTTATTATTCAATGTATTACCAGACAAAGTAACGTACAATCACGCGTTGATGCGCCCACATTTGATCCAAATGTTTCAATTTCAACGTATAGAACATTTTCCAAGCAATCAGAATCAACAATTAACACGTTGTGTGCACGAATATGAATCTGCAATTGGTAGCACGATTAACCTTCCGGTACTCGCGCCTATTTGGGTCCCGCGAGCACTCGTGTCGTGCACTGAGTGCACTGTGACGTATTATTAAGAAAGATGATTAGGTTGGGGCAATAATGCTAAAATTGGGTTCCTATATGCATATATCTATATTTAATACATTAATACATATGTAAATACATTCACAAATATGGTTTTGTAACATAAAACAAATATATAATCATAGATAAAACAAATTAGTTTCAATCTGACGACGCATCTTCTTCCGCATTATCCACACAAGTAACGCAGGTTACGGTGGATACTGAATGTTTTTTTACAAATAAATCGCATACATTTTCCGCACTTTACAGTGGTATTATTATTTTTACATAATCTACATCGCCCCCGCTTGCTACCAGTTGCACCCCCTAACATTCAAACAGGCAAAAATAAAAAGACACCTGTTTCTTATTTTTCTGTCCTCTAAAACATATCTAAAAACCAGAACAATTGGAAGCGAACACCTGAAAACCTTTGAGGGGTGGTTTCACCCCCTAAACATACAAACAGGCCAAAATAAAAGGACACCTGTTTCTTATCTTTCTGTCCTCTAAGACATATCCAAAAACCAGAACAATCGGAAGCGAACACCTGAAAACCTTTGAGGGGTGGTTTCACCCCCTAAACATGCAAACAGGCCAAAATAAAAAGACACCTATTTCTTATTTTCCTGTCCTCTAAAACATATTTATAAACCAAAGCAATCGAAGGCGGACACCTGGGAAACTTGTGCGTACATGGGCTCGCTCGCCGGCAGGATACGCGGCATATTTTCGTTTTCGTTCAATCAGGGACACTTGCAAACTGAATTTGAACCTGACATGTACGTAGCATTATGCAAAAATGTCCGCTGGAAGAATACATAGGGATCCTGGGTAGAATAGATCACGGTAAAATGGTTTTTTCAGCCAAAAACTGACCTCCGTGCACTCCGTGCACACGCGCGAATACCGGAGGGTTAATAAAAATCCCTCTTGTGAAAATGATCCTCCATTTGAAATTGGTAAAAGTTACATTATTAAGGAAACTGATAATAAAATATCCGAAGTCAAAAATCAGCAATGTATACCTACCAAGTAATAGGACAGAATACATGTCTAATTATTATAAAAAAACATAAATAGGAAATTAGTTTAAAATGAAAAGCTATTTATATAGCAAAGAAAGGGGAGTACCATGAAAAAAGGCAAAGATTGTATAAAAAGAAAACTTTAGAATTTTGAATATTATAATACACAAAGAAGTGATATACGAAGAGCGAAAAAATTATTATGAGCTAAATAAAGAAGGTATATTTAAAAATAAAAAAGTGTATTAATATGCAAATAAAGAAGTAAAATGAGGGAAGCGAAAAAATTATTATCAGTTAAATAAAGAAGTTATCTCCAAAAAGCGGAAGGTATATTATGATAAAGGAGATAATGATTATTATAATAAAGTAGCCAAACGTCGGGCTGCTCTGAAAATAATGTTACGAGGCGGGGCTGCGGCAACGCGAGAGGCCGGTGAGAAGGTATATCCCAAGGAATACGGTTTATGAGTTTGTTAGTTAGGGGCACGGACGAACCTGATGCGAAATCAGGGAGCCGCTAGGATTATTGACGGCGAGGACGAACCTGATGCGAAATCAGGGAGCCTCTAGGAATGGAGTCACACGCAGACGAACCTGATTCGAAATCAGGGAGCCGCAGGAGGGTGAAACGTCGTGAACGAAACCGATGGGAAATCGGGGAGTCACTAGGATGAAATTCACAGACGAACTCGACGCGAAGTCGAGGAGCTGTTAGGAGGTTGGACTATTCACAGACGAACCTGGTGCGAAACCAGGGAGCTGTTCGGAGGTTGGTAGATTTACAGACGAACCTGATGCGAAATCAGGGATTCGCGGGAAATGTTAGTAATGCCTCGTAACTCTTAATTAATGTTTGATACAACTCGAGCGGTAAAGTTGTATCAGTGGGTGAGTGCTACTAATATTATAAGGATCGCTGGGTAAGAGATGGGTTTAAAGAATCTACTCGATTTACACGTAAACACCATTCGTATATTGAATAATCAATTATTGTACAAATGTAAGTGTTGTGATTAATAATTAAATAGTGTAGTTACCAATTATTGCACGGTGTTAACGCACTGGCGATGCAGGGCGTAAGAGTGGCTATTACAATATGCCAAATAGAATATAAACCGAACTCGCGGATTCTATGAGGTTAACTATTGATTCGGAAGGGGACTCGAGCCCGATCTTACTAGAATTGTACTTTATTGGCTCCCCTCGGGGTTACAATCTCCTTTTTCCTCCACTTCCAGCATCTTCTCTTTCCCTTACTTCTACCTTATATCTACCTTAATCTATCTTAACCTATTTTAACATATCTTAACCTATCTTAACATATCTTAACCTATCTTATCCTATTTCCACCTTCTCCTCTCCCCCCTCCCCTCGCGCTCACCCTCCCCTCGCGCTCACCCTCCAAATCGCGCACGCACCCCCGTTTCTCCCGAACCTCCGCTTCCACTCGTCACCCCTTCCACTCTCATCTCCTCACTCATTCGTCCATTCCTTCTCTCCTTTCCTCAATCTTTCTCATCCATTCCTCCCCCTCCCCTCATCATCTAGCACTTTCCCTGCCATCTCCTGCCACTCCCTCTCTTCTCCCCACCCCATACAAACCTCCCAGACGTGCTCCCACGTCTCTTCCCCCCCCCCCTTTGCACACCCTACATGTGCTTTTTTCCTCTCGTCGGCATACCCCCCCCCCCCCCCCTCATTTCATTTCCCAACCTGAATCTTGCCACCCTTCTCCATCTACTTTCTCCCCATCCCTTCTTCAAATACCCCGGCAGCCCTTCCCCCTTCACCCTACCATACCACTTATTATACCTGGATTCCCCTATCCTTTTCAACCTCTCCACTTCCTGCAATTTCCTTTCCCTGCTCACCACCTCCTCTCCTCTTCTTCCCCCCGTTTCCCTCACCCCTTCCATCTCCTCCAGCGTCCAGCCTCTTTCCTCGTAAAACTCTTTCCTTTCTTCTTCCCACCCCTCCAAAACCTTTCCCCTCCTTAACCTCCTCTTCATTTCTTCCCAGCATCTCCTCGCCAGCTCTCCCCCTTGCCCCTCTTCCAACTTTCTTTTGTATCCCCACGCCTTCATCCCTGCCCTCCCCTTCAACATCCCCCTTTGCGCCTCCTCCCTCGCCATATAACCCGGCGTACCTCTTTCCACCCCCAGCACCTACTTCAAAAACCTGTCCTGCAGTCGTTCCACCTTCTCCCTTTCCCTCCACCCCCACACCTCCGCTCCGTACCCCACCACCGGCCACACCAACTTAGCAAATAGCCATAACCTCCTTTCCCAATCCTTCCCAAATAACCTTTTCCCAATCCCGCACACCTTCCCCATTACCGCCGCTTCTTTTTTCACCCTTTCCCCCACATGCTCCTCCTGCCCCCCGTTTCCGATCACCGTATACCCTAAATATTTAAAACTCCTCACCTCCTCGATCTCCTTCCCCTTCCATCTCCATATCATCCTCTTCCATTTCCCCCCTCCCCTTCTACATATCATCACCTTTGTTTTTCCTACGTTAACCTGTAATCCCTTCCCATCCACGTACTTTTCCAGCTTCCCTATCAGTCCCTTCATCCCCTCCTCATCCTCCGCCAACACCGCTACATCGTCGGCATACGCCAACGCGTAGACCTTCCCCTCCCACAGCTTCACTCCCCCCATCCTCCCTTTCTCAACTCCTCTTCCATATCCGCTATGAGCAGTGTGAAGAGGCTCGGGCTCAGCGGGCACCCCCGCCTCACCCCTCTCGCCGTCCAAAACCTCTCCCCCTCCTCATCCCCCACCTGCACCCTACACGTCGTTTCCCTAAGAATCTCTTCACACCTCGCCACTAGCTACTCCCTCACCCCCTCCCCCTCATTGCCCTCACCAGTACCTCCCTGTCCACCGAGTAAAACGCCGCTTTCATATCTATAAATATTACAACCATTCCCCCCCCCTTTCTTCCCAATTGCCTGTTCATCAAATAATTTAACACATACACGTTATCCATAAACCCCACCCCCCTCCTAAACCCCGTTTGACTCGGTGGCAGCAGTCCCTTCCCCTCCACCTCTACTCTTAACCTCTCCGCTAACACAGACGCGTACATCTTGTACGCCGTCTGTGTTAGGGTTATACCCCTATACTCCTCTACCTTCTTCCCCAGCCCCTTCTTGACTACTGGCACCACCACCCCCTCTTTCCACCCTTCTACCCAGCCTTCCCCCCTCCACACCCTTTTACACAGACCCCATAGCCAATCCTGCACTTCCGCGCCTCCATACTTCCACACCTCATTCGGAATCCCATCCCCCCCTCCCGCCTTCCCATCCTTCAAATTCATTATCACCTTTCCTATTTCCTCCCTTCCTATCTCCGCCTCTCCGTCCTCCCTCCTCCTCGTCTCCCCAACCCTTCTCACTCTCCACTCCACCCCTCCCAGCAATTCCCTGAAATACCCGTCCCATTCTCCCATTATTATGCCTTCGTTAACCCTCTCTCTCCTTTTCCTCTCCCTATTCACCACCTTCCAAACTTGCCCCTCTGTTCTTACTCCCTCCACTTCCTTCACCCACCTCTCCACCTCTTTCTTCCTTTTTTCTTCACACAACTTCCCATATTCCCTTTTCCTCTCCTTATATTTAATCTCATCCCCTCCTTCCTTCCTCCATTTTCTCAATTCCGTCCTCACCTTACTCTTCTCCTCCCTACACTCCTTATCCCACCACCCTCCCTTCTTTACCCTCTCTCCCCCTCCCCCATCTTACCCATCGCGCCCTTAATCCTTTCCCATAGCTCACACCACTCCTCCTTTACCCCCCTCACCCGCACTCCTTTTTCCAACCTTTCTCACAAACTCCATTCTTCCCTCTTCCGTCCAGTCTACTCTACCCCCTTGCCCCTCCTTTCCCCCTTCATCACTCTCAGCCACACCACCACCGGGTGGTGATCTGATTCCACCCTCTCCCCTACCACTAACCTCTTCACCCTCTCCCTTGTATCCTCGTTCCCTATTATATTATCTATTACTGTATTCCCCCTTCCCCCTGTGAAAGTTCACTCCCCCTCCTCGACCCCCTCTGTATTTCCATTCATTATTCCCCACCCCCTTTCCTCCAAGCACCCACAGAACCTCCTCCCCTCCCCATTCTCCTCCTTATCCTAAGATCTCCTTCTCCCTCCCACTCTTCCTTCATCCGCCTCTTCCTCCCATACCTCCCCCCCGTTCTCCCCCGTGCGCGTATTAAAATCCCTCCCTATCACCACTTTTATCCCCCCTCTCTCTCTTCCATCCACTCCCCAAGATCCTCTAACTTCTCTTTCTGGTCCCTATTCACATATACCCCAACTATCTTCCACCCCCCCCCCCCCCAATCTTCACTTTCTTCGCCATTATCCCCTTCTTCCCTCCCCCACCCCCCCTCTCCCATTTCCAACTCTTTCCTCACTCCCACTATCATACCCCCTATCGCTCTTCCCTTCTGCCTTTCCTGGCCCACTGCTTTTCCCATACATACCCCGTAGGTAGCCTCCTTTCCACGTACCCCCAATCTTTCTCCTCCACCCAGGTCTCACTCAGTACCATGACATCCCACTCTTCCAACCGCCCTCCAAAAGCCTACATCCTTCCTCTTCACTCCTGCCACATTCCAGAAAGCCACCTTCCAACTCACCCCCCCCCCCCTCCATTCCTTTCTTCCTCTTCTTTCCCCCTTCCCACTTCAATCGTTTCCCTGCCCCTCATTCCATTTCTCCCTTATCTCGTTCCACCTTCTTACCTTCCCATCCACCCACATTTTCATATACCCCACATGCACCTTCCTTGCTCTCTCCCTCTCCATTTGCGCCTCTCCCTCTATCTTCCATTTCGCCCTCCTTTCCTCCTCTGTGAGGTCGTCCTCTACCCTCTTCCTTCTTCCCCTCAGTTTTTTCTTTGGCTCCATCACCTTCCTCTTTTCCTCCCTCCCCTCCAACCTCACCAGCACTATTCCACTCCCCTCCTTTCCTGCCCTTCCCAATCTCACCACCTTTATCCCCTCCGTCCCCAACCCCATCCTTTCCCATAATTTCCCCACTTCCTCCTTCGCCTCAGTTCCTTCCAACCCCATCCCCCTTCTCCTCTTTTCCCTTTCTTTCTTATCCTGCATCACCTCTAACCTTCTGACTCTCATCTTCCATTCCTCCCCTTGTTCTCCCCCCCTCCCCCTCACTCCCCATTCTTTCCTTTTCCCATCTCCCCACCTTCTCCACCACCTCCTCTATCCTCCTATCCCATTCTTCTATCTTCCCTATCTTCTCTCCCAGCCTTTCTCTCCCTACCCTCTCTTCCCTCATCTCCTCCTCCCATCTCCTCCTTTCCCCTCTCCACTCTTCCTCCCTTCTTCTTCTATCCTCCCTTTCCCTCTTCATCTCCTCTCACTCCTTCCTTATCTCCTCCTCCATCCTTCTTCTCTCTTCCCTATCCCTTCTCATTTCATCCCTCATCCTCCTCATCTCCAACATCATTTCCCTTATCATCCCCTCCAGCCCTCTCCCTTCCTCCTCTACTTCTTTCTTCCCCCCTTTACCCCCATTTTCCGGTGACCTCTGCGTCTTCCCACTTCTCTTAAACCCTCCCACCTTTTCCTCCTCCATAGCCCCCGCGTCCTCCTCTCTCTCCCTCTTTTTTCCCCATAAACTGTCCAAGCTCCCCGCGCTGCTCCCCGCGCTGCTCCCCACGCTGCTCACACTGTCCTTTCTTTTCCTTTCTTCATTCGCCATCTTTACCACTTCTCTTTCTCCCCCCCTTTTCGCCGACATTTCTTGTTTTCTTTTCTTACCCCCTTTTGTCTTTTTCCCCTTTCCCCCTTTCCTCGTTCTATTATCCCTTTATCCTACCTCTCTAATCCTTTTTCTCCTGCTCCTTTAATCCTTTACTTTCTCTTCTTCCTTCCTCACACCTCTTGCCTTCTCTCTTTTTTATACTTCCCGCGTTCCCACCAGCTCTTCCCTCCTGCTTCTCTCTTCTCCCGCCCGCGTCACCACCTGTTTTACTCTTCACGCTCCTTCCCGCCTTTCTTCTCCTCTCTCTACCACCTAACCTCCCTTATCCCTTCTGTACCTCTGCCACCCCCTATCACCGTCCTTTCCCTTTATCCCCCGTACCTTCCTCACCTCTCCACTACCCTTCACCTACACTCTCCACTCTCCCTCACCACTTCGCTCGCCTTTCACTCCTCCGCAAACTCCACTCACTCTTGCACGCACCTGCCACTCACGCGACCGGAAACGGAAGTCCGAACCCGATCTTACTAGGTATAACCAACTCTGTATGAGCGTGACACGACGTGACTCTACGCGTGATTGTGTAACTTTGAACCAAAGAGGGTTGAAACCAAAGGGTTTATATAGTCCCAAAAATGAGTGAGGATTCGTTAGGAATCTCCATATAAGGAAATCCTTCGGGGTCATCGTCGTGTCACTCCCGTTCCCATGGTCGTGATCCAGATGGTCGAGATCATGATCCCCATTAGTGGTGTTTGATAAACGAAAGGATTTTAGGGCGTTTTCCCTTCGCAGACGCGAGCTCGAAAAACGGTTGAGAGCGGCGTGTGGGAAAAGTCCACATACGTAACAATAATAAAAAAGTATCGTTATATTGCTGGAACAAATAACAATATAGCAATCAAAAATAACAAAGAAACTTTTATTAAAAAACTTTAAATAATTATTAGCATGCCGTCCGAAGAAGCAAGTAGAATGTAAGCTGAGCGTATAATAAAATGGTGTTTTCATATTAGGCAAAAGTACATTTTGGAAATGAGGAAACTATTGAAAGATTGTAAACGAAAAGTGGACGTTTCCTTAAGGGGGGAGACCACTGTAAAAATCGGAAATATCGATTTTTTACATTTTCTGAAAGACGTACGTTTGAAGAATGCTCTTTCCAAATTTTATGAAGAAATTTGCAAAATTGACGGAGATATTGTATTTTCCGTGGAGCGGTGTCGCGCGCGACTGAGCCGCGCAGAACATTGAATGCGTTTTCCTCAGAATGACATTTTTCAACCGCGTTGACATTCTACAGAGAAAACTATACATCCAATTGACATGAGCAAGGGCATTTGTTATACGGAAAACCCGTCGCTATTAGGTGATGATCAGTTTTTTTCAATTAACGACCTATTTCTATTTTTTTTATTAACATTTCCCCAATTTTGTACCCCGAAAACATGAGTTTTTTTTCAGTGGTCCGCCATTTTGTAATTTTTTGTGATTTTGATTTTTTTGATCGTCACGTAATAGAGGTAGGCTTCCAGTTTCTAAATATTTTTATCTTTTTGAATTCCGATTAACCATATGGTCTAGGCACTGTCAACGCGACAAGCATGATTTTGCCGCAGCGCACATTTTGACGAAGAGTATACAGGAAACGGATTTATGAATTTGATTGAAAAAATTGTTTTTTTTACCCTTTAATATACATCAATATATCCTACATATTAACTATACTAAGCAATAAATTGATTTGCTTGCATTTTTTGGTTGAAATGAATTCCCGAAAACACCCTTACTTTTCGGACCATTACAGTGGTTTCCCCCCTTAACACGCGCAGCAGAATGTTTAGAAGTTGATGACAGGATTAATGCTTTGTGTGGACAATCCGAACATACATCTTCTTCAGAATCATATTTGACGGAAAGTTCGTACCATACTTTCACAGGTTTTGAATCAATCATACTGAATTCGGAAGGGAACACTATAAACGTTCTACCTGTATTGCAATCGAAAAAGATGACAAAAACATGGCATTTTAGTTATCTTTGTAAAACAAAAGATGTTGAAATTTTGAATAATTTACAGGATTTCTTCAAACGATTGTTTTTAGAATGTTCATTAAAAAAGGTACATACGTTAATCAACCATATCAGTAGCTGTTCTAATAAAGTGCATGCTGAAAAAGTTGGCCATTCTCATGATTGTTACATGAACCCTAAACTATATAAGTCCAATTTTTTAGCCATTGAGATTTTGGCACCTCACTTTCTGCATTTACGAAATTTGAAGAGAATGATATAAGAAATAGCGAGCATTTATAAAGACCTACATAATTTAGACAAAGAATTAAACGATAGTAACCTTAAAACACTGAAGCGTTAAACAAAAATAATATTGAAATAAGCTTGAACGAAGAAGAGATTATATCTCGTTATTATTTAGCATTTACAGCTTTCACAAAGCGGTCTATGGACACATCGCGCATTCCGTGCGTTTCCTGCGAGAAACACTGTTTTCAAAGAGAGGTTCTTAAGTTTGATATTTCTAAAAGAACATATAAGGGAAATGTAATGCAAGCATTGTTAAATCATATTGGATACAAAGTTGGTGACATGCATTTTATTTGCCGATAAAATTCGTAAGTATTCCATTCCACCAAAATGTATTTTAAATAAGCTTGATGTACGTTCAGTTCCAGATATAGCAGTGTTGAACGATTACGAACGAGTTCTCATTCAACGAGCTAAACCGTTTCAAACGATTGTGAGATTCGATACAGTAATGCGTAAAAATATGCCACATAAACATATGTTTCCAAAAGTAAAGGGGAAGAATATTTCACCTTCCTTTGCCGTTGGAAGAAAATTTAAAAAGAATCTGTCCTTCGACTGAACCTTTAAATCAAAATCATGAATTATACATATTGGTGCGGGGCGTTCCAACGAAATCTAAAATAGTTTGGGAAAAGTTAGTTGACTTGAAGAGAGTATGGGATGCCTTAGTATGGTTGAAAGCCAATAATCCTCTATACTCAGAAATTGTTTTTTCACAAACGCACGATTTATTGCTGAGTGCCAAATTACCAGATACAGAATTTCAAGAAGAAGTTGTTGCCAATGATAATAATAACGATAATAACGAATCTATCGAGGATGTTGAAGGCGAAACACTTAATATCGATGAAAACAACAAACGTGCATTATTGACGCAAATGTCAGAATCTGATTCATATTATGATCAGTTTACGATTTTCCAATGTATGCCAAAAGGGTTATTGAATCTGCTACTGCACTCTATCAAATGCTTAAAGTTCATGACATTCCATTGGGTCATCGTGCTGAACACTTAGATGTAAAATGTTTCCCAGATTTATATCCTTATAGGGTGAACGGACAGCATGAAGAAAGATTGGTTCGTTTGACTGATCATGAATTCATTAAGTCCAAATTAATGTTCAAGCATTCGCAATTTCGATTGAACATGCAATATATTTTTTATTTACTACACGATACCAATATGCGGCAATTGAACGCTGGAATTTATCACAAAATGAATGTCGTAAATCCACGTGAAAAATATACAGCTGCTGGTTTTCTAGGACAACTATTTCGTATTGGCGAAAACCAAGGAACGATTTGAACTGTATGATACACCATTATGAACCAGGTACATGGTTCCTCACGCTTAGTCCAAGTGAGTGGCTATGGACAGATTTAATAGAATATCTTCGTGAAGTAAACGGCCCATCGATGGCTAAAATGTCCTCGAACGAACTCATTGCTTCTGATCCCGTTTCAACTGCTCGATTTATAGATAATACATTCCACGCTATGCTGGATTTCATTTGTTCACCCGGCAATCCGATTGGGAAGGTCGCTCATTACTTTTGGCGCAGAGAAAATCAAAGCAGGGGATCACAACATTTTCATATTTTAATTTGGATTGAAGATGCTCCTGTAATCGATAAATCTTCGAAGGAAGATGTAGCACGATTAATTATGAATTACGTCACTTGCAGATTGCCATCACCGCATGTGTCGCCAGAATTATATAGTCGTGTAATTGCACATCAAATGCATAAATACAATAGTTACTGTCTACGCAACAAAATAAATTAAAAATTCCTTCTGTAAAGTATGTAGATTTTCATTTCCACGCCTAGTTACAGATACTTTGATAGTAAGGGATGTGGCTGTTTCTATATGTGCTAGAAAACAATTGAAAGCAGAAGGTAGACTCTATGATCTTCCACGTTCAATAAAGAAAGCCCGTATCAATGATTTTAATGCTCCCGTTCTCATGGCTTGGAGAGGTAACATGGATATACAATATATTGGGGAAAAGACAGGGTTGGTAACATGTTACTGTACTAAATACATGTCAAAACCGGAAAAAAAGTTACGCTACGGACACTATGGCAGCAATAAATTCTATTAAGTCATTGCCTAGTTTGCTGTGCAACCTTGTAATGCTCATGACATCTCCAAGTATTCTATGTAGACGAATTTTTTACGCATAGTTGCCACATTTTCTGTTCTCTCTGTCTCTGCCGTGCTGTTGCCACAGTTCTTTCTATCGAGAAGTCTTGAAGGAATACGGCACGAGAGCTGCGTCTAGCGTTAGACGATGAAAAATTTTTTGTTTATAATTTTTAGCTCGAATAGTAATGATTGGATAACAAAACTGTAAATAGAAAAAATGTGTGCCGTGACGAGCTTTACAACACTATATTTTTTAAAATACAATTTAACAACATTTCATTTTCTAATCTTTCTTAGCGTTTGGACAATAATTGTTCCCATTTTTGAACGCTAGTCCCCTTATTGCATCCGACCCTTCAATTTCAAAGCATACAATTTGAATAAGAACTTCACCGAAGTGTAACAGGCCGATCGTAATGAAATTTATGAATGTTATAATGCTTCTAAAAACATATGACGCTTTCTTTTTTTATCCAGCTATACATCAAATTATCTTTTCTATCAACAAGAATTGTCTGTTCATTCGAGATTATTATCTTCTCTCATTCTGTGTAATTCCTCTTCTCCATTAACGGTCTTCCTACAATTTTGCCAGGTCACTCATAATGAAATGTGACGTATGCATTGTGGATCTGTAACACATTATGTAATGGAAATAATTAATTGTTGTTTTATAGGCCTACAAAATTTTATTGTAGATTTATAAGGTATCAAATATTACCTGAAATATGGTACTTATTATTCCATTTGCTCTGGCATTACTGTCCCATACACCACGTTTGCAGTAATTTTGTACAAAGTCCGTCTGTAAGAAATGATCGCAAACATTTCGGTAAATTTGGTATAAAACTAAAAGTTTGTTTGAATAATTCGTCGAACATCACGCATACCTGCGACGCCCGTATGTACCAGCCTGGCGCACTTTGACCGAACCGGATTCCATCTGTCTGCTCCTGTGAACTTAGAAATATGTCTGAAAAAATTAAAGGGTGAATTAAATTTATTATTTCCTTTTCCATTTTCTTGGTAAAGTTACGCCGGCGTGAATAAAATTGACTCGCGTGATCGTATGATCGGTAAGTACAAGTGCCATTGCTGGCACTTGTGACCACTGACATCTTCAATAGCATGTATTTTGCCTTGCCACTCTTTGAGCATTTGCATATGCTTTTCCCGCTCCAGTTCATATATTTCGGATGGCATGTCTGGCTTCTGTGCATTTGGTCTATAATCGGAATCTTTCTGCGAGGGCAATTGTTTGCGTACATATCGTGCAGCCTTCGTTTCCTTCTGTTTTGCAGCTGTCTTTTCCTTTTCGTTCTTCTTCTTTTCTTCCATTTGGCGCACCACCTCGGGCGTTTTCTTCTTCATTATCGCATTCAATCGCGAGTGCACTTGATTACTGTTGTACTCCACGACAGCGGCAGCACATCTTCCTCTATACGATCCTCTCTCGGCGAAATTTAACCTTTTTCCGCCGATGTACTTGACAATTATTGCGTTAAAACTTTTTACAGCGTTATTATTGGTGTTATAGAGTAATCTCTCCGCATGAGCTAACAGTAGACGAAGTATTTCTTTTACGTCCTGGTACACTCCAATTTTCATCAATTCTGGAACGTTGTTTCTTTCATTCTCTTTATTCTTTCCATCGCAGAAATATTTTAGTTGTGCACACTCTTTGTGTTCACCAAACACGTGGCTCGGAACATTCTCTATGTCTCCATGCAAATTCTTCGTTTTTGCGTCAATTGATACAATCTGATCGTATCTAAACTTTGCAGCTGTAACTATGTCCGTGCGTATCCGGTGAATGCTACTTTCCACAATTTGCCTCAATTGTACAGGTGTAGTCTTCTTCACAATCGCTTTCATTTTTGTGCAGAAGTTTCGCAACAAATGATTCGTGCATTCAATTTTTTTTCGCGAATCTGTCCCTTAAATGGGTCAGCATCAATAATCTTCTTCAGCCGCTGCTAACATCTCTTCTTCTGCAGCGGCAATTGCAGGCTTGACGAATTCATCTTGATTCTTCACAAAGTCTCTCTTCTACATGCAACGTATGTTCACTCCCGCCAAAGTGTGTTCCAAGTGCGCATAACTGCCTCCACATAAAATTGTTGCATTAATGGCGCCCTGATTGCAATCAACTTCTTCGGCTTCGTCCGATTGATTGCAGATTTCAGCTTTGTAATGGCATAAAGTGCAGATTACGCTGAAGATGCTCTTGAAGTCACGCTGTTTCACACCAGTTATTCGTAGGTGTTCAATGCCACAGTCTTCCCCATCTTTTGCATGCTTACTTATTTATTGCAATTGAGTAAGCATATTTTGGAAATTCATTATATCGTTGCTATTTAGGAGACGCGATTGCTCTTGCGGCTCGTTCTTCGCAACTTTTTCTATAACGAAGTTTTCTTCATCGTTACTTTCAATATCAAAATCCTCAAGCGCCTCTTCAGTTTCTCCCGAACTGGCCGTATCAGTATCTTCATCAGATGGCAAGTACGTTATCTCTTGATGCGTATGATTTCGTCCATCGGATGTTGATGGTTCCTCTACTATACACTCCTCGGCCACTTCTTCTTGATGTTGTCCTACGGCAGTGTCATCTGCCGTTTTTGCGCTCTCTTGTTCCTTCTGAAGGGCTAAAAACCTTCTCTTTTGGCGATGTACTTTCCATTTGGATAATCTCTTTGCGTACGAACGTAAATGTCGCCGGCGAAACGGAGAATTATTGT
Source organism: Andrena hattorfiana (assembly GCA_944738655.2). Taxonomy (NCBI): domain Eukaryota; kingdom Metazoa; phylum Arthropoda; class Insecta; order Hymenoptera; family Andrenidae; genus Andrena; species Andrena hattorfiana. The sequence continues at coordinate 18,089,332 of OX122891.2, read as the reverse complement.
CCATATCTTCTGGCACGTCCTGCATATTCACATTTCCAGTGTCACTCATTTTACACTAAACCAACAAACACAACACAAACACAAAAGAACACAACGCAACAAATCTCAAAATTCTTCTGCCCGTTGCAAAAAAATGTAATCGCGAACCGTGAACGTGAAACGTGAACCCAAAGATTCATCTGCGGCGCGTTCTGAAATAAATGATGCTCTACAAACCAAGCAACGGCGCAAACAGTCCGTTGCGTAGAGAGTCATTCCCTTGAAAGAACGCAAACATCGCGGACGTACAAGAGGATGAATAATATGAATAACGTAAGTATTATATTGTATTCTGTTGTACAGAGTGATTCTCTGGCTAGAGTCTTCAAAGACGATGCCGCCAATACGTCGGGTCTCGCTGAGTTTCGTGGATTTGGACGCTCGAGACGAGATTCACTATGGCATGTTAAAAAATTCTAAAATTCTTAATCGAATCGATATGGCGTTGATACTAATGAATTCCTGGCGTTCTGCCGATCAAAATCATGTCAAATGTCGTGTAAATCGGACTTCTTTTTACGAAGTTAGCTTAGGGCCATTTTCATCGGCACGACATCGATTGACGCCATTTTCGCAAAGATCTGTTGAGAAATGCAGAACGTGGAATTCGTCACTTTCACGAAACTCAGCGAGGCGCGGCTTATTGGTGGTATTGTCTTTGAGGACTCTAGCGAGAGAATTTCCCTGTATGTTCATACAATGTTACTATTTGTCATAAAATAATACATTCATTATTTCATTTCCAGATGAAACAAGCGCGTTTTAGCGGCGAAGCGAGGGCAGGGACAGGAGGGAAATACGGCACAAGTGGGAAATGAGGCATAGGAGGGAAAGGCGAGGGAGGAACCCGACATGAGGGCGGAATTACAACAAGTAATTATGTGGAATGTGGTTTATGTGACCGTGATAGCATATGTGTGAATCAAAGTTCGGCAAAATGTAATCTAATTACAAATTACAAATTACAATTAAAACGTTATTGCGTAACTGATTACACATTATTTTCTGTAATCGTTAATTTAGGTAATTCACCAAATATTTTATGTACTTGTGTAATTGATTACACATTATTTTCAACACATAGTATTTTGTCAACTACCTAAATTTACGTTTACAGAAAATAATGTGTAATCAGTTACACAAGTACACAAAATATTTTGGTCAGCTACCTAAATATTACAGCAAATAATGTGTAATCAATGACGTAATTACATTTTAATCGTAATTTGTAATTAGATTACATTTTGCCGAACTCTGGTGTGACTATTATTTCGTTTGTGTCCGATATTTTTTATGTTATGTAATTTTATGAAAATGTAATTATTATGTTACTGTTCCAGATTAAAAAGGCACTAAAACGCCTAACATATCGGCGCGGTGGCGGAAAGGGGGGACAAGGGGGCCAAATTTTTATTTATAATAAATAATATGTAATATTTTTTTATAATAAAAAAATATATTAAAATATTTAATGATTGTGTATTTGGTTTGTGTTAAATAGAATGTAAAATGTTCACATTTTCTATCGAATCGGCATGAAAGTTCCAGTAACATACTGCTGAGATTTTCCAGATGAAAATAAATTTAAACCCGGTATAAATCGGATTATGTTTAACATTATCAGATTAGCAATGTTACATTTATAGTCAATTATCTAGTACAGTTCTAGAAATAAACCGATATATACACTATTTCAACTCATTTTAATCTGGAAAATCTCAGCAGTATGTTACTAAAAATTAACCAAATTTAAAAAACCCGACTGCTTAAAAAGGGAACTAAAATGAAAAAAAACAAGACAATTCATTTATACATGGTATATTATTTATCATAAATAGAATAATAATAAGATGACATACAAACATAGCCTGATAAACACAATACCCTCCTTTGCGTGCCGCAGTCGGGTAAAAACATTACGTTTTACATTTTATTAATACATAATCCAACGCAAGCAACACTATATGCCTTTCGAACCGAGATTAGAAACCGCCAAATAGCCCAAATCCTCAGCTCAAAGAGAGATAGCGGCTAAACATAAAGTATCTTTTATTCTAATTTATCCAGATATTATCTTTGCCCATCCTTGTCCTCCATCCGCTTCGCCGTGATTCATTCAAGCCTTCCTGACGACAAAATAGTAATAGGGGAAATGCGGCAACAACGCGATATGACTCTCGATACGTATCAGCAACAATGCCTTTCCTACATTTATCGGTTAGCTTGGACTTCCACCGGTTCTGATGGTACATAGCGCGAATATACCATCAGCGCCGGTGACGGAGAATCCTTGAAGCGTAATTCTGTCATTTCTCGAGTCTGTCTCAGTACACGAGTCATAAACTCATTATTATTTCAAACGAACGGAGCTTATTAGCGTGCAAACGCACTAGACCCGTCTACACGGATGTCTACTGGAGGCAACTATACCCGCAAAAACTTTCTCCGTGCCGATTCCAGGACGAAAGACGGTTGAAACGGTTTATTTACTACATCGCGTATAGGCAGGATCGGCGGAACCATTATGCAAGTTATGCGCCACATAAGGGCGCCAGCCGAATGGGACGCTAAAAAACTATATCACACGCTTAATAATGAAGGAATCCAACCCCCACGTGAACCGAGTGTACACCCCGTAAAGACAAAATGTATTAAATAGAAAACTGGTGCAAAAATTTGGATGCACCAAAAATTTTCTTGCATATGGGCGCCAGCTAACCGCGCGTCGGCCCTGCGTATACGTCACGGTGGTTCTACGTGGCTGCAGTATACCATTAGCGCCACCAACGGAGAAGCCTTGAAGTTTCATTCTGTCAGTTTTCGATTTATAAATTCATTATTATTTCAACGTACGGTGCTTATTGGCGTTCAAACGCACCGCACCCGTCTGCACGGATGTCTACTGGAGGCAACTATACCCGCAAAAGCTTCCTTCTTGCCGATTCCACGACGTAAGTTAGTTGAAACGGATTGTTTACTACATCGCGTATACGTACACGCTTTTCCTAGCTTGTGTGAGCGTACGCACACATTCAACGCCCGGTGTGACGGCATCCTAAATAACTTTTCACTGAATAGACTTCTAAACTCAAAATTGTTATTTTTGCATGTTATTTGATACGTGCTTTCGATCCATATAAATTTCACGTGAAAAAGAAAAACGTTTCGCAGAGGAAAAGTTTACCCCTCCATTTTTTTACAATCTTTGCCTTTTTTCATGTTACACTCCCCTTTCGTTGCTTTATAGACAGCTATTCTTTTTAAATTAATTTCCTCTTTATGTGTTTTATAATAATTAGACATGTATTCTGTCGTATTACTTGGTAGGTATACATTGCTGATTTTTTACTTCGAAACCAATGGTGGATCTCTCTGAATTATATGTGTTGTATGTGTAGTGACTACTTTGTCACTAAGTGGTACATTTTGAACCACTGGAAAATGTTCTATACGATTAGATCGCAACATTTGGATCAAATGTTGACGCATCAGCGCATGAGTGTACGTTACTTTGTCTGGTAATATTTTGAATAATAACGAGACAGCAAATGCAATCGCAAAAGTTCCGCAATCACAACAGTTAGGTTAAGCTTGTACACGTGGAAATTCAATAATTTCTTTGTCAATTTTGCCGTCATGTTTGTTCAAAAAAGGGTATAACTTCTCAAGATAATTTTTATGATGACTATGCAACCTCGAGGAATTAAAATTAGAATTATAAATATAAACTCTTCTTGCATCATGTTTATAGAAGCTACAAATCCAATGTCCCCTGCATTGGTTTTAAAATCTACGCATTGGTGCAAAATCTGTATGTGATCCTGATTTTCAGGAACTGGTTGAATTGTACCAGGCAATTGAACTTTCCACGTCTCGTGTGGTTTATAATTAGAGTTAGCTTCTAATAATTTGTGAAATATTCAATATGATCATCTGTTAACCATTCGCCTCTATTGACAATTTGCATGCTAAGGTAAATGTCCCAATTAGCGACCCTGCAAGATCTACGCGCACGTTCTAACATATTTACATATTAAAAATATTTATCGCAGTTACTCATTAATAGCCTACCATATGTCTGGTTCTTTTCTAGTGTGAAATAGGCCCCTTTTTATAATGAAATTGTTCGAATATAATTATTAATAATAAATATATATAATTATTAATAATAAATATATTATATGGTGCATGTGTACCTATTTTTGACTATCAATTCTCTCTTCGTCCCAAATAGTGACCTACTTCGGACTGTATCATTGACTCGCACATAATGCGTGGGATACCGTGTCATTGATCGGGACGTGCAATCTAATGTCCCACCTACTAACTGCATCGGAAAAGAATGTTTATAAAATAATAAGTACAAAACAAAATAATTTGCAACAGTCTTTATCACAATAGCTTTATTAAATTATTATTAAATTATTATTGCAATAATACGTTTAATATGTTACGTTTCGTTAACGGTATTTTTCCATTATATTTATACAGTAACGTCGTTTTTGGTATTCCATATGATTGGCTGATACTTCTAATGCTATGGCCACTTCGTACAGCTGCCAAAGCATTTTCTAATTGTTCTTGTGAATAATTTTTTCGTCTATTATTCTCTTTACTTGACATCTTCTTGAGGACACTTTTTAAGGTTACGATGCAACTGACAAAACACGTAAAAACATGCAAGATGGAAATACGACATGGCATCTCGTGTCAATAAGAGGAATTCATACATTTTACGAGTACCGATTATTGACCTCTATAATTATTATGAATTTAATAAAAAATTCGACGCAATTTTTTTAAATTGTGAATTTACAATTATTTTTTAACTTATTTGTATATATTTTTCTTACATTAATATGCTCATGCAAGAAATACTTAATACTTAAAATTTGGCCGTTCTTAAGTTCGGTAACAAGAAACTACTTTTTCACGGATTTGTAGGTGACACACGTGAAAAAATTTATTAATTACTTAATTATACGTTATGATATACATCAGCGAAACCGTCAGCAAGATACTTTAAATATTCACGAATCGAATTCAGTACTTTTAACGCCCGTTCTGAACTGAAAAAATCATATTTAAGTATAAAGTGTCAATAATTGGGACTGTGTCGCTAATTGGGACATTTACCTTATTTAAACTGAGTGGTAAGAGTCTATTAATTACAGACATGATGAATTATAATTTTATATTTCAAATATACTATTCTCTTCCATTCTATTCCATTCTATTCCATTCTATTCCATTCTATTCCATTCTATTCCATTCTATTCCATTCTATTCCATTCTATTCCATTCTATTCCATTCTATTCCATTCTATTCCATTCTATTCCATTCTATTCCATTCTATTCAATTCTATTCCATTCTATTCCATTCTATTCCATTCTATTCCATTCTATTCCATTCTATTCCATTCTATTCCATTCTATTCCATTCTATTCCATTCTATTCCATTCTATTCCATTCTATTCCATTCTATTCCATTCTATTCCATTCTATTCCATTCTATTCCATTCTATTCTACAGGGTCATCCGTTAAAACTGCAACCTACGCGCGCGCCAACACACGAAAATGACAGCACCGCCTCACGGACACATTCCACTACAACCATGCACCGGTCCAGCGTTCGGAGGGTTAACAGCGACCGCTGGGTAGCAGTGATGCCGAGCTTCGAAAATTTTAGGATGGTCTCTTTCAAATTAACGCCGCAAAGAGCTGTGCAGAATTTCCCGGCCCAGGTAAGCGAGCCGCACGCTCCGCTTTTATGATCGGTTTACCACTCGCACCCCGGATTACTGTAATGAGGTTTGAAAACAATGTCAACTGATCTCGTACCCGTCTTAATTTCAAAAATTTTAGCTACGACAGGATTGACCGCGGCGCTATACCCTTGTACGTAGAGATTTTTCGCCACCTGCGTGTAAAAGCCGCAATAAGTACGCATCTTTCCAAAAAAATGACATTAACGAAAGCCGGTATATGCGTGGCGTTAAGTACCTAAAAGGTTAAACATTCAAACACAAAAATTCTAGAAAAAAGATTCAAACACCGCTACAATCAAAGACACGTCTCATTAGTTACTTCTTACGTCCGATCTATGCATGCACTGCATATAAGGATAAAATTATAAAAAAGAAAACCAGAACAATAGATTCTGAGGTCTGCAGAACTAACACATAATTGAATAAAAATTTAACTTCTCAATTTATGAAAGTAATGACACAGAAACAACTAGCGTATTGTTTATCAACATCATGATTTTTAAAAAGAGCATTAAATACGGTATTAAATAAACAGTTTGCAAAAGCTTTTCACAACAATTATGGTTAAAAAATTGATAAAAGAAAAATTAAGTAAACGTAAAATATTTTGAATTATCCATCATTAAGAGGGAATAATTTTTCCTCATTTTTCGGCGCAAATTGCATTCTGATATCTTTTATAATACAAAAGCTATACGAAAAAAGCCCCAAATTCTTCAACCCCGGTCGGGAAATTTCAAATAGATCCTTGTGACGTTAATTTGAAAGGGACCATCCTAAAATTTTCAAAGCTCGGGCATCACCGCTGCCCAACGGTCGCTGACAACCCTCCGAACGCTGGGCCGATGCATGGTTGTAGTGGAATGCGTCCGTGAGGCGGTGTTGCCATTTTCGTCTGTTCGCGCGCGCGTAGGTTGCAGTTTTAACGGATGACCCTGTATTCTATTCACAGCTTCAGCAGCTGAAATTACACTTTGTGATAACTAGTGTATTATTATGTAATTTAAGAATGCTTCTCATTAGTTCAGCGCCTAAGCAGCTGAGAATTTCGGCGCATAAGCAGCCGATAGTTTCGGTGCATAAGCAGCCGAGAGTTTCGGCGCATAAGCAGTCTAGTCTATTAAAATATGAAAAGAAAGAGGAAGAAAGACAGGAAAGGTGAAAGAGAAATAAAGAGAGTTTAAAAAGTATAATAGAAAGGATTAAATAGAAAGGGTGATCCCACGATGCTATATACAATAAATATCCACGATCTGAAAATAATAATTTATGCATATATTAACTTGAGTCATTATTAGACAATTTCAAATTGAGTAATCCAGTCTTACCTAAAACTTATCTGATGAACACATCAATCTGGATTAAACGATACTTTTTATTTTAAATAAATATCCACGATCTGAAAATAATAATTTTTGAATATATTATCTTGATTAATTATTAGAAAATTTCAAATGGAGTAATCCAGTCTTACCATTTTTTAATAATGACAGGTCACAGATCACAGTCAAGATATGAGTGATGAATATATTAGTTTATATCTCAACACGCTTGCCAATTGGCCGTACGGTCTCATCATGGACCACGGTGTAATAGAAAGGTGTTCCAACAACATATTTCTATATATGGATTTGAATCATTGAGCATACGAAAAAGTGAGCTCCGATCGCCCGCTTCGTTTTGTGTTTCTCGCGACCCTAGGCCCACGTGCCCCTCGGTCAGAGCGAGCGTAATGCAGAATTTCGATAATTACCGGTATCGATCGATATTTACTAGAAAGTGCGCTTCGATCGTCGAATGTTTACCTTGCATCTGGGCAAGCTTCAGCTTCTTGTGGTTCTTGTTCGTCCGACACGACACAATAGAAAAAATGGGCTCCGAAAAGGAAAATGTAAGTAATTAAAAAACTATTCGTATTATCAATGCAGAGTAGTTATCTTTATTCATTTACCCTAGCCCGGTCATCTTTATTCGTTAGTTTGATATATTCGTTAGTTTTATTCGTGATTCGTAAGATTTATTCATCACAGAATCCTTTGTCATGGAACAACTAGTTCGGGAGAAATCTGAATTTATTCATTGTCACGAATTCACGAATAAAACTAACGAATGTGCATGTAAGCTACAACATTTTGAAAGTCTTTTCTATGGTAGGCACTATGCTTATGCTATTTAGCTTTTTTGTTAATTAATTATTTGTTAATTTTTGTAGAAAACAGAGGAGGACGCTCTTCTATAAGGTAAGTTTTTTATTATAACGTACAGAATTTATATTATATATTTTCTTCTATTTTTTTTGTGATTTATATTATTATCTTACATTTCTTGTGATTTATTTGATTTTCATGTATATTCTTTTCCGTCTTCGACTTTTTCATGTATTTGGCGTATTTTTTTTACTTTTTTGAAGTTTTTTATGGGGATTATAACTGTGGAAATATAGTAATACCACAACGTCGTATTGATAACCGACCGTCGCGACACCTGAGCGAGCCGCGCGATCCATGCGTTAGTTAGTAAACATGCGACTGTTATAGAATGAAGTCGAACCTGAACACGTGTACCGTTAACTTTAAATATACAGGATTAAATATACGGTCTTGCTGGCACCACGGGTGGCATTGCCTGTTGAAACAGATACCTATCTGCGAAAGGTGTACGCCAGAAATGGCAAGCCCAAAGGCTGGACAATTCTTTTCCGTCAGAAATGCTACTTAGGTAGGTACATCTGCGGTATCGAGAAGCGCACCGTTACTTTTATTTCGCACTTGCTTCTACGCTCAGATGGCCGGTTCTTTTGGGAGGGATGCAAGTTCGATTGGTTAGGTTAGGAGGTGTGAAAGTTGCTAGTGTCACGTCCCGGGTGGAGGGCTTTAGGACGATGACTAGGAGAGTATTTACCAGGCGCGAATCTTTAATCCATCACACTGAGGGTAGAAGGAAGTCAGGCGCGAATCTTTAATCCTTCACACTGACGGTAGAAAGGAGTTAGGCGCGTGAATCTTAAATCCAGCACACTGGGGGTAAAAAGGAGGCAGGTGCGAATCTTTAATCCTTCACACTGAGGGTAGAAAGGAGTCAGGCGCGAATCTTTAATCCTTCACACTGAGGGTAGAAAGGAGTCAGGCGCGAATCTTTAATCCTGCACACTAATTGACCATGGAAGGTTTAATATGTAGGGGCGGACCTGAGGGACACCCGTTAGATCACTTGTGGTTTTTATTAGGTTCGGTAATTGGATTTACCGTTGCATTAATATAAGAAAGCCGCACGTAATGTTTCGGTGAAATACTGGTCGTATGGCCGTACGAGGGCTATGCGAAAGAAAGTTGTAAACACTGTAAGAACACTTGGGTTCGCGAACCGCGATCAGCTGTTGCAGCGGCTCGTTATGTTTGGGATCTTCGTAGCCGAAGGATTGACACAATAATTCGACGGGTGAATTAAAGTAAAACTGTTTATTAAGGTCCAAACACGAACATATGCCATGCACTGTTACTGTGGTGCGTAGGACGATGACCATAACCATATAACATTTATAAATGTATCGATATTATAAAATAGGTGTATGGATGGTAATAAAGTAGAATAATATGACAGCAATAAGCATTGATAATACAGAATGTTATAAGATGCTAAGCGTTTAGCAAAGATAATAAGACGAGCAATAAGTAATAATATGAAATGCAATAAGCATTGATAATACAGAATGTTATAAGATGCTAAGCGTTTAGTAAAGATAATAAGACAAGCAATAAGTAATAATATGAAATGCAATAAGCGTTAATAATACAGAATGTTATAAATGAAGATGATATGCAATTGGACAATTTTATTTATTTGGGAATTTATTTGGGAAACCAAAGTCGCGTCATTCGTGACCTCTACACGCGAACATATATATGTTCTATGTACGAGAAAAAGCAATGATGACTTGAATCGAGGACTTGAAGCAACATTTCTAATAGGGAAATGCGTGAAACTTTGGGATCAGGAATTTCCAACCAAGTAATGCATATGAAAGAACTGGCGAAATTTAACAATAGTTCGTCGTCTAAATTTTACAATTAAAGTATTTATTTGACGCGAATATAAAGTTTGTCAGCAAAGTCTTTCTTGATTTGAGTTCTATAGAAGGCTGACTTTCCTTCGCCATGGAAAGTCTCCTCTTGTCCTTCACGCTGGCAATCATGCGACTCGCTGAGTTTCGTGGGTTTCGAGGCTCGAAACTAGCGGGGCCATACAATGTTGCGCACTAAGCAGTGACAAATCTGCAGTTCTGCATTTTTAATCAGATCTTTGCAAAAGTGACGTCCATCAATTCCTCATGTTTTCTCGATCAAATTGGCCCCAAAAATTATAATATTCGGACCATATTTTGAAGGAAATTACGTGAAACATTGTTTGCACGATTGAAAGCCCGTTTCGTTAAAAATAGTCCGATTTAAATTATTTTCTGTCTATTTAATCGGGAGAATGCCAGGAATCATTTGTGTCACTGTCATATCGATACGATGAAAAATAAACAAATTCTGTTTCTAGTAAAATCTCGTTAGCCGCTCGCTGTTCGGGACCGGCGGTGAGCCCGTATCGTGAACGGAGTCCTAATTCCAAGTGTGAGTTTCTCGCTTCTTTCTGGCCGAAGGGGGGAGCGAGATGGAATGCTTTGCGTGTGCGGCGGGCGTGCGCGATGGTCGCAAGCGCTTACGAGTTACCGTGAGCACAGACGAGGTATAGAATAGACCTATCACCTTATGGGACTTCGTGTCACCACCCAAACTGTGTTACCGACCCATAATATGAGGACTGAATTTAGCGACCTCTGTTCATGAACAGCGTCCAACTCAAGAACTACTCTGAAATGTATTGAAATACTGAAAGATGTGTGCGCGCTTGTATACATGTGACTTGTTCAGAGTGAGAGTTTAATATAGAGGACGGGCTTTCGCTAAGCTACGCTTTGGGTCGATTTGTCAACGACTCACGCGGGATTCCTCTCTGAAAATCTATTTCGGTGATCAGGAGCCTATATGGCGCTGCAATATGGCACTTCTTCAGAGCTTATACAAACTATACATTGCAAGATGAAATTGATTGTTAGTATTTTACATGTAGTGGAACATTTAACTAATAATTTCACGTGTCGTACGCCGAAAAATATTAAAAATTGACGCTATTACTAACATTCCCGCAAATCTCTGCACATCGCGCGTGTCTAAATAGACGGTGCCCATCTACGACACGTAAAAATCATTGAAAATAATGAATTAAAACGTTTTTCTAAAATTTATATTCGTAGTTTTTGGGATCCGAGGCCCCTGAATCCCTACGTTTCGTTACAAATTGATTGGCTCTGTCCTTATTAACTATTGAATGGATTTAAAATTATAAAAAAACATCTACGATGTAAATACACGAGCGTAGGTATCGCTTACGTTAAGATCTGGGCACACATAGCAGTTCCGTGTCAGTTCACGTAGAATTCAAGTATTCTTCATGACTTTCCTCAATTACTTTACTCCAAGTACTTTCCATTACAGTCATAAAAAATAATCAGGATTTTATCAAGTTTGGTGTCATTTTCATCAGAAAAATACTAGTAATCCATTTGTGATTCTTCTGTGATAGAAATTGGCATACTGATTACTGAATGGCCTATGGCTGACTTTGTCCTTATGTCACTACTCTAGCGTTTATGACCCCCGAGCCGCATCGTTTGAAAGCTTTTACCTAAGAACCCCTTAGGGTTGTAAAAAAAGGTACGCGTTACCGTTCAACCGATTTCAAGAGAGCGTACAGTGAAAAGGCCAGAATGTCGTGGCCATCGAATTTTAACTTTCTGAGTATGAATACAGATCCGACACTGAAGGAAAAAGATGAATGAGTATAATGGTCTTGAATTTCAAAATTTTAAGCTACGATAAGGTTGACCGCGGTAGTATACACCTGCACGGAGAGATTTTTCGCTTCCTGCGTGTAAAAGCCACAATAATGGCGCATCATTCCAAAAAAAAAAAATGGCATTAATGGAAGCCGGTATAAGCGTGGCGTTGAGTAGCTAAAAGTTTAAAACATACAGTCTCAAAAATTCTAGAAAAAGAAATTAAAACACCGCTACTATCAAAAACACGTCCGATTAGTTGCCCCTTAAGTTCAATCTATGCATACCCTGCATTAAAGATAAAATCATAAAAAAGGAAACCAGAACAATAGATTCTGAGGTCTGCAAACGCATTGCTGGACGTGACTGAAATCGCGACGTCGAGCTCGTCGACATCGATAAAAGAACGAGATAATCGGTGGCCGACGAAGGCAGTCTCCTGCAGAGATGGGCAAAAAATTATTTGAAGTAAATATTTCGTACACAAATTTTTATTTCAAATAATTTTTTGCCCATCTCTGCACTAGAATCATGCGCCGTCCCGGCTTTCGGAAAGCTGCCAGCGACCGCTGGACAGCAGTAATCCCCGAGTTTCGAAAATCTTGGGATGGTCTCTTTCAAATTCACGTGGCAAAGAGCTATTGGGAATTTCCCGGCCCAGGTAAGCGACCCGCGCGCTCCGCTTTTATGATCCGATTTACCACTCGCACCCCAGATTACTGTAATGAAGTTTGAAAACAATGTCGACTGGTCTCGTACCCGTCTCAATTTCAAATCTTTTAGCTACGACAGGGTTGACCGCGGCGCTATACTCCCGTACGGAGAGATTTTTCGCCACCTGCGTGTAAAAGCCACAATAATGGCGCATCGTTGAATAAAATGGAAAATTATAATTAAAACCGACTTCAAAAAAATAAAAATGCACTAAAAAGTAAGAAATAATTTTGTTCGTTATTTAATCTACGACACTCAATTTTTTTTATATCGGTGCCTCATCATTTGCGCTGTGTAAATCTAGCGCCGACTTAAAAAAATTGAGTGTCATAGATTAAATAAGGGACAAAATTATTTTTTACTTTTTATCGCATTTTTATTTTTTTGAAGTCGAGAAACCAGAACAATAGATTCTGAAGTCTGCAAATGCATTGTTGGACGCGGCAGAAATGCGACGTCAATCCCGTCGACATGAACAAAAGAACAAGACGATGGGCGGCCGACGAAAGCAATCTCCTGCAGAGATGGCCAACAAATTAATTGAAATAAAAATTTCGTATACAAATTTTTATTTCAAATAATTTGTTGGCCATCTCTGGTCTCCTGTAGTCGCTCGCATAGGACGGTCGTGTCGAGCACATTATGTATTCCAAACCTTAAATATATTCACTTTTTCAATAGTTAGTAAAATAATAGCGCGTGAAAAATAATATACAAATAAGTCGGACATAGTGTATAAACTTACTGAAACATCCGAACATCAGTTAACATTAGTCAGTCAACGTCAATTAGTATATAGTATAAACAAATGAATTTTTCTAATAGTTATGGAGGAGAATGAATTCCTTCTTCAAAAAATATGTATCGAATATTTTTGGCTACTCTGCACACTTGCAAAATTCCACCAGAATCAGTGTGTACGGGTTCGATATGTTCCTTTTAAATAATATAGTACAGTAGAAAGATATTATTATTATTATTATTATTATTGTTATTATTATATGTCTGTATTATATCATATAGACCATCATTAATGTATGCGCAAACACATGATGAATGGGTGGGGTTCAGCAACAGATGCTCTTAAAAAACATTAAAGTACAGTTTTTAGAAATTACGTTATTGCAAGCGAATGAAATTTGTTTTGCGTGAAATAAACCGGAATAGGACAGCAAAGTTAAAAATCGAATGTAATATCGTTTTATATTCATCCTCCTTTCTCTTCCGTTGAATGGAATATGTTCATAAGACGATTTTTAAATTGTTACTCTAACAGAAACATTTGTAAATCGCGGGCTTCGACTGTCAAAAAATAACCTTATCTTACCCGTGCTGAATTCTAATTCCTACCACGCGTAGCGTTACAAGATGTTTCGAGACTTCACCGGTAACGTTGCATGCGACACTGAAATGGTAAGGGGGTCCTAGGACCCCCCAAACCGGTGACAGAAAAATACATTGGTTGATAGGTCTATTCTATACCTGGTCTGTGCCGTGAGCATGGGAACCGCTTCGCAAAATCTTGACGCAGGCCCGGCTCAAGTCTTTTTTACGCTCTTTATTATAATACATTTATTTGAGTACATTGATGTCCTTCGTCTTAATTTTTAATCGTAGTATAAAACCGTTGTAGTACAATTTGTAGTATTTCATTTACAAATTTATTTTTAACAATGCCAACAATGAAAATACCATTTTGCACCTCTTGTCAACCTTACGCCCTAGCAGTTACCTATTTTTTCAGAATAAAGTCATAAATAATCTCAAATAAATGTATTATAATAAAGGGCGCAATTTGACAAGTTCGCCTAGAGCGCAAAAAAGATTTGAGCCGGGCCTGCCTCAAGATTTGCGAAGCGGTTCCCGTGCCGCCGTAAGCGCTTGTGACCATCGCGCACGCCTCTCGCGCGCACAATGGACGGAGTGTCAGGTGTCCGAAAGACGGAGCGAGACAAAATATCAAAGCGTCGTCTGCTCGTACTGTCCTGACTCGCTTTCAGTGCCTTCGCTCGCTTTCGTTTCATCTCGCTCTCGCCTTCGCCGGACAAGACTGAAACAGAAGTGGTGGGGATAGCGAAAAGTCCGTATCGTGTACACCAAACCAAGACCAAAGAGGAGATATAATAAGAGACGTCACTCCGGGCGGAACGTTTGAAGTCCTTACTTGACCTTGGCATTTAAATTGGTTGTCTATTCGATCGGGATATTCAAATCAACTAAATCTACCTTACCGCAGTTGGCTGATTATTGTCGAAGTTTACCGATCCATGCTGAATGGACATTTAAATTGGTTGTCTAGTGATTTCCCCAGTTTATTTCTGTCCTTGTCGAGTGACGCCTCTTATTATATCTCCTCTTTGCCGAGACCGTAACGAGACTTTACTCTAATCGATGACACATCACCCAGCAACGGTGATTTCGCGCGGCTCGGACCACAAAGGTTCTCGTCGGTTATTCGAGCTTCTAAGATCGTAATCAGATATACCCTTCGGTGCCCACAGAACTCCAACTGACAAATCCACGATCGTCAGATGGTGGTGACTGATTTCTCCTCGATCGCTGTTCACGAAAACGAATCGACCGGCCAATATATCTGCATACGATCTTAGGATAAAAATACGATGACAGATGAAATAGTATTCGAAGCTGAAGATGAAAGGCCTTCAAATAATCAAAGGAAACTAAATATCTGAAGCTAAACAGAATTTTAGATTTAGGGTACAGACACCCTCCCCGAAACCTCGTGTCGATCGGCCACTGGGGCCATTCGGAAGTATATTCTTTTATTTAAATAATGCCCATCTCTGCATAGGACCGTGAAGCATTACAAAAAAAAATCAGGGAGTCAACTGTTGACCGATTTGGAGACTTTTCCTTGTTACATGTTACATACAATAGTCGGAAGAATAATAATAAGAGCAATAATTGCAAATAATTGCCAGAACTTCCAGATTCTGAAAATACGATATCAGTAAATCAATATTTCCAGTATCAGTAAAAAAGTTCCAATTTCTCTTTTCTTATTTTAAATAATGTGATCATATAATTATAACATAAATTCGACAGCGATTTCAAGTGATGTATGTGTCACAGTAAAGGCATTAATTTAGTAAATGTATACAATTCCCAGCAGTTCCTGGTTAATATATGCCTAAAATGCATATAACCTAACCTACAATCGTCCGAAAATGCATACATTGACTGCATCACGCCTTTACTGTGGCACATGTATCCAGCTAACGCTTCAGTTTTGCTATGATTCCACGTTGGCAGTCCTCCCGAGTAGGCGCCATCTCGTATCCACTAGCTCAACTAAATTTGTCACGTGACTTGCTCTGTATTATCGCCTATATGGCGAAACTCGTATTTGGGAATGCAATCACGGGCTGACGTTTTTTGTCCTTATATGAGCAAATTTTGGGCTGGGCGAGGTCTCATTCGGAAGATGAAGGTTCGATGCAGCCCGCTCTGCTCATCGTTTGAGTCACAAAACTCTTTTAGTGACCTACAAATACATGGAATCTGCGAGTGCATTTTGTCGATTTTTTCTCTACTTTGGACACTCGTATTATTACATATCAACGCAATCTCTTTGAACCATGACAAGAGCGGGCTGCATTGAACCTTCATCTTTCGAATGAGACCTCGCCCAGCCTAAAATCTGCACATATAAGGACAAACAATATAATTTCCCAAACCCATGTTTCGGACCAGATTGTGTCGGTATACTGCGAGCTGCATATCGACACAATCTGGCCCGAAACATGGGTTTGGGAAATTACGTTGTTTGTCCTTATATTAGCAGATTTTGGGCTGGGTGAGGTCTCATTCGAAAGAGAAAGGTTCAGTGCAGCGCGCTCTGGTCATGGTTCGACGAGATTGTGTTGATATCTAATAATATGAGTGTTCAAAGTAGAGCAGAAGTCGACAAAATACACCCGTAAGAATCTAAGAATTTTTAGGTCACTAAAAGAGTTTTGTGACCCAAGCGATGACCAGAGCGCGCTGCACTGAACCTTCTTCCTTCGAATGAGACCCCACCCAGCCCAAGATCTGCTCATATAAGGACAAACAACGTAATTTCGTGACTGCATTCCCAAACACGAGTTGCGCCATGTTGGCGATAATACAGGGCAAGTCACGTGACAAATTTCGTTCAGGTAGTGGATACGAGATGGCACCTACTCGGGAGAACTGCCAATGTGGCATCATAGCAAAACTGAAGCGTTAGCTGGATACATGTGCCACAGTAAAAGCGTGATGCAGTCCATGTATGCATTTTCGTACGATTGTAGGTTAGGTTATATGCATTTTAGCCATATATTAACCAGAAACTGCTGGGAATTGTATACGTTTACTAAATTAATGTTTTTACCGTGACACATACATCACTGGAAATCGCTGTCGAATTTATGTTATAATTATATGATCACATTATTTAAAATAAGAAAAGAGAAATTGGAACTTTTTTACTAATACTGGAAATATTGATTTACTGATATCATTTTTTCAGAATGTGGAAGTTCTGGCAATTATTTTCAATTATTGCTCTTATTATTATTCTTCCGACTGTTGTATGTAACATGTAACAAGCAAAAGTCTCCAAATCAGTCAACAGTTGACGCCCTGATCTTTTTTTGTAATTCTTTACGGTCCTATTCAGAGATGGGCATTATTTAAATAAAAGAATATACTTCCGAATGTCCCCAGTGGCCGATCGACACGAGGTTTCGGGGAGGGTGTGTGTACCCTAAATCTAAAATTCTGTTTAGCTTCGGATATTTAGTTTCCTTTGATTATTCGAAGGCCTTTCATCTTGAGCTTCGAAAACTATTTCATATGTCATCGTATTTTTATCCTAAGATCGTATGCAGATATATTGGCCGGTCGATTCGTTTTCGTGAACAGCGATCGAGGAGAAATCAGTCACCACCATCTGACGATCGTGGATTTGTCAGTTGGAGTTCTGTGGGCACCGAAGGGTATATCTGAATACGATCTTAGAAGCTCGAATAACCGACGAGAACCTTTGTGGTCCGAGCCGCGCGAGATCACCGTTGCTTGGTGATGTGTCATCGATTACAGTAAAGTCTCGTTACGGTCTAGGTTTGGTGTACACGATACGGACTTTTCGCTATCCCCACCACTTCTGTTTCAGTCTTGTCCGGCGAAGGCGAGAGCGAGATGAAACGAGAGCGAGCGAAGGCACTGAAAGCGAGTCAGGACAGTACGAGCAGACGACGCGTTGATATTTTGTCTCGCTCCGTCTTTCGGACACCTGACACTCCGTCCTTTGTGCGCGCGAGAAGTGTGCGCGATGGTCACAAGCGCTTACGGTGGCACGGGAACCGCTTCGCAAATCTTGAGGCAGGCTCGGCTCAAACCTTTTTTGCGCTCTAGGCGAACTTGTCAAATTGCGCCCTTTATTATAATACATTTATTTTAGATTATTTATGACTTTACTCTGAAAAAATAGGTAACTGCTAGGGCGTATGGTTGACAAGAGGTGCAAAATGGTATTTTCATTGTTGGCATTGTTAAAAATAAATCTGTAAATGAAATACTACAAATTGTACTACAACGGTTTTATACTACGAGTAAAAATTAAGAGTAAGGACATCAATGTACTCAAATAAATGTATTATAATAAAGGGCGCAATTTGACAAGTTCGTCTAGGGCGTAAAAAAGACTTGAGCCGGGCCTGCGTCAAGATTTTGCGAAGCAGTTCCCTTGCTCACCGTAACTCGTAAGCGCTTGCGACCATCGCGCACGCCCGCCGCGCAAGCAAAGCATTCCATCTCGCTTCCCCCTTCGGCCAGAAAGAAGCGATAAACTCACACTTGGAATTAGGGCTCCGTTCACGATACGGGCTCACCGCCGGTCCCGACCAGCGAGCGGCTAACGAGACTTTACTAGAAACAGAATTTGTTTATTTTTCATCGTATCAATATGAAAGTAACACAAATGGATTCCTGGCATTCTCCCGATTAAATTGACAGAAAATAGTTTAAATCGGACTATTTTTAACGAAACGGGCTTTCAATCGTGCAAACAATGTTTCACGTAATTTCCTTCAAAATATGGTCCGAATATTATAATTTTTGGGGCCAATTTGATCGAGAAAATATGAGGAATTGATGGACGTCACTTTTGCAAAGATCTGATTATGCCATTTGCATCCAAGCGCGGAATATTTCGCGAGCCGCGACTGTCTAGTATCACCAAGCGCGGAATAATCCGCGAGCCGCGACTGTCTAGTATCACCAAGCGCGAAATAATCCGCGAGCCCGCGACTGTCTACTATCACGCATGGTGATACGAGCCAGTCGTCAGTTGAACGTCGCTGATGTTTCAGCGCGGCAGCTTAAGTAGAGTCATGATGCAAATGGGTTAAAAATGCAGAACTGCACATTTGTCACTGCTTAGTGCGCAACATTAGGCCCCGCTAGTTTCGAGCGTCGAAACCCACGAAACTCAGCGAGTCGCATGATTGCCAGCGTGAAGGACAAGAGGAGACTTTCCATGGCGAAGGAAAGTCAGCCTTCTGTAGAACTCAAATCAAGAAAGACTTTGCTGACAAACTTTATATTCACGTAAAATAAATACTTTAATTGTAAAATTTAGACGACGAACTATTGTTGAATTTCGCCAGTTCTTTCATATGCATTACTTGGTTGGGAATTCCTGATCCCAAAGTTTCATGCATTTCCCTATTAGAAATGTTGCTTCAAGTCTTGATTCAAGTCATCATTGCTTTTTCTCGTACATAGAACATATATATGTTCGCGAGTAGGGGTCACGAATGACGCAACTTTGGTTTCCCAAATAAATTCACATTTATCAGGGCCCTCACCCGAACCGCTTGACAAGGAGACTGAATGATGTAAACCGAGTGCGAGTGAAATAGCGGCGCACCAGCGAGAGACCCTCGGTCGAAGGCGACTTTACTCATCGAGTATTGAATATGAAAATGTTCATATTTCTCATTACACCTTGTTAAGAGTGTTATCACCGATGGATTGGTGAGTTTATATCCACGAAAATGAGTCGAGACGCGAAGCAATTCAGTCTATTTTTTCTTATGAATACATGATTAGGACACACACTACGTTCACTAAAAATGGACCTAATTGCTCCATGTTTGGCATCATTTTCATCAAGAAACCCCAAAAACTGCATTGGTAATACTTTCATCAACAGTTATCAAAAATATAAACATTTTATGTGGTCCGTCGGTTTTATTACTCTCGGCTGTCAACGGGTGGTCTACTCGGGCCCGAAGGTCCTCGCTCGCAGCGAGAAAGCAAAACAGTGGGGTGGGTAGGTCTTTCCCAATAATCCGAGCCTAACCATTTGCATAGAAGTTATATTTTCTGTCACTTCGAGGATAGAAAATCCGCTCCTCCAAGTGACAGAAAATATAACCTATATGCTATATCCAATTTCCTAAAGATACTGTTGTGGCGTAATAATAATGCTTCGGAAGGATGATAAAAAGTTCACAAATGTAGCGCAAAAGAACGAACTAGCCGCCCAACATTTATTATCATATAGCATATACATAGGTTTTATTTTCTATCACTTCGAGCAGGGGACCACATAATAATCACGCGTCTCCAGCCTGCGCATTTTCACTAGCCCAATTCAACATCCAACACAATTTTATATATAATGTTTGTTCATAACTGCTTTCTGTTGTAATAAGTGTATTTCATGTTCTGTTTCAGTGCTTTGCTAATAAAAAATGTGTAACCTAACAAACTTCATTTTCTGGAGACATTCCCTTATCTATTTTTCCTTTTCACTTATAATTCCTTACTGCCAGCGTAGAATATTGTAGCATAAGTTCATTTCAAGTAATTAAAATGTACAATGAATTTTCTACGTTTGCACTACCAGCAGACCTTCCGTTTAAATATTTACAAGTAGGTACAGCGCAACAGCTGAGAATTTCTTTTCTTATTCAGAATTGTTTACGGAAATAGCAAACAGCTCCCTCTCGCGTTACCAGGCAGCCGCGTATCTGTGGGTATTACCATTTCTGTGTAGAAAAAACCTGCTGTAATACCGACCGGCCAAATCGGCCAGGTCACGTGACGTGTCTACCCCCTTAAGCCACACAGCTGGAAGTAAATATATTTAATACTTTTGTTTTAAAAAGCTTATAAATTTCGCATCATTTTTCGTCCGTCTAGGTAGGGTGACTCCTTGATGTTGTAGCCTTATTTTTCCGAAATGGTAACTTCAAACATAAAGGCCACAGGTAAAACATAATTGCAGCTGGTTCCAGTGGAACTCAAATGAATCGGCAAACTCTCCCCTTTAAAATGAGCTTACGATAATGACTTTCTGGTTATCCCTCGCGGAGATACAGCGAGTTTAAGAAAAAATGGAATTTTTACCATTTGTAGGTATATTTTTGCAAGGACATGGTTAAAAAAGCAAAAGTGCTTTTTTGATTCAGTTACCATTTCGGTGTACCATGCGTTTTAAACGGGAGAGACCTGTTTCTGATATTTCTATTGCTTTTGTCATGAACTAATGTTACGATGATTGCATCGCTTGCTAGAAACAACTAAATTAAAAAAAAACAACGATTTTGCTTCAAAGTTAAATAACTTGGCCAAAAAAAACTCAGAAAAGATACATTATTTTGTTCTTACACAAGAAAGTGAAAGAAATTTTGTTCGACTGATATAAATGGAATCTGTGTAAAAATGTCATTCTGCCCATGGAACATCGCAAAATTGAAGAAATTTTTTTAAAATTGACCAAGTGCGCTTTATATCGTTATAACTTTGCCGAATACCAATACAGCTAAAAATCTAGAGAAAAAAATAACTGAAAGTAGAAATTCCATGCTTTCAAACCATATTTTCAAAATATCGTTACGACTATTTTTGGTGGAGTTATGATCATGTGAACTTGCCCCTATTTTCGGGTTCCTAGAGGTGATCCTTTAAATAATGTAAGGAGTGTATAACACTTATTTCTTATTGATACTTGTAGAACACGTTACCATAGTTGGTGGAAAAAACTGGGATGCTTTGTATATGTATAATATGTGTTCCTCTACCTATAGTCAATGCTCTAGGGGATGATTATAGAGGCGAAAATAAGACGAAAATCAAGAGTGACGTAATTGCTGTAAAGGCTTTGTTTTCGAGAAAATTGACTGAAATAAACTGAATGTTTAATGTTTTAATAATTTGTGGGATTGCCTTTAGATTTTATAATAGCTTCGGGACTACTTGGTATGGAATTTACTAAGTTGGATGTTATAGCAGGCTGTATTTTACTCTACTCTTCTAGCAGAGTGGCTTTCAAACTTTCTTCAGATGTATATCTGAATGATGTAGATCCCATAGAGCATCTATGGCATTATCTGGACAAAACAAGACGTAATCATAATTTTACATCTAAAGAAAGTTTAAAAGCTACTCCGCTAGAAGAGTAGAGTAAAATACAGCCTGCTATAACATCCAGCTTAGTAAATTCCATACCAAGTAGCCCTGAAGCTATTATAAAATCAAAAGGCAATCCCGCAAATTATTAAAACATTAAATATTCAGTTTATTTCCATAGTTTATTAATTCTTTATTCAACTGTGCGAATACTTTTTGCGCATCCATTTCTGCACGTTTAACTGTTTTTGTTAATATCTTTGTAAATGTTAAAGAGAATAAAATTTTGTTTATACAAAATCTATTCTACAAATATCCAAGAATATTTATTAATCATTGTTTTCCGTTAAAATTTATTAATCACATTGATATACAAAGTATTACTTTAAATTGGTCGTTGTACGAATACTTTTTACACTCACTGTAACTTTGCCTCCGAGCGGCCACCGAGTATGCCGTGAGTCAGCTGTGCGTGCAAGAGAGTCCGACCGTCGGCGTTCTTCTAATTCTATTCGAAAAACACACGATCGCACACCCATGAGTACCACGCTAACCTGTTACTTTGCATGATACTCGTCGGTGTGCGATCGCATGTTTTTCGAAACGAATTGAAAGAACGCTGACGGTCAGACCCTCTTGCACGCACGGCCTACTCAGTGGCTGCTCGAAAGCTAAGTTATATTGCGCGATCTGTACCGCGTGGTCCTCAGGCGCCTGCTCGGCACCCGTGTTCAGCTGAAATTCAAAGTCAATTTTCTCAAAAACGAAGCCTTTGCTGCAATTTTGTCACTCTTCATTTTCGCCTTATTTTTGCCTGCATAATCACCCCTAGAGTAATGCTTATAGGTGGAGTAACACCCTATATAGTAGTAAATGTTTTAGTTACAAAAAATGTATAAAATTATAATTTTACTTTCATTTTACAGGAGAGGACTATTTTAGAAGCGGACACTGTTTTCCTGTTAATGAAAAAAGGTTTCCCTATATCACGGAATGTAAGAGCACAGTGGATGCTAGAGCATTTGGATAGTGTGATAAATATTCAGTGTCCAAGTTTTAAAAATAAGGAAACACCGGAATTGGAAATTGTATCTGTATTACCTAAGTGTAAACCTGAATCTTGGTCTGCTGAAATAAGTCACCAGTTTCATTATAAAGTGACTTCTACAACATCAGTAATATTTTTAGCACACAAATACAGAATGGTGTTTAACTTAGACTTAAGTCCATCTCTTGCAACTGTAGTAAGTATTATGTTTATAAGCCAAATAATAATTTAAAATCTGCAGATATACAGGATTTGTCATCTCCACAAACTATCAAATACAGTGCTCTGTTTCACCGTTCATTCGGGCTAATCTCGAGAACCACTGGACGGTTTATGTGCGGTTTTCACCATTTCATAGAGCATTCCTCGTGGAAGGTTTAGGTGTATGAAATATTAACCTAGGACAAAAGGAAGCCGAGCAGCGACCATTTTACTGAAGCATTCCTCGAGGTGGAGGGGCTGCACCACATTCCGTCCTGTGGTTCTCATAGTCAATGCGTGTGTTTTTGCGCCAACAGGTCTCTGTTGGTCTCAGGTCAACAGGTCTTTCTGACTGGAGGACCAGTCAGGTCCTCTGTTTGAGGAACGCCCCAGATTATTTTAAAATATTGATGCTGATGTTATAGATCAGCGCTGCCCAGCAGTGGGGCTCCTCACGCGCCTACTTCCCCTTTCAGTTATTCCTTTCTCACACAGTATTCGCGAGGAATAGTAGCATTGGCTTGTTGTGGCGATGCACGATGGGGCATGTAAAAGCTCGTATGGACCGGGCAACAATCTTCGGCAACTTGCCGCCAGCGACTCCAGCGAGTCGCCTGGCGAGTCAGGCTCCGCGCTTAGGGACTTCATTTTGTAAAACTTAAATGAATTGAGTATAATTGTCAAGGTATCAATTTTTCTAGAAATATGGCAAGCCTAAGTGACGCATGTAAGACGTAAGGTTATCTGTTTTCAATTAGATGTTTGTAATGATATCGACTGCTGCCCCGGGCCCCGCAAACTCTAAGGGTGGCTCTGCCGAACGGTCTTTGTCATAAGGTGCGGGACACAAGTTGCCGAGTTCCTGGACACAAGTCGCTGGATACCAGTCGCTCGGTACAAGTCGATGCATCCCAGCGAGTCACTGGCAACTTTGTCGCCAGCGATTGTTGCCTGATCTATAGGAGCCTTAACATAGGATTTGCGGGAAAAAATTCATAACTTCGGTGTTTCTCAATATTTTTTAATACTTTTTTTGTATTACTTATTAATAGTCAATGGTTATATGGACAGGAACATCAATAAAATCGAAGCATCGATAACAAATAAAAAATAGTAATAAATCCCGTAAACATTCGGTATACAAAATCCATATATGATAATTATGTACTAATAAGTATGTAATATTACATAAACAAGGAATTGATTAGCTTCGAACATTATAAAACATTATAGAGAACGAAAATAATTCAATAGAATTATGATATGTTATATTAATCATTACATATGTTACAATAATGTTAATAATATCCTGTATTGCACTATAATAAATGGAAAAATTGCTGAAGCTCTTGTCACGTCCCGGGTGGAGGTCTTTAGGACGATGGCATAGTGGGGTTATATGGGAAGGTTTTGGTACGAAGGCGAGCTTCGTGGTACAAGAGAAGAAGGGGATTCAGGCGCGAATGCCAGATTCGTGGCACTGAGGGTTAGAGGAAATTCAGGCGCGAATGCTAGATTCGTGGCACTGCGGGTGAATAGGAATACAGGCGCGAATGCCAGATTCATGGCACTACGGGTGAATAGGAATACAGACGCGAATGCCAGATTCGTGGCACTGCGGGTGAATAGGAATACAGGCGCGAATGCCAGATTCGTGGCACTGCAGTGAGTAGGGATTCAGGCGCGAATGCCAAATTCGTAGCACTGAACGACCAGGGATGGTTTAAACAATAATCGCGCCAGTGGAGACACCCATTAGAGCACTTTTGTTTTGTTTAGGCTTGGTAATTGGTTTTACCGTTGCATTATTGTAAAAAGCCACACGTAATATTTCCGCGAAATATGTTTAGCCATATGGTCGTACACGGCCTATGCGAAAGTACGTCTTCTAAACACTGTAAGAACTCTCACGTTCGCCAACCGAGATCAGATGTTGCAGTAGCCTCTTTTGTTTTGGAGTCTTCGTAACCGAAGGATAGACACAATAATTCGAAGCGTGATTTAAAGTAAAACTGTTTATTAAATTTGAAGCACGAAAATATGCCATGCACTGTTAATGCGATAGCGGTTAGGTTTTATAATAATGTGTTGGACGTTAAGCATTAGCACATAAACATTTATATAAATGGTAATTAATAGCAATATATGTGTATGAACATGAAGTACATGTGTATAAGCCAAAGATAATAGTATGAAAAGTAATTGGAATTTGCTACGCTAACAATATAAGTCAATGAGCGTTAGCGAAATGATAATAAGAATCAATAAGCGTTAGCAAAGATAACGATATGAATCCCTTAGCGAAATAATAATATGAATCAATAAGCGTTAACAATACAAAATGATATAAAGCAATGATCGTTAGCAAAGATAATAATATGAAAAGCAATAAGCGTTAACAATACAAAAGATATATACAGGGTCATCCGTTAAAACTGCAACCTACGCGCGCGCCAACAGACGAAAATGGCAACACCGCCTCACGGACACATTCCGCTACAACCATGCACCGGCCCAGCGTTCGGAGGGTTAACAGCGACCGCTGGGTAGCAGTGATGCCCGAGCTTCGAAAATTTTAGGATGGTCTCTTTCAAATTAACGCCGCAAAGAGCTGTGCAGAATTTCCCGGCTCAGGTAAGCGAGCCGCACGCTCCGCTTTTATGATCGGTTTACCACTCGCACCCCGGATTACTGTAATGAGGTTTGAAAACAATGTCAACTGATCTCGTACCCGTCTTAATTTAAAAAATTTGAGCTACGACAGGATTGATCGCGGCGCTATACCCTTGTACGTAGAGATTTTTCGCCACCTGCGTGTAAAAGCCACAATAATGACGCATCGTTCCAAAAAATGACATTAACGGAAGCCGGTATATGCGTGGCGTTGAGTAGCTAAAAGGTTAAACATTCAAATACAAAAATTCTAGAAAAAAGATTCAAACACCTCTACAATCAAAGACACGTCTCATTAGTTACTCCTTACGTCCGATCTATGCATGCACTGCATATAAGGATAAAATTATAAAAAAGAAAACCAGAACAATAGATTCTGTGGTCTGGAGAACTAACACATAATTGAATAAAAATTTAATTTCTCAATTTATGAAAGTAATGACACAGAAACAACTAGCGTATTGTTTATCAACATCATGATTTTTAAAAAGAGCATTAAATACGGTATTAAATAAACAGTTTGCAAAAGCTTTTCACAACAATTATGGTTAAAAAATTGATAAAAGAAAAATTAAGTAAACGTAAAATATTTTGAATTATCCATCATTAAGAGGGAATAATTTTTCCTCATTTTTCGGAGCAAATTGCATTCTGATATCTTTTATAATTCAAAAGTTATACGAAAAAAGCCACAAATTCTTCAACCCCGGTCGGGAAATTTCAAATAGCTTCTTGTGACGTTAATTTGAAAGAGACCATCCTAAAATTTTCAAAGCTCGGGCATCACCGCTGCCCAGCGGTCGCTGGCAACCCTCCGAACGCCGGGCCGATGCATGGTTGTAGTGGAATGCGTCCGTGAGGCGGTGTTGCCATTTTCGTCCGTTCGCGCGCGCGTAGGTTGCAGTTTTAACGGATGACCCTATATATATGGAAATGATATGCCGTATAACAATAATTAGTCGTAATTGCTCACGGTAGTTGCCGTGGATAGATTATTCGTCGTTCACTGAATTTAGTTTAAAGGTGTATATATGTGTTTGAACTTCGCGGGAGTATTTCCGTAGAAGAATTTCCGTAGAAGAGATTACGTAGAAGAGTTTCCGTAGAAGAGAGCTCCGGTCTCTCGGGCCCTCGTATTCATGCGATTTACAGGATTGTCAGGTATGAAGGGTATGCGCGGTATGCACCTTGACCTATTTACGAAATACGCGTCGCAATAGGACTTCCGGGGTTTATATGAAATATGCGTCTATAATTAGAACGTGTGTGGTGATAGAATAGGACTTCCGGGGTTTTTACTTGGGCTTCTGAAAGCCCAAGGAGGGTTCATGGCGGAGGATCATGCTTCGTAAGGCGTAGAGGGGAAGGGGATATTGTAGTTGACCATCTCGAGATGGGGACCGCTAAGGTACATCGTCTAAATGATCAGTGATTGGGGAAAAGGGGTAAGAGTTGAAGTTTGGGGGATTTCGGTGGAGTTGTGGAGTGATTTATGAGGGAGAATTGAAATAATACCGCGCGAAAAATAGTGGGACGTCACACTGTAACTAATATTTTATCATTTTTGTTATTAATAGACCAAGACTTTCAGAAATGAATATGCGCAGATACACTTCATAAAATAATTGATATCGTATAACATTTACAACTATTTACATACAAATTTCTGTACGTGTGGATTTCATAAACATTAAGCTATCATATGCGATTATCTATGTACATAAAGGAAGAAATCCTGACTGATTGTCTGAACCACTGAACCTATGACCAGGAAATTTGATAGGTAAGCCTCGTTCACATTAGTCAAGTGTACTGGCTTCAAGCGACTTGAAGAAGTAAACTTGACTAATGTAAACCTGTCATTCACTTGACTTGAAATATCTTTTTAACTTATTTTCAAGTTTTAAGCGACGTATTCGTTCACATTAGTCAACTATACTGACTTCAAGTCGCTCGAAATCAGTAAACTTGATAATGTGCACCTGTTATTCACTTCACTTGAAATATCCTTTCAAGTTTCAAGCGAAGTAGAGAGTGTTCCAACTTTTCTTGCCTTGAAATAATACAACTTGAATAGTATGAACGTCGCCGGGAAATTGATTGGTGACGCTGGTTGCCCGTGGTTGGTTTCGCGTTGGGGCCACTTGGCTGGCCTGGCGCTGGCGTCAGTTCACGCACACATTGCCACCACTCCTGTAGGTGTTTCCCTCTCCGAACCCTGTATCAACCTATCAACTTGCTTCACTCTTCAGCTTCACGCTTCAAGTACCCTTGAAAGTAACTTGAACGCAGCTGACACTATCTGAACACCAACTTGAAGTCAGTATACTCGAATTCAAACGACTTAAGCCAGTAAACTTGACTAATGTGAACGAGGCTGTAGGTTCCTCTTAAACCTCAGATGCTCGCTAAGAAATTGGTTTATAAAACTCCAACCCCTTCATCGAAAACAGATTTACATATAACACTGGTAACGCCGTCAACTTTAAGTTAGTGTAAAATAAAGCAAAAGTTATACGAATTAAAATCTTAATTTATAATGAAAAAAGGAATGTACATTAGGAAGTATTAGTAAAGAATTGTGAAATATTTCTTCTATGTAACGATTGTGGCAACAATACTTTGTTTATAACTAACTTAAAGTTCCCAGCGTTGCCCGGGTTATATGTATATCTTTTTTTGATGAAGGGGTTGGAGTTTGTTTAATACAATTTCTTAGTAAGCACCTAAGGCAGGTCTCAAGTGCTGGGATCTGAGCAACAGCCGAGGGCTGAACTATTATTTTGCTGACCATTACGTGGGTTTGGGACGACTGCAAGTGTGTGTGTGTGTGTGTGCGCGTGCGTGCGTGTGCGTGTGTGTGTGTGTGTGTGTGTGTGTGAAAATGTACGACAAGTCATCGTACTCGGAGTTCGTTATTGAGGTAAACATCCATAGTTTAATAAATGCCAATACTGTTGCTGATAATAAATAAATCTTTTTAAAAATGTTAAGGAAAAAATTACTTGCAAGAAACTTGAGAAATGTCGCAATAAATAAATAATAGCTTGTGTTAAATTTAAAAAATAATATTAGGTGTATGAGTAAATTCTTCCCGACTTGCTTCACATTATCAGTACATAGCTACTGAATTTCTATCGCGGTGGTATTCGTAAGCTGTCAGAAAAATGGCAAATGGTAATTAACAATAATGGAAATTATTTCGATGATTGAGTTGTTTTCATATTTTTTAAATCAAACTGGTATTGTACCCAAAAATCGGAAAGAACTACAACTGATCACTTAATTTATTTTTAATGGAACGTGTTGTTTCTACGTTATACAAATTTGTGGAAATGAATTTTCACTTAGCGTTCGTAGTCGTGGGTGCAGCCGCGAAAATGCTCGTACAGCAGTAGTTGCGGCTCCGCTGTTCTAGACATAAACCCAAAACATCGCGTAATACTCTTGTGTAGAAAACATTTGTCTGACGCGATTTCTAACTGACTGACAGGATTTTTTCAAAGGAGCTTCCTCTATCCCCAAGTAGTTACTCTCGTTCCATTATGAGTTAACTCCCACCAGGGTAACAGGCTTTAGGTAAAAAGCGAAACGGTTTTAGCTAAAAGCTAAAAATTCATCAGGCTGGATTGGCCCGAGCATTTCGCCAGGGTTGCGGTTTATAACCGTATTGTTCCGGGAGTCGGCGGTAGAGAACGATTTCCTACAGTTTTTGGTAATTTATGGCTTAGCTGATTCCGCCTTGTAGTGGAAGGAAAACAGGAATGGTATACATTTAGTAGTATAGCAAGGCGGGTTCTAATGCAGGTCCTCTGAGGGGAGCGCGGGGGCGGGGGGAAGTGAGGGCGCGCGGGGGAGCGCGGCAGAGGGAAACCTGGGCGCGGGGCCTGCGGGGAGTGGAAGAGCGGTTGCGCGCGCACGAGCCGCGGAGTGGGGGAAGCCGCAACCGCGGAGGGGATCACTCCGGGCCGAGCCGCCGCGGAGACCTGACCCACCGTCTCCGAAATTTTTCAAAGGGAGGGAATGACCCCCGAAAAGTCTTTTTCAGACTTTGGCCCACCCCGAAATTTTTTCAGACCTAACCCAGGGAGGGGACGGCCCCCGAAATTTGTTTCAAACCAACATACAGCTGAAATTGTTTAATAATTTATTTTTTATCCGAAATTGTTTCGGACGATGTCGGGAAAGATCGACGTTCTTTTCTTTTACGCACCGCGTCTTCGGGACGGAAAGAGACAGAGCATTATTTTAAATCTAAATTCGGAGGAGGGAGAGAGAGAGAGAGAGAGACAGCACCACATAGCGGTACAATCACAGATATTCTAAAATTTTGAATCAGCTATCTACAGAACCATTCTGTAGAAATATTATTTCAAGCAGATATGTAGCAAGCATTTTAAAGCTAACAGTATTTATTCTAAAGCGTTCCGATTTAACGTCGCAGCGTAATTCGAATCCTCTGGAGCAGCCGTACGGGATGACGTCATGTGGTGGCGCGAAGAAGGCGCGAATCAGAATTATGCGGCGTCAGCTGAAATTTCTTTCTCCAACGCAGAGAAATAATAATAATTTTTTTGAAACGCCGAATCTTAGAATTACGTGGCGAGGAGAGAAGGAGGATAAATGAAATTGGTAAATAATATGTGTTTGAGATTATATATATTGTTTACAAAAAAATAAAACTAGAATATAAAAAATAGCAAAATAGAAAAAAAACAGAATATAAAAAAATGGACAAATATAAAAAAAAATAGGGAAAAAAATAGGAAAAAAATATATAACTATTCGAAGAAGGGGGGGGATGGTGGTGGTGAGGGCGACGATGGTGGTGGCGAGGGCGATGGCGGTGACGATGACAGGGGTGGCGACGATTGTGATGATGTTGTCACCGACGACGACAACGACGACATCACCCCCTCGAACCGCCATGGAGGCGACGGCTGCGGCCTACTGACATCGATCCAGGGAGGCGATGGGTGCCGCGGCCACCGCAGAGGTCCCATTTGGTGGTATGGGACCCATGGCTGTCGTACCCGTGCAGCCATCCTCGATGTGAATACTAGCCCCGACCGCCGCATGTGCACCTCTAGGGGTGCAGCCTGGGACCCTTCCCCCGCCAGGACCCGCGCCATGAGTGCCATTAAAATCATTGGCACATGGTCCTAGAACATAGACACAAACGATGATATAATATTGGCACATTAAACATAATAAATATCGAATGTACGAACAATGCAATGTATACATGCCTGTGGAGGCGGTGACGGCGGCGATGGCGACGGCGGCGGGGACTGCGGCGGCGGCGATGGCGGCGGCGACGGCCAACGAGGTGGTGTGGGGGGTGATGGCGGCGGTGATCCCCAGTCGCTTGACCAGGTTGGTGACAGTGGTGGCGTATTAGAATTCTAGAGCATAGTACACCACGATATTGAGATGGATAATCTCACTCGATAACAAAAGTTAAACGCGATAAATGTCAAAAAATATTTAAAAGTACATACCTCTGGATCACACTTCGGGGCAATCCTCGAAAATCCCATCGTTGCACAGAACAAGTCACACAAATTTGCACTTTCAAAATTGTTTAAAAAAAAATTCAACTGATGCCTTCAACAATTTGAAGACAACTGGTCTCGCTACATCTCCAAGCTCTCGCGTATAAACTCCTATCATGAAATCGAGAAGTGCATAGCTTTGCAAAAGTAAGATGCTGTTGTTCTCTACCTTCATTTTCGCTGACCATCCTCTCCTCATTCCCACGCATCTTCTTTCCCCTTTTTTCTTTGGACACATTATTCGACTAAATATAAAAAAATAGGGAAAAAATAGGAAAAAAATATATAACTATTCGAAGAAGGGGGATGGTGGCGATGAAGGCGGCGAAGGTGGCGAAGGCGACGAAGGCGTCCACGTATCCCACTCGATAGGGTCATCAGCAAATAGTTCACTTAATAATAAATCTACAGGAACTTGTGCAGGGTCAGTTTGAACTCCAACAACGCCAGCCCGAAGCCCCGATATTTTATTCGCGGAAACGTTATCATAATCAATCTCTGTTTTCACGTTTCGCCAAACCATACTCTTTGGAGCATGCGTACGATTCCCCAGAGATATATTCCTATACACATCATCGCAGTCTAAAAACATTTGGTCCGCATATCGACGCAACCAATATTGCTCATCATCGAGGTACTCATACGCATGGTCATCCGTTAGGTTGCGAAATACTTTTAAATAAATGTCACCATCCTGATTAGCTTCCGCCTCATAAAGTTCTGCGCATCGAATTTCTTCGGTTTGAACCGCAACATTTCGACACGCCACATACACTTTCGGACTGTGTGAATGAATAACTGTCGCAGCACCGGTGATCGTAGCGGTAGCTGGACGTTTCAAATTTATGGGCAATGACATAATCTGAAACCGATTTTTCTTATAATTCTCAAAGTTACTAACACAACGATTCACTAAAAAATATGATAATGGAAACTTACGATATTAATTGATTGTATTTCCATGCGTCGAACGACTGACGATATCCTTGGAAAGCAATCTCCTTCAAAAGCAGTCTCCTTCAAAAACGATCCACTTCAAAAAGCGATTCACTTTGAAGCAATTGCACCTAAGGCGCTCGACATAGATACGATAAATTCTTAAAAAAGAAAAAAAAACGTTTCTCTCGGTAACATACGTCTTGACCGCTGCAGTAGCATTTTGAGATCTGATTTACGGCGTGAAGAACGCTCGAACGAAATAGAATTGTGCGACGTCAGCAAATCTTAGAATTACGTGGCGAGGAGAGAAGGAGGACGGGTAAATAAAATGGAGAAATAATATACGTTTAAGAAATTTTATTTAAAATTAAAAGAATATAATTTAACATTTTTTCTTACGAGCATCAGCTAGAATATCATTGATGGCGCATGCTACCAGTTCGCAATCTACAAGATAATCCTCGTCGTAATATTCGCTATCACGTATGATTTTAGCAGCACGACGCGTATCTAATGTTTCGCAGGCAACATCGCCCTGCTGTAGCACGTTAACAAAAGATTCAAATTTTGTCCTCACATCTTCTGCAGTTTGATGCAGCCGCGCATACACATAGTTTATGCATGGTTCAAGATTTAATAAAAATGATACTGTATCTGGTTTGAAATACAGTGGCTTATCATGTAGCATCATCTTTACAATCGGTGAATTAAAGATCCGAATAAATTCCACCGTTAATTCATCAATCCGCATCGAAGGTGATCCAGGTAATCGTGAACGTTCTTCGATGGTTGTACGACTGTTGCATAGCACATGCCATGTATACGATGGTAATATCAGATGATTCCCACGATTGTCACCGAGAAGAACTTCAACATCGACCGTAGGCTGTACGTGGATTCCAATTTCCAAATACTTGCTGCCCATGGATGTTAACGCGTATCTTCTGACCATGATACGCGATACTCGGCGCGGGCTAAGAGAACAATCAAAGCTATGAAATTGTCCGCTCGTATTAGGAATACACTTTTGAGAATATGTGAAAATTAAGTCTTACCAAGCAA
Source organism: Andrena hattorfiana (assembly GCA_944738655.2). Classification (NCBI taxonomy): domain Eukaryota; kingdom Metazoa; phylum Arthropoda; class Insecta; order Hymenoptera; family Andrenidae; genus Andrena; species Andrena hattorfiana. Next base: position 18,056,044 of record OX122891.2, on the reverse strand, counting down.
CTGTATCCTCACCGCATTGAGCTACACCATCATCTTGTACGATCGGAACGTAATAATTCATACGTTCAACGTTTCCTTCGACACTGGTATTGCACATTTTTTTTTCAGAGCACTATTTGTTCCGTCGAACGTCACTGAGGCTACTGAGCGATTGATGGAATAGCATTCGGGAGATTGGCTTAAATAGCGGTGCAATTGGTTCCCCCACCACCGCATTTTATTCTAAAGCTACCAATTTTTCCATAATGTTTTTCAATCTTAACGTCGCAGCATATCGCACGATTGCATGTAATTTAATCCCCATCCTCAAGGATAAAAGTCTCGACATGTGTTGAATGTAATATAATACCTGTGGAAGCGCAGAATCTTAGAATTATGCGGTGTCAGCAGAAACTGTGTCGGATGATTTTGCGCGCTAATTCGTCATACGCGTGAATCACGGAAAGAATTATGCTGTATCGGCAGAAACTGCACAGAACCATGTTGGGACGGATCGTCGTTTTTTTGCATGCGGTGCATTCGAGGGAGGGGGTACGCCAAAAGAGTTAGACAGAGATACCAAATCGTGGTATCAGTCATAAAAGCACGCTCCGAACTGCACAAAGTCTCAAATCGTTGCAACCTGTTGCGCGTAAAAGACGTTACATATACAGTCCATTTACAATCACTCCATTTACAATCATGGAATTCGCACACGTAACCCGTCAATTATTGGATCAATCTGCACGATTGATTTCACGGGAAGAGTACCTCGCGTGGGAAGAACGGTGCAACGAGTGTATCGAATCGTTGGAAGAACACAGCCGAGTGAAACGCCCGCGATTATCGATCGGTGTTCAACAATCGCTGATTGCTCGAATCGCGCGACTCGAAGGACTGAAACATTCGTTGCGCGGCCGTTTCGTGCGCGAAGGTGCAGGACATTCGAGTACGGGACTTTTGTGGGGCGAAATAGACACTGCGTTCGATAGCCGCGTGTTAACCGGTGCCGTGCTCAATTCGAACTATATCGAGCCGCGCAACTTCCCCCAGGATGCGGCGACCATTGTGTTGGAGCATGTGCGGGGCGCTTTGAGGAAACTTCGAAACCTCAAAGTGAACACGGTGTTCAACGGTGAATTTGTGGTGGGTGATAAACGTGCTTGCAAAAGCATCAACACCCGGAACTGCGAACTCTTCGACACATCCGATCTGCAGGAGTGGTACCAGCGATGCGTCGTCGAACCCACCCTGACATCGCTGGAAGAGTTCCAGGAACGCGACAGTGGATGGGCATTGACGCGAATCCTCAACCTAGCCGTCAATGTCAATAAGTACAATCCGCTGCGCGCAGGGTGCTACCACAAGTTGCCGCGGGAAATATCGCTGAAGAACGCAACGATCAGTGTGCAATCCCCGGACAATGCGTGTTTCGCGTGGGCAGTGGTCGCCGCTCTTCATCCTGCTGAACGAGACACCGAGCGCCCAAGTTCATATCCACCATATGCTTCCATATTAAATCTCCAGAGCATTGAGTTTCCAATGTCCCTGGAGCAAATTGGGAAGTTTGAGCGGTTAAACGAAATCTCGATCAACGTCTATAGCTTCGAGGCGGAGAAGACGAAGACGGTCTTTCCGCTGCGTCTCACCAACCACAAGAGGGATCGGCACATCAACCTGCTCTACATACCGAATGATGGAGATGTAGGGCACTTTGTATGGATCAAGGACTTGTCCCGGCTGGTGAGCGCACAGCTGAGCAAGAAGAAGGCAAAGAAATTCATCAGCGACCGGTACGTATATTAACGTATGAAATGTTGAAATGTCTCGCGAAACAAATTAAATAAAAATTTTTTTGTTTTTTTACAGATGCATGCACTACTTCGGATCTGCTGAGAAGTTGGAGCTTCATTCGCTGGACTGTAGCAAGATGAACGACTGCGCCATCCTGCTGCCCAGCGAAGGTAACAACTTGCTCAGCTTCGAGAACCACTGTAGGAAGGAGCGGCTCCCCTTCGTGGTGTACGCCGATCTGGAGTGCATCATCGAGAAAACAGAGGACAGCCAACGAATGGGTGATGATAATAAATTACACACGTATCAACACCACGAAGTTCATAGTATAGCCTACTACATGCATTGCTCGTACGATACATCGCTATCGGTGTATCGATGTCGCCGCGACGCGGATTGCGTTTCATGGTTCATAGACGAACTAAAAAATTTTGCAAATTTCGCCAAACCCATCCTGACCAGCAATGTTCCCATGCTTGATTTAACCGCCGAACAGTGGACGGCATTTCGCGATGCAACACACTGTCATATTTGCGAAGAACCATTCGAGGCTGGCGATATACGAGTCCGCGATTATTGTCATCTATCCGGGCGGTTTAGAGGTCCAGCACATTCGGAGTGCAATTTAAATTATAAAAACGCGTTTTACATCCCCATAGTTTTTCATAATTTATCAGGCTACGATTCGCATTTCATTATCGAGGAAATAGCTACCGCTTTCGAAGGTCACGTCGACGTATTACCCATAACTAAAGAAAAGTATATTTCTTTCACAAAAAATGTCGAAGATACGGCTGAATCAGACTCGCGAAATTGTATTAAATTGCGATTCATCGATTCGTACAAATTTCTCAATACCAGTCTCGACAAATTAGCATCTTTTCTTAGCACAGATCAATTAAAAATTTTACGATCCCAATTTCAAACATTATCCGTCGAGGATTTCAATTTACTGACGCGAAAGGGTGTCTTTCCGTACGAATATCTTGATTGCGCGAACAAACTGCAGGACCCATGCTTACCACCGCGCGAATCATTCTACAGTTCGTTAACGGGTGAGACTGTATCCGAGAGCGATTACGCGCACGCCGAGACTGTCTGGCAGCGTTTCGGCATTAGAACCTTGGGCGAATACAGCGATTTGTATTTGAAAACAGATGTCTTGTTATTGGCAGATATTTTTGAAAATTTTCGCGAAAGTTGCATCAAGAGTTACGGACTAGATTCAGCACATTATTATACATTACCCGGTTTCACGTGGGATGCCATGCTAAAACATACCAAAATTACATTCGAATTGCTCACCGACGTCGATATGGTCATGTTTATCGAACGTGGTATACGCGGGGGTTTGAGTCAATGTTCCGGAAGATACGCACATGCCAATAACAAGTACATGCCATCTTACGACGCATCGGAAGAGTCATCGTACTTGATGTACTTTGACGTGAACAATTTGTATGGATGGGCAATGTGTCAGCCTCTGCCATATGCTAAATTTCAATGGGTCGAAGATGTTGAAAAATTTGACGTGTCTTCGATCGCTGTCGATTCACCCACGGGGTACATTCTCGAGGTAGATCTGGAATATCCGCAAAGTCTGCACGACGCTCATGCCGATCTACCGTTCTGCTTGACGCGTGCCAAACCACCTGGCAGCAGACAGGACAAGTTACTCGCGACGGTATACGATAAGCAGCGTTACGTCATCCATTACCGCAACCTGCAGCAGTGCATGCGTCACGGTCTTCGTGTTACAAAGATACACCGCGTGCTTCAATTCGCTCAATCCCCCTGGCTCCGCGATTACATCGAACTCAATACACGGTTTAGAACAGGCGCGACAAATGACTTCGAAAAAAATTTGTACACATTGATGAACAACGCGGTATTCGGTAAAACTATGGAAAATGTACGAAATCACGTGGACGTAAAACTTTTGACACATTGGGAAGGGCGATATGGCGCGGAGGCAATGATAGCGAAACCGAATTTCCACAGCAGAAGTGTTTTTTCGGAAAATTTAATAGCTGTTGAATTGCGAAAACTCGAGGTGAAATTCAACAAACCGATATACGTGGGTATGTGCATTCTGGACATATCAAAAATTTGTTTGTACGAATTTCATCACGACTACATGTCTTCCCTGCACGGGCAAAATTGTAAAATTCTATACACAGACACGGACAGCCTCATTTATCACATTCGATGCGAAGATATCTACGAGTCCATGAAACGCGATATCGATAGATTCGACACAAGCGATTATCCTATCAACAATCCATATAATATGCCCCACTTAAATAAGAAGGTTCCAGGGCTGATGAAGGATGCAAATAACGGTGCGATAATGACCGAGTTCGTAGGTCTTAGAGCGAAAATGTATGCACTCCGCGTAGACGGCAAAAAAGATACGAAAAAGGCGAAAGGCGTCAAGACCAACGTCATAGCCAGAACGATAACTTTCGACGACTACGCGCAGTGTTTGCAAAGGGAGATCGAAATGGTTCGCAGGCAATCGTGCATACGGTCTAAATTGCACAAAGTGTACACCATTTCGGAATCCAAAATCGCTCTAAGTCCGTACGACGACAAGCGGTATATCGTACCTGATTCGATCGACACTCTGCCCTGGGGACATTATAAAATACCATTATAAAATTCAGTTGTAAAAAAAAAGAAAAAAATCGATGTAAAATAGAAATTATTGTATTTATTAACTCCTTCATATAAAATGGTTGAATTATTGTATAAAAAATTGTTCACACATGTATATATCATTGTATTTTTTATTGAATCATATATTATTATGTTACAATACATTATTTTTATTTATCCAAGAATTGTGTGATTTATCAAACCCCAACCACTTGACGTACACCTTATCCCCCTTCCTACGCAACACTTTTTCCACTAGATACACATCAGGATCGGTGACGCGTTGCAGCTCGTGTTCATAGAATCCTCCGGCAACTGGTTTTCCACAGGAATCGAGGAGCAGATACGTCGCGGGATTAGTTGCCTGTACTTTGGTTATCTTGAACACCTCCGTTGTCCAATTCGGCGTATAGCCTTTATCGAAGATGGTTTTAAATTTGCTCACGCGCACAAACTCGCCCAACTTGAATCTCGCCGGAGCAGCGACCTTTATGTTGCCGTATACGGTGGCTAGCAGCTTGTCGGCGATCGCAGGGGTAACATCGCGAGGACGCATTCCGATGGTTCTATGTTTTCATGCGTTATACTCTGCGAGAAGACGCGATAGCGAATCGATCCATTTGTAGGTTCCATTGAGCGTAAACATTTTCCACATATTGTTCTTCAAAGTTCGATTGAAACGTTCTACGACGGAGGCCTTCATCACCGAATACGTCGAATAATGATTAATGTCATGCTTTGACAAGAGTTTCTGCGCATCGGCGTTGTAAAATTCTTTTTCTTGATCGGTTTGCAAATTTTTCGGATATCGATCTCTAAATATCTTTGCAAACGCTTTGGTCACCTCAGCACCAATTTTAGTCTTCAGCGGCACCGCCCATGCATACTTGCTCAACACATCGATGACGGTGAGTATGTAGTGGTGGCCTTGGTTGAATCGCGAGTATGGACGCATTTCTACAACGTCAGCTTGCCACAGATCGTCGTATCCGTGCACTATGACGCGCCTCCGCGGGAAATGTCTTCGAGCTGGAGCATTCAATTCCTCAACAAGTTGCCGCTTCTTGGGGCCATGGTTTTCTTTACGTTTAGATTTCGATAATGGTTGCATGTTTGATCGCAGAGGTGTCTTTGACACGAATGATGCGATAATTATCGTGTACGTGCATTATGTGCTCCCCAACGGTCCGAGGACAAGTTCAGCCACCTCGCATGATTCTCCTTCGCAACGCTGCTGTGGGATTGAATTTGACGCCTGTGATATCTTTTTAACGCTGTTTTGCAACGTTAGCATATCTCTTTGAAACACGACCAGCTTCCTCTCTAATTCTTCCTGCTGCTCTCTCAAAAGTTTAATGCTCTTTTCCATGTATAGTTTATTGACGACATCGCTGTCAACCACCGGCTGAGCTACGCGTCGTATCTTGCGTGATTTTGCATCAAAGTCGACACCGTCCATGCAAAGAGCGTTATCTCGTATATAATTTCGAAGCATGCCGCTCCATTTGTAATAGTCCATTCTAGCTGCTCTACTCTTCTCGAGCGATACTCCAAATTTGTTGATCGGCATCTCGATGCATACAGTGCAAATCATCGATGTGTGGTTTAATTTATAATGAGGCCTACCTCGCGGAGTTCCTCGATAATCGATAGACTTTCGGGATCATGAGAGTTGTTACCAGCCTGACGCGACGCTTCCAACAAACGCAATCGATCCACCAGCTCGTTGGGATCATCCCAATGCACGTAATCGATCTTGTTGTCGTTTACCATCATAGCTAGCGGTGTTCTTAGACCTTTCCCTGCCCTACTAGCCGATACACGGGGGAGTAGAGGTGCAATTACATGTTTGTACTTATATCCCTTATTGCTTAATATGGGATATTTAGCGTTATGACTGTGTCTGTGGGCATTCGTCGTCAGCAGTATACTTTTGTATTTTTGTTTGTCGGCATCGGTGTACAGGGCATCGTCGGGAATTCTCTTGAAAATCAGTTCGTAAAGACCGGACGTTCCTCTGTATCTTACACCATCAATGATTATATTATCATCCTTGTCTATATCGAAAGCCTTATCTCCAAGCATCGTTCCACTATTGCCAAAGTATACACCATACACATAGTCCATTGTTGTATCCCTATCACCACTTAGGATTGCGCCCATGTATTTTTGCCCCAGCGGACCGAAATGGCTGCGAAACGTTTCTTGTCCCTCGGATGTTTGGAGTTGATGTCTAATAGATGTTGCAAACGACTCATCGGGACTAGTTTCGAAAACGTTGTCATCAATGGTTGTGAGCGATTGTATACCGGTATTTATTGGTGTGGGAGGAACGGGGGAATCGTTTGACGCGGCATTCTGTCGTTTCCGCTTCGATTGAACTGGTGTGGAGGTTATGGGTGAATATTCCGATGACATGTGTGGTTTCCTCTTTGTCTTGCGCGATGTGTTCCCTTTCGACTGAATTTTTGTTTTAGGCGTTAATGTTTCATTCCCTCCAACGTCTGTGCTCATCAACGGTGATGCATCAGCTTCTCCCGGTGTGGTATTTTTCATGATATGTTTTAAGGGTTCGACGACAGGTTTGAAGTATTTCTCCAACGCGATATCTTCCTCCATCTTGCCAGTCTTCAAAGCCTGATGTTTCTTACGCATGGATTCGCTAGTTTTTGCAATTTCCTTCGCTATTCTCTCGCGATCCTTAATCTCCAGACTATCGATATCAATCATCGTTGTACCGCAGACGTTACTTTCCCACCGACGTGTTGACGACAATTGACCATCTCACGGTACGGCAAACTCGTTAAATCCCTTTCTATAACGTCCATTGGGCATCGCGCTATCCTTGTCTATTACCACGAAACCATATTCCCGTTGCCAACAATTACGGCACAAAGCGCAGAAATCCTCGTAAGACATATCAGTGTTTACGTGATCGTCGTACGCATGTTTCAAGTTGGTACCATCCTGCTTAAACGGAATCAACAGATTGGCATTGTCGCGTATAAGATGTTTGGGAATCTTTGCATACGTCTGACAGAGATAGAAGCAGTCAACGTTCGAGTGGCGTTCCATTGCAAAGTATTCCCTTATCGTATCTTGCTTGTCGCATGCCACGTCATCAAACGGTGGGATGACATCGCTGTTATTCGAAAACGTAAAGTAGCCAATTTCATCTATCGGAGTCAATAAATTCTCCAAATACTGATATTTCGGCTGTTGCAACGACTTGGAATACACGTACACGTTCTCGAAGCGAACACCGTGAGGACTTTCCAACAAGCTCACCAGCACGTTGGTCTTTCCACAATTTGATGGGCCGCAAATGAGACAGCGTATAGTGTTTGGTAGCATGCTGCCATGTTTGCGCTTTGTTTTCGAGGACATCACTCGTGATTTATCGTCAAAATTTGTCACGCGTATCGTCACAGGTTGTCGCACGTATCGCATCCTCTCCGCGAATTGTGAAAAATGATTTTGATACGTCGAAGCGGCAACGCGCCCTATTTATAGATCCGCGCTGAAGCAAAACAGCTCAGTATTCAAAATGCTTCTGATCCTGTCGGATAATTGCGATATTCGAGACTTAACCTCTGAACAGTTGAAATATATACCAAAGATTATTCTACTGCGAGAGTTTGGCAGACACATTGATCAGTTGTGGGACAGACTCCCCGAGCATATAAAAGCCGATTTCGAGGTTCAACAGTATCGCCGGTGTCTGGAACATTTTAATCGCCCTTGGCAGCGAACGCATATCGACGGTCCGACACCATTGATTAAAAACTGTAGCGAATGTCACCAACGGGAGTAAAGAAAGGTAATGGTTTGTTAAATCGGGTGATAAACGCGCTACCTATCGAATTACATATCCCGGGATACCAGTTTTGTGGTCCAGGAACACATCTGGCAAAACGATTGGCTGGAGGTGATCAAGGCATCAATCCGTTGGACGCAGCGTGTCGCGAACACGATATTGCGTTTTCGCGCAGTAACGACCTCGGCGAAAGGCACGCGGCTGATAACGTACTCGCTGACAAAGCGCGAAAACGCATCGTTGCGCGAGACTCGACTCTGGGCGAAAGAGGTGCTGCTACGGCTATTTGGGCAGCTATGAAGGCCAAGACAAAAATCGGAATCGGGATGAAAACAAAATTGCGCAAAAGGATTCCAAAAAGAGCATCGAAAAAGCGGATTCCAAAGAGAGCATCGAAAAAGCGGATTCTCCCAGTGGCAAAAGGGGGTGGTATATTACCACTTCTCCCGCTGCTAGGTGTTCTCGGATCGTTAGCTGGTGGAGCGGCGGGGATCGCTAAGGTGGTAAACGATAATAAGGCGGCCCAACATCAGCTGCAGGAAATGCAACGTCATAATCGCTCCATGGAAGGTCGTGGACTTTATCTCGCACCATACAAGCGCGGACAGGGAATATCGAAACGAAAAAAAAAAAAAACGTCGAAAAGAAAATAAAAATGTCCGCGGGCGTAACTACCGACGCGCAATTGGAGGAGTTTGCAAAACGTATGTGTATTCCATTCTTTAGAGGCGTTTTCATGCGTAACGCGCTTCCTGCCGGAGGAGTACGTCGAAACGAGAGCGGTATCGTGAATTTGGACAATGTCGAGGGGCCGGGGACTCATTGGGTGGCGTATGCGAAGAGAGGGTGTCGAGCTATATATTTCGACAGTTTTGGGAATCTTCGACCGCCTAAGGAATTGGTACAATATCTGGACAAAGATGCTGTGAAAATCGAATACAATCGAACGGCTTATCAGAAGTACGATCAGAGCAATTGTGGACAACTATGTCTACGCTTCCTACAAACGATTGGCACCAAATTTAAGGATTGACTTCCCATCACTCTGATTCAGTACCAGTCCAGTCGCACAGCTCGGAATATGTCGTTAACATTCACTCTAACCGGCAAGAGTAGCACCCTCGCGGTAAGCTACTTTCCGCCCATAGATTTGAGCGACGATGATTACGAGCTTGGTCTAACAACCTTTGAAACTTATCACACGATACCAAACATCGACTCGAGCAACGACAAATTCTACTTTGTCGTAAACTATGACATCAACAATAGCATCGACACCACTCATGAATACATTACGATTCCCCACGGCTCCTACGAACTAGACGCCATTGCCAAGTATTTGAAGCAGCGATTACTCGAGCGGTATCCTCAAAATCTCGGCGCCATCGATGACGGTGACAACGATGTGTATCCAATAGTGTTGCGTCCCAACAACAACACCATGAAAAGCGAGCTGTACTGCTCGTTCGCCATAGACTTTACGAAACCCAATAACATTGGATCGCTACTGGTATTCTCGACGAATCGGGTATTAGAACCTGGACGGTGGTATGAATCGGACGATCCAATTAATATCATGAACGTGAACATTATTCGCATAGAATGCAGCGTGACCGCTGGCGCGTACAACAATGGGAAGCGCGTACATACGATACATGAATTTTCTCCGAGAGTCCCACCAGGATATAAGATATCGGTAACGCCCGCGCAGATCATTTACCTTCCAATCACCGCACGGGTAATTACGGATCTAACGATACGCGTTGTGGATCAAGACGGACGGTTGCTCGATTTTCGAGGTGAAGAGATTACCATCAGATTGCACGTACGACGGCGACGACGATAATACGTGTGGCGTGACCGAAAGAAATGCTTGTGTTGAACGACTCCAGAAACTCGTTTCTTCCAAGTGAAATTGTTTGCAACAACAACAACAACAACAACAACAACAACTGCAACAACTGCAACAGCTCTGATTACACTAAAAAGAAAAGGCTCAGTTCTGCGAACATTGCATTTTTGAAATCATTGGGATTCCTTGTGCGCATTTAAGTTGAAAAAAATGGTGGACATTCTAAGCATTGGGGGGAAGCCGACGTTCGACGATCGCATCGTCAAGCTCGAGACTCACACATACAACCCATACGTCAACACGACGTTTGGATACAGCGATGAGATAAGAATACCCATACAGCAGCAGGATTTATACACATTGCCGTGTGAAAGTTTCCTCTACTTGGAGGGGAAATTGAAGATAAACAAGCCAAGCGATACATTAACGGTGACGTTGGGAAATAATTGCGTGGCGTTCTTATTCGATGAGATTCGATACGAGCTGAATGGCGTGGAGATTGATCGCAACAGAAACGTTGGAATAACTAGCACGCTTAAAAACTATGTATCGCTGACATCTGGCGAAGACAAAAGTATGGAGAATGCCGGATGGGGCTTGAAACGACGCGATGGGCTAATAGTGAAAAATCATTTCAATTTTTGCATCTCGCTTAAATATTTGCTGGGATTTTGCGAGGACTACAAACGCATGATTATTAATGCGCGTCACGAATTGATTTTAATACGATCGCGCAATGACAACAATTCTCTAATAGGATCGCCGATGTTGGAACCAGAAATTGAATTACTTAAAGTGCAATGGCTGATGCCTCATGTGACGTTAAATGACGTTAATAAGCTATCGTTGCTACATGCTTTGGAAACTGGAAAAAACCTGAGCATTTGTTTTCACTCGTGGGATCTGTACGAGTATCCTCTCTTACAGAGCACGACCAAGCATTCGTGGGCTGTGAAGGCATCCGCACAGCTGGAGAAGCCGCGAGTTATTATCCTTGTTCTACAGACTGATCGAAAGAATGTGATGAGCGAAGATGTTACTAAGTTCAACAACTGCAAATTGGCCAATGTAAAACTTTTTCTCAACTCGGAATTTTATCCATACGATGACCTGAACTTGGACTTTGACAAGAATAAGCATGCCATCTTGTATCACATGTATACGCAATTCCGTAAATCGTATTATGGACATAGTTGCAACGAGGCATTATTCACCGTGGCCGAATTTTTACAATTTGGTCCCCTCGTGGTGATTGATTGCCCGCGACAAAATGAGTCGATCAAGAATGGCACCGTGGACGTGCGCATAGAATTCGAGTGTAAAGAGAATGTGCCTGCAAATACTACGGCCTACTGTCTGATTCTATACGATCGTGTGGTTGAATACAATCCGCTGACAAACGTGGTGCGCAAAATAAATTAAATTACCGTACTACTTGCCCCGCCCTCTCCTGTGCCAAATTCATACAAATATTTCATCGTGAAAATCGAGATGTCTTACGAGAAAGACCCCATTCTCTCGTCTGTCTTGGAAGCGAGCGGACCTCTAAATCGTATCGATAATGGTCGTACCAACATTTGTTGACCTGCAAGGGTTCATCGTCGATGGAAGATTTGTCGTCAAGGAAGTGGCTATCCTGCGAAAGGGAACAATTCTCTCGCACTATATTTTTGGGAGTTCGATGCCGCAATATCTTCTTACGAAATCCGACAAATCGAGCATCCGGTGGTTGGTGGCAAAACATCACGGGCTACGGTGGGACGATGGTGACGTTCCATACTGTATGGCTAAACGATTCAATACCCGATCAAACCCGTTCAATACCCGATCAAAGCCGTTCGATACCCGATCAAAGCTGTTCGATACCCGTTCGATACCTGATCAAACCCGTTCAATACCCGATCAAACCCGTTCAATACCCGATCAAAACCGTTCGATACCCGATCAAAGCCGTTCGATACCCGATCAAAGCCGTTCGATACCCGATCAAAGCCGTTCGATACCCGATCAAAGCCGTTCGATACCCGTTCGATACCGTTCAATACTCGTTCGATTCATGTTGAAAGTGGTGTGATCTAGTCGAATGATGTGTCAAAGAAGGAGAAACGATTCAGCCAAATGATACACGCGAAGAAGATAAAGGAGAGGATGGCCAGTGAGTAGTTCAAAGAAGATGCATGGAAGGTGTTGATGGTCAGTGAAAATGCAAGTGGAGTACATAGAAGGAGAGGGTGGTCAGTGAAGAAGAAGATAAGTATATGGAGGAGGATGGTCAGCGAAAATGCAGGTGGCCTGTAATGAAGATGGTGAAGAACAAAGACATCCTACTTTGCAAAGCTATGCACTTCTCGATTTCATGGCAGGGGGTTGCATCCAAGAGCCAGGAGATGCAGCGAGACCAGTTGCCTTTCAATCGCGACAGCGAACAGTCTATAATCATTTTCAATTTTCATTTTTGTGAAAAAGAAGAATGGGATTTTCAAGGATAGCGCCGGAGTGCCGAGACAGTTCTGAGGTATGTACTTTTAAATATTTTAACATTTATCGCGTTTAACCTTTGTTATCCAGTGAGATTAAAAATCAGACGTTTGTAGTCCTCGCAAAATCCCAGCAAATATTTAAGCGAGATGCAAAAATTGAAATGATTTTTCACTATTAGCCCATCGCGTCGTTTCAAGCCCCATCCGGCATTCTCCATACTTTTGTCTTCGCCAGATGTCAGCGATACATAGTTTTTAAGCGTGCTAGTTATTCCAACGTTTCTGTTGCGATCAATCTCCACGCCATTCAGCTCGTATCGAATCTCATCAAATAAGAACGCCACGCAATTATTTCCCAACGTCACCGTTAATGTATCGCTTGGCTTGTTTATCTTCAATTTCCCCTCCAAGTAGAGGAAACTTTCACACGGCAATGTGTATAAATCCTGCTGCTGTATGGGTATTCTTATCTCATCGCTGTATCCAAACGTCGTGTTGACGTATGGGTTGTATGTGCGAGTCTCGAGCTTGACGATGCGATCGTCGAACGTCGGCTTCCCTCCAATGCTTAGAATGTCCACCATTTTTTTCAACTTAAATGCGCACAAGGAATCCCAATGATTTCAAAAAATGCAATGTTCGCAGGACTCGCCACCACCGTCGCCCCCCTCGCCTCAACCGCAGGGGCCCAACTCGCCGCCGCCGCTACAGCCGCCGCCTCCGCGTTCCCCCAATTAGTCCCCCGATTGGGGGTCGCCGCAGCCGTCGCCGTCGCCGCCTCCAGTGGTATGTAATACATTGCATTGTTATGTGTGTTTGATGTTTATTATGTTTAATGTGTCATTATTACACCAACGTTTTGTATCTGTGTTCTAGGACATGAATGCGCGGCTGCTGGAGGAGGAGGAGGAGGAGGAGCAGGAGGAGGTGGCGCCCCCCCGCCATCAGATCGCGGTTGGTCGGGTGATGGTGTCTCGGCTGCGGCACTCTTGGGTGCCGAATCAACGGGTGGGGTTCCTGCCGTTGAGGCGGCCGCGGTCCCCATCGCCGTCGTGGATAGACACGCGACGGTTACGACGACAACCGCTGCCGCAGCTACCATCACTCCCCCCCGAACGGATGGTCATATCGCCATCGCCATCGCCCTCGCCACCACCATCGTCGCCCTCACCACCACCATCGTCGCCCTCACCGCCACCATCCCCCTTCTTAGAATAGTTTTATATTTTTTTTCCTATTTTTTTCCTATTTTTTTATATTTGTCCATTTTTTATATTCTGTTTTTTCTATTTTTCTATTTTTATATTCTAGTTTTATTTTATTATTTTATTGTTTTATTTTCTTTTTCCTATTGTATTTTCTTTTTTCTATTATATTTATTATTTAATTGTGTTTTCTTTTCTTTTATACTATATTATATATATTCTTTTTTATATTATATTCATTTATATTTTCTTTTTTTGTAAACAATATATATAATCTCTTAAACACATATTATTTACCAATTTCATTTATCCTCCTTCTCTCCTCGCCACGTAATTCTAAGATTCGGCGTTTCAAAAATTATTATTATTTCTCTGCGTTGGAGAAAGAAATTTCAGCTGACGCCGCATAATTCTGATTCGAGCGTTCTACGCACCATCAAATGACGTCATCCCGCGCGACTGCTCCAGAGGACTCGAATTACCCGAGATCGCGCGATACGCTGCGACGTTAAATCGGAACGCTTTAGAATAAATACTGTTAGCTTCAGAATGCATGCCACATATCTGCTTGAAATAATATATCTACAGAATGGTTCTGTAGATAGCTGATTCAAAATTTTAGAATATCTGCGAGTGTATCGCTATGTGGTGCTGTCTCTCTCCCTCCTCCGAATTTAGATTTAAAATAATGCTCTGTCTCTTTCCGTCCCGAAGACGTGGTGTGTAAAAGAAAAGAACGTCGATCTTTCCCGATCTTTCCCGACATCGTCCGAAACAATTTCGGATAAAAAATAAATTATTAAACAATTTCAGCTGCATGTTGGTTTGAAAAAAAATCCTGGGGGCCGTCCCCTCCCTGGGTTAGGTCTGAAAAATTTTTCGGGGTTGGCCAAAGTCTGAAAAAAGACTTTTCGGGGGTCATTCCCTCCCTCTAAAAAATTTCGGGGACGGTGGGTCAGGTCTCCGCGGCTGCTCGGCCCGGACTGATCCCCTCCACGGTTGCGGCTTCCCCCACTCCGCGGCTCGTGCGCGCGCAACCGCTCTTCCACTCCCCGCAGGCCCCGCGCCCAGGTTTCCCTCTGCCGCGCTCCCCCGCGCGCCCTCACTTCCCCCCGCCCCCGCGCTCCCCTCAGAGGACCTGCGTTGGAACCCGCCTTGCTATACTACTTCCTTATATATATATTTAGTATTATTTTATTGTTTTTTATTATTTAATATTGTTAATATTACTGTCCACACGAACTAAAACTATTAAAACGTAATATTGAATAGAAAGTATGCAAAAATAGCGAAAAATGTCGATGTGATGAGTTTCTGCGAAACCGCATGCACAACGCTCTCCTGTGATTATGTATCCCCACAAAATTACCTTTCTTAAAAAGGTACAACAAAGAGCGCTAAGTATATACGCGCAAAGAATGGTAAATTAATAATCCCATCAAAAAGAATCCCATTTAAAAACATTGTCGTAAATTAAAGCTTCCTTGAAGGAATACAGCACCAGAACTACGTCTAGCGTGAAAGCCTCGCTGAACGTAGGAATAATGAAAGATAGGGAGGTCCGGGAGTGTAAGAAGGAAAGATACCAAACCTGACTCAATTTGAACTATCATTATTAACGATATTACACATAAAATTTATTTGCAGAATTGAAAACCCGTTTCGTTCAAAGTAGTCCGATTTAAATTATTTTCTGTCAATTTAATCGGCAGAGTCACTTTCATATTGATACGATGAAAAATAAAGAAATTCTGTTTCTGCATAATCGATCATACATCACCGAGCAACTCCAGGCGACAGGTTAGATGGGTGAGCGATACAATGTCGCTCGGCGCTGGCTTCGGGGGATCTTAATCGGTTAACTGGCACGGCTTTTTTTACTATTCGTGCCCAAACTGGCAACATCGAAATATTAAGTGAATCATACAAAATTTGGTATACAGTGGTATGGGCGACTCCAAAAATCCCTATATACAATTTTTCTAAATCCCGATAATATTTTAATATTTGACAGCCATTTTGGGTCGACCATTTTGAGTCTGCCATATTGAATTTTACAATTCCAATACCAAATTCAGATTCAGCGACCCCAAAAACCATTACATACCAAGTTTCATTCAAATCGTTTGAATATCAAAAAAGTTATTCCATTTGATCATATATGATACATAAGCAGAATTGGCCAGATTTTTTTGATCATATATGATACATTGCCAGTTAACCGGTTAAGAATGAAGGCCTTCGATTAAAAAAATTATTTGTTGCCGACGGATGAATTATCTTATTTTATGACATAGTCCCGGTGTTTTAACATGATTAAGCGAATAATTTTTTTTCGGACCCATTTGTCGTTTTACTTAATGTATCAAACTGTTAGTCTAAAAGGTAAAAGAATTATTCTGAATTAATAGTTATCAAAATGATACTTTTGGGATTAAGAGTTTTCGTGACGTCCCGTTTTCCTCCTCCACTTGACGCCAGTAGGTGTCGCCATTCGAAAGCAGAATTTATAAATGTCACTTGGCTGTCACTCAATCATAACCTGCCAAGTGTTAGTTGTTAACATTTTTGAAATGTCACAATGGTAAAGAAGATCTCGCGCGATAGCGGCGGGACGTGATCGATGGTACATTAACGAATCATTTCTCGATATAAATTGTGTATTTACGGAACTCATGATGCGACTAGCTACCTGAACGCAGTGACTAATTTCAAGTCGTTTGGATTTGTGGTTATGGGTTATATTTATTGGTTATTGCTGATTGGGTACAATGTTCACCCCCTCCGGGTAATTTGGTTTTTAAAATATCGTATCGTTTTTAAAATATCGTCCCAACTACGCACGCTTCCAAAGTTTCAAGAGAATTGGATTGGTGAAATTGGTTTAAATTTGAGTTTTCAGATATGTAGCAGACGTACCAGAAGCAAACAGAGGAATCGAAGCTGAATATATTCGTTTAAAAAATACGATTTATTTTCATTTTTGACGTTACAGAAAAAGGATATACACATTTTTAGCGTTTTTGTGCCATTTCGTTTGCTTAATTTTGTCGTTGTCAATACATTTCTATGCTGATGTTGCATCACATATTTTGCATGAATATGAACCGCTTTGAGGATGAAGACCGTTATGAAATAGGGGGCACTTAGTAATTTATAATAAATTATGAAAAAAGTGATGAAATTCCCCCACCCCCCTCCCCACCCCCATAAACATGACTTATGTATGAAAGAAGCTAATTCCCTTTAATTCACAAAAAAGTTCTCACGCAATGATTGTGAAATCAACTTTGCTAATTCCATTTGTACCTTTAATTCACGAAAACAATTAAAAAAGTTCTCACGCAAAGATTGTGAAATTAACTTTGCTAATTCCAATTGTATTCTCGTTCTCCTCTCGAACACTGATTCCTCTGTCACTTTTTATACTTGACATTCCTTCATTGGCCACAAATCAATTCAGTGCTCAAAATTTCAGCTTCGGCTTTAAGGAATTAGCGGGCGTTGTATAAGAAAAAAAACTATGGAGTCGACTTAAAATAAAAGGTTTCATATTCTCCGCATCTCTCTTACAGCGTATTCGGACGGTTGCACTGGTACGCACTGGGTGCAAATTTTCGCCAATTGGAGGCGAAAAAGTTCGCATTCAGTGCGCACTAGTGCAGGTTGCCGAATGTGCTAGTAATTAATCTATTACCGACTTTGATTCGTTTAAATTAGTCTCTACCAAGCTTTTATTATCTTCCATGGTAAAACGATCTTCATACGACATTTTTAATAGAAGATGTCGCTCTTATAAAAGTTTTTGTGTCAACTACAGGCCTCTCGCCCGCTAATTCCTTAAAACCCAAGCTGAAAATCTGAGCACTGAATTGATTTGTGGCCAATGAAGGAATGTCAAGTATAAAAAGTGACGGACGAATCAGTGTTCGAGCGGAGAACGAGAATACAATTGGAATTAGCAAAGTTGATTTCACAATCTTTGCATGAGAACTTTTTTAATTTTTTTTCGTGAATTAAAGTTACAATTGGAATTAGCAAAATTGATTTCACAATCTTTGCAGTGAACTTTTTTCGTGAATTAAAGGGAATTAGCTTCTTTCATACATGAGTCATGTTTATGGCAGGGGGGGGGGGGGAGGTCATATAAAATAGGAATTTTTTAATGTGGATTAGACCATTGTTGCTCTCACTGCCTCAATTATAACATAAATTCAACAGCGATTTCAAGTGATGTATGTACATATGTGTCACGGTAAAAGCGTTAATTTAGTAAATGTATACAGTTCCTAGCAGTTCCAAGTCAATGTGTGCCTAAACTGCATACAAAGTTGGACAAAATGTAATCTAATTACAAATTACGATTAAAATGTAACTGTGTAATTGATTACATAATTTTCTGTGATCGTTAATTTATGTAGTTGACCACAATTTTCTCAACTACCTAAATATTAACGATTACAGAAAAAAATGTAATCAATTACACAATTACATTTTAATTGTAATTTGTAATTTGTAATTAGATTACAATTTGCCCAACTCTGACTGCATATAACATAACCTACAATCGTCCCAAAATGCATACATTGACTGCATCACGCTTTTACTGTGGCACATGTATCCAGCTAACACTTCAGTTTTGCTATGATTCCACGTTGGCAGTCCTCCCGAGTAGGCGCCATCTCGTATCCACTAACTCAACTAAATTTTTCACGTGACTTGCTCTGCATTATCACCAATATGGCGGAACTCGTATTTGGGAATGCAATTACGAAATTACGCTGTTTGTCCTTATATGAGCAGATTTTGGGTTGGGTGAGGTCTCCTTCGAGAGAGGAAAGTTCAATGCAGCCCGCTCTGGTCATCGTTTGAGTCATAAAACTAGTTTAGTGACCTACAAATACTTGGAATCTGCGAGTGTATTTTGTCGATTTTTTCTCTACTTTGGACACTTATATTATCAGATATCAACACAATCTCCTTGAACCATGACCAGAGCGGGCAGCATTGAACCTTCCTCTTTCGAATGAGACCTCACCCAGCCCAAAATCTGTTCATATAAGGACAAACAACGTAATTTCCCTAACCCATGTTTCGGGCTAGACTGTGTCGGTGTACAGCGCGCTGCATTACCCGTGTATACCCCCTTAAGGAATAACAATGTAGAGTAAAGTATATTCTTAAAGGAAGCAAAGAAATAATAATTAAAACATACCCTGGAGACGGTGCTCCGTCTCTGTGGTCGCTCGAGGTGTCCGTAGATAACGCAGTGGAGTCGGTGAACTTGGCGTCTATCTGTTCCGCTCGCTCGCGGTGCTACACGGTTTCAAGGTCGCGGTGGTCCGTAACGGCGCGTAAGTGCACTCCCGGCGAGGCCGTTTCTCGGTATATCGGATGGAGCTACACTTCGCCTAACCTGTTCGGCCGAGCGCGATTCACAAAAACTAAGCGCGGAGACGAGTTCGCGGTTTTGAAACAGCACGTCGTCTTGTCGTCACAACGAACTCCCATACACGACTGACTCTTCTGCGTCTCTCCGTTGTGGGCCGAGCCTCGAACAATCCCCACGAATGGGGGAAACTGCCCCGTTGGCAGTTGTCGCTCATTTCACGTTTTTAGTCCCGGGGCCCGGGCCGTCGATGGTCACGTTGTGTATACGTCGATCTTTTCAAGTTTTACACAATGTGACCGACACGCGCGGGGCGATTCCGCTGAATCGCCAGAGGAAAGGAACGCAAGGACAGGAAGCACGGAATGGACCTGAAGGGCCCATGTAACACTCAATACCGCCTATGGTCCAAACGTAAAAAATAAAGTCTTTAAAAAATCCTATTTCAATATTTTTATAATAAAACATTTACATTTACATAAATATTTTTGTTACGTGATCAAGATACCATCACCGCATGCAAATGTGTTCGTAGCAATTTATTTTGAAGGTCCTGATTTTGGTGCTTGGAGTTTATAGTGTGGGAAATATTTGGTATTATATTTTGACACGTGTTAAGAATCAATGCACATTTTAAATTTTAGCCAAGGTTGCTCGATGTACAGATTTTGTTTGTTTTAATATTGAAAACAACTGTTCGCAAATATATGTGGAACCAAACATTAAGAATATTTTCGTTACTTGTTTGTGCAACCGTGGTAATTGAGATTGAGGCAAATGTTGATAAAACTGTATAAAGTTATCGGTGGTCTGAAATTTCGCCTGTAGCATTGTGTCGCACTGCAATTCAATTAATTCTATTTGGAAATCATTGTGAAGTGTCTGTACATCTATAATAAACGATTTTCCAATCATATTAACATCAGCTTATAAGCTGAATAAATCGGTAAATCTATTGCAAAATTGTTCGTGTAAAGTACTCAAAATTTCTACATATGGTGCAAAATCGAAATTTTCAGATAATACAGTTAATAACTTGGGAAAATGTGATGCACCGTTATTTTGTAGCTGATGTATCCATAATTGTAATTTTAATTTAAACGCTCTAATTGAGTCATAAAATTTAATTATTGTTCACACGTAAATTCGATGCGACCCGAAATTTACTTTTCGAGTCGACGGAGGTTGTAAGGCTCCGTCCGATGTGTCTTGACACCAAAATCACGTGGATACCCTATACGTGTTAACGTGGTAGGGCTAATAGAATGACACACAGATGTTTAACAAATAACAACAATGGCTATATTTAACAAAACTGTGAAACAAATAAACAGATGAACAAGTAGACAGTGATTGTGATTATGAATCTGGTTCGTGTGAGTCACGTACGCATGCGTATCGTCCTTTTTGTATGACCTTTCGGTCGAGACCTTTTTCTTAGACTGATTTTAATTGACCGCTTGTCGGACTCGTCCGATTTATTTAAGTGAGTTTGGCGGAGGTGGCATTGATCCGATTGGCCAACGTTGTCAGTGTCAACCAATCAGGTAATTTCCCTAGGCCCGATCGCGCCACCTATTCCCTGCGCCCTTGGCGCGTCTTTTCCGGGAAAGTGACGAGAATTGGCGGGAACCGCTATGTCCGGAAATTTGGCGGCAAAGTCTTTTTACCTGCCCGCGGAAGACGGCACGAAATCGCAAGGACACCCACATCTGCGTTGCACGTGCGGGCGCGTTAACCGGCGACCCTTCCGGAGGTGCCCATGAAGCAGCCAGAAGCGTTGGCCTACCTTTGGGGTTTATGACGGTTTACGACATGATTGCCGTGACTAATTGGCCCGTGTACCGGCCAAACCGTCTAAAAACTTGTGCATCGCAGATGTGAGGACCGAAGGAATGCCTATTAATAAATCATTGCCCCTAACGGTTAATGAAAGCCCGACTATTTTCTTTTATTTTTCGCGAATCTATGCAACGCGGAACATTCTCTCCCCGTTGAGAGGATACCGATCAACAACACGTAGTGTATGTGAGTGTGTACTTATGATGATGTGATAAACAATTAAGTTATACTCTTGCGATTAAGTAGTATACAACTAAATTACCCGTTATGATAAAGTAATATACAACAAAGTTGTACGTTATGATTAAAGAACAGATAAACATTTCATCGAATATCGACATTGGATACTGGTTCCCCCGGGTCGTCCTCTTCTTTCTGGTTAGGTAACGGAACGAGCTTCTTGACAGCCCGATCCAGCAGGTTCGTGGCTGTTTTGACAGTCACAGTACGAACAATGCCGTCGGAGCCTGGATGGACCTCGGATACTCTGCCAAGAGCCCATTGCATAGATGGGAGATGGTCGTCTCGGATAAGAACGACCGTACCCTTTGCGATGGGATGATCACCTCTGGACCACTTGTTACGGGTAGTCAACTCATTGAGGTACTCTTGATGCCATCGTTTCCAAAAGTGTTGTTTCACCTTTTGGATATGCTGCCAGCTTGAAAGGCGATTAGATGGTGTCTCTGTAAAATCTCGTTCGCGTAGACTCGTAATTGAGTCACCAATTAGGAAGTGACCGGGAGTAAGGACTAGGAAATCGTTAGGATCTGACGAAATGGATGTGAGCGGACGAGAATTCAAGATTGATTCGATTTCAATAATCAAAGTATTGAAATCTTCAAAAGTGAACAAATCAGCACCTGCGACGCGTTTAAGATGGTATTTAAATGACTTTACCGCCGCTTCCCAAAGCCCGCCGAAATGGGGAGCCTGGGGAGGAATGAAGTGCCATTCGATTGACCTGTTCGCGAGGAAAGTCTGTACCTTTTCATTATGATCGTCAGATCGCAAAAGCCGCTGGAGTTCCCGCAGGTCATTGTTTGCTCCAACGAAATTAGTCCCATTGTTCGAATGAATGTTTACACAGAATCCTCTGCGAGCAATGAAGCGTCGGAGAGCTGCGATGAAAGCTTCGCTAGTGAGATCGCTAACGAGTTCAAGATGAACGGCCTTCACCGCGAGACATACGAAAACCGCGACGTACACTTTAATCCGGTTGCGGTTATGGTGACGTTTCTCTTTAATGAAAAATGGTCCGCAATAATCCACTCCCACGTTTGTAAACGGGCGAGATTCTGTAATTCTCGCTTTTGGTAGATTGCCCATAATGTAATCTACTGCAGGTGGATGGGCTCGGCAACATCGTACACATCTTTTCACGGCCTTCCACACTTGACTTCGACCATCGATGGGCCAATACCGTCGCCTTACGGCGTATAAGGTTGCTTGGACGCCGGTGTGTAATTGCATCCGATGCTCGTTCTCGATGATTAATGTTGTCGTGTGAGACTTCGGTAAGATAATTGGGTGCCTTTGTGAGAACGGCATTACAGAATGTTTTAGTCTGCCTCCGACTCGCAGAATTCCGTCTTTGTCGACGAATGGGCTCAATCGCCGTAGTTTGCCTGTTATCTCCGCATTCCTCTTCTTGGCGAGACACCGGAGCTCCTCCGAAAAATGGAGACTTTGCAATAACTTGATGATGACGTTGTGAGCGTAATTAAGTTCTTTCATTGTGAGACCACCCTTTCGGTTGTTGTTGCGCTTCCATCGTAGACATCAAGCGATGATTCGCCGAAATTTTCCCCATGATGAATATTTCTCCAAGAGATTCGTATCAATGGAGGTTGTTGCCAGGCAAATAGTCATTTTCTGCTCAGGAATGTCGTTGTTTGGCGTCGGCTCCCAAATTGGCCAGTGTGATTCGTCCTTGGTGAGCCACTCTGGTCCATGTTGCCAGATTGAAGTTTGCAGAAATTCTTCGGGTGATTGACCACAAGAAATTAAATCTGCTGGATTATCGATGGTTCTCACATGACGCCAATCTACGATCTCCGTTTTCGTCTGGATTTCCGCTACCCTATTTGCGACGAAGGTTTTTAAAAGGTGAGGAGACGTATTTAACCAATCTAAAACAATGGTGGAATCGGTCCAATAAATGACCCTATTGATGTGGACGTGCAACGCTTTTTTGACTGTAGCAGCTAAAGACGCGAGAAGTAGTGCTCCACATAATTCTAGCCGTGAAATCGTCTGCTGCTTCAGAGGAGCTACCTTTGATTTGGCTATTAGCAGTTCAATCCATATGTGACCATATGTGTCGATAGATCGGAGGAAAATGCATGCTCCATAAGCTCTTTCGCTTGCGTCACAAAATCCATGTAACTGAACCTCTGTTGCTGAGTTGACCATCGTTTTACGTTGGAATGTGGTGTTGTTCAACAACGGTAATTGCGAATAATATTGAGTCCATTCAGAGTGGATGCTCATCGGCAGCGATTCATCCCAATCGATCTTCAAGGTCCAGATCTTTTGTAATAGAATTTTCGCCACGATAATTACTGGCCCGAGGAGTCCTAACGGGTCATAAATCTTTGCGATCTCGGAACTGATGTATCGCTTCATAATACATGTCGGAGATGGTGTGACCTTGACTGAATAGCTTATAGAATCATCCGCGGAATTCCAGATGATTCCGAGCGTCTTCACGGTCGACGATTCGCCGAGGTGAAGCTTGTTATTAATTTATTCCTTCGGTAATCCTTCCAGTAGACTTCGATCATTGGATGCCCATTGACGAACATTCAGTCCGGCAAGTTTGAGAAGTTCGGTGAGCTCTTCTCGTAGGGCAAAAGCTTCTTCTCTTGTTGAAACTCCAGTGAGGGCATCATCCACGTAGAAATCTCGTCGAAGAATCTTGGAGGCGTGAGGGAATCGATGGCCTTCGTCTTGACTTAATTGCGTAAGGCAGCGAATGGCTAGATAAGGTGCGGCTGATACGCCGAAGGTGACCGTGTTTAGTTGAAACGTTTTGATGTTTCCATCGGAATCGCGCCAGAAAATTCGCTGGTATTTCCGATCCTCTGGCCGCACGAAGAACTGTCTATACATCTTTTCGATGTCGCCAGTGATGACGTACTGGTGGACGCGAAATCGTAAAAGAATATATAATAAATCGTCTTGAATTTTCGGCCCAATGTGCAGGGTATCATTCAGCGATACACCTGTGCTTGTCTCTGCAGAGGCGTCGAAGACAACCCGGAGTTTTGTCGTCTGACTCGTGATTTTGATAACTCCATGATGCGGCAAGAAATAACCGTCACTGCTTGCGTGACCCTCTATGACCTCTGACATGTGACCAAGATCTCGATATTCCTTGATTACCGCGCGGTATTGTTGATTTAAATTTTCATCTCGTTGCAACCTCCGTTCGAGAGAAATGAACCGTTTCATGGCCCTTGACCTTGATTCTCCCAACCTTGAAATCTTCTCGTTGAAGGGAAGGGCTACAATGTACCTTCCATCGGTGCTCCGCGTGGTGTTGTCCTGAAAGTGCCGTTCACATGCATCCTCCGCCGCGGAAAAACGTTGAGTCTGCGGTCCTTCTTCAATTTCCCAGAATTTGCAGATATCAGATTGAAGAGCAGCTGTTGTGTGACATGATCTGCTCCGATTTTGCTGCGCTGTTGGTGCGCTCCCCCCGATGACCCAACCAAGCCTGGTTTTCTGCAGGTACAGGTCTGGAGGCGACAGGTTGATTTGCCCAACGCACAAAAGGGACAGTGCCGTCCTGGCGCCTAGAAGCAGGTCGACAGGTGCGGGGCGATAGAAATGAGAATCGGCCAACCTGACATTAACTGCAATGGCAACAGTCGACCGGTCGATCGCTTGATCTGGGACTAGCGACGAAATCTTGGGGAAGGTCAAGAAGGTCAACGTCCGCTTGTATTCATTGACGCGTGCCTGGATAGTCGCTGTAACGGTGTGTTTTGCCACCGTAGAAAGGGTGTTGAGGACTCCAACCGGAACGTGGCATTTTCTCTTTTGAATACCGAGTTTCTTTGCAAAGCTCTCGGTCATAAAATTTGTCGTCGCAGCGGTGTCGAGCAATGTTCGACAATGTGTTGGTTTATGATCCTTGTCCATGACGTTTACTTGCGCCGTGACGAGGAGTTCATTGGTGACCGGATTGACGACAAATACATTTTGATGTTTTGTTCCGCTTGAAGTTTCAGGACACGCTAGTCAATCTGACGTCGTTGGTTTCTCTTCTGCCTATGCTCCGGACACGATGTTTGCATCAGACGGCGAGGAAGTGTCAGGTGCTTCTTTCTGATTTTGCCCAGATTTGTGCAACATCGCGTGATGTCGTTTATGGCACATGCGACATGGACCAAATTTACAAAACTTAAGAACATGCCATTTTTTAAGGCAATTTGGGCATAGAGATGCCTTTTCGACGGTTGTGTGCCGTTCCTTTACGGATTGCGCTTTGAAAGTGTCGCAATTCCAAACCCCGTGAGGGCCTTTGCAAATTGGGCATTGATAGGTGGTCGCGGTGTTGACTGATTGTTTACGCGAAGGACCCGATCTGTTCATTCGATGGTTCTCCGATGATCGTCCGCTATTCTTATCGTTCGATGACCCTGGTTTCGATGGAGGCGTTGGAGCACAATTCGCGCGTTTTTGCAAGAAGTCGAGTAATTTAAGATACGATGGCATCTTCTTATCCTTTAACGTGATCTCCC
This sequence comes from Andrena hattorfiana, assembly GCA_944738655.2. Taxonomy (NCBI): domain Eukaryota; kingdom Metazoa; phylum Arthropoda; class Insecta; order Hymenoptera; family Andrenidae; genus Andrena; species Andrena hattorfiana. The sequence goes on along the minus strand of OX122891.2, from coordinate 18,030,277 downwards.
AATGCCATAAGGTGTCGGCGTTTAACTTAGAAAGGATAATAGACACGAGCATTGCGTTCCACGAATCGACCGGCTCCCCTAAATTCGTTAACGTCCACAAATTTTGTTTGGCCGTGTCCACAAGGTCTCCTAACGTTTCTGGAGAATCTTTCGCGGGTTTTTGGATCTCTCGCATCGTCTCGCAATGTCGAAGGATGATTCTTCGCGTACAGTCGTACTTTTCTTTTAATAATTCCATCGCACCAGCGTAATTCGCGTCCGTCGTACTGAGGCCCTCAATGGTTGCGGCGGCCTTTCCGGTCAGAACCGATCGAAGGTACTGTAATTTCTGTACCGGCGTTAAGTCGTCGTTATGGCCAATCGATGAAGAAAATATGTCGTAGAACGACGTCCATTTTTCGATGGTACCATCGAATGTCGGTAAATTCAAATCTGGTAATTTAACCGGCGTCGGAATTGAAACCGTTACCGCGGGTGACTGGTTTACATCGCGTGTCGATGAAGCTGTCGGACGCTCCTCGTGAATAAGCCTGTTGTCTCGTGCTACTACGGCGTAACAATTACTCTGAATCTCGTAACGGCGTGTCTCTTCACCTTCATCGAGGTCTTCAAGATCGGATTGGATGTCGTCGAATCGCTTCCAATGGTCATTCAGACCGCCAAGATGTGCCTCGATAAGGAATGTGTCGCTTTGTCCATCTTCTGGACGTCCGTCGAGGAAATTAATAAATGCGGTAATTTGTCCTATAATTTTACCGCGTTTGCGCCGCAGAGTACTGATTTCGGACCCCTGTTTATCTGCCGGCGGATTGTTCGTCGGTGGTTGATTAGAGAATTGATCGGACCGCCTGGTTTTCGGCATCGTGATAAAGGAAAGTTGGCGAAATGGAATTGGCGAAACAATGAAACGAGCCTACCTTGTCGATGCGAAGACGTCAGGGTTGCTGAAGTCCGCCACAATGTCCGTAACCTTGGTATGATCCGATATGGATGCTGCACTGGGCGGTGCAGCTGGTTGGCCTCTGGTTGAGACGATGATCCCGCTTTCTGATGAAGCGGCAAGACGCTGTGGTCAGCGTGAAATCACTCACAAAACACTGTATGTATCTGTTCTTTGCCGGAATCCACACGCCACTAGGATCCGGCTCGAAGGACCAATTGTTGTGTGATTTTTCCCTTGTAACATAAGGTTTAATATATTTAAATAATCCATTACACCCGAAAGGAATGCTAGATTGCGGATCTAAAGGGGATCCTTCATTTGTGGGACTGATTCGTCGGCTCAATCCATAAATAAATCTATCTCTTCACGTAAGTGAAAAATTCTATCCACAACCTTCCCCTTACTTAACCACCGTACTTCTGTGTGAAACGGAAGGTCGGTGTATTTGCAATTTAACATTTCTAAAAATGCTCTTAACCCTCTAGTGCGTACACCTACCTTAAGGCGGGCACCTGTTTAATCCAGGAGTTGGGACCCTATAATTTTTTTTTCACAATTCTCAT